>VZRI01014362.1:129411-247129 GCA_013397515.1 Upupa epops
GAGTGGCAGCAGGGAGGGGGTCAGGCTGTGTCTGTCAGTCTCTCAGGGACTGAGGGGTTGTGTTGGGGTGGGGATGGTTGGACTGGGGGAGCTGGGAGCTCCTTTCCAGCCAGGATTGTTCTGGGATTCTGTGATTCGCACTGCACATTTATGGCTGCAAGTGTTCGCCAAGGTCAGGAACTGATCTTGGTTTATGGAGAGAAAGACTTTTGTTCTTTGAAAGACCAAGAAGTCTGGATTCAGCTGGCTTTGCAGCAAACTTGCTGCGTGACCCTGTCCAAGTGATTTAATCCACGGCTCCTTCACCCCTATTTGCAATGGGAGGCACTTCTCTAACTTTCAGGGTGCCAGCAAGCAAGACGAGCACATATACGTGAAGCTTTCTACAGCTACCATGATAAAAGCACTTAAAGTGTCAGAACACATTTACATCCCCATCCAGCTGACACCGGGTAGCGACATCTATTCAGAGCAAGGACATGGTACGTCTCAGCGTTTCGACAGACCCGTAGCATGGCAGACGGGTCCTGGGTTCCAAATACCTCATCCGCAGAATATTCTCCCTTCAATGAACAGCAGCAGCCTGTGAATTCGGCAGCAATTACTTGTTCTCTCCGCAGAGCATTCTTGGGGGGGGTTATTTTTAGATATGGGAAGAAAATGACTCAATTTTCCCCCTCTTGTCTCCCATCTCCGCGAGCAATAAAATGTCAGCACGGTGGTTGGTAATGGGAAGGCAAAACACCTCCATCGACTGCATGGAGTTATAGCTGAATATTTCCATGAACATCCCATCCCGCTTGTGCCTTAAGCACAACAAACACTGCAGGTTAGAGATGTCGGAGATAACAGAGAATGAACTGAATACAAATACAATCATTCATCAGATGGGAAAACACAGCCCCTTACAAGGGAGAGTTGCACACTTCCAGCCACTTCCTGCACTTGATTTTTCTTCCCCGCTACTTGTTACGGGCTGAGGGAACAGGTGAAGAGAACAAACAAGAGGGGATGGGACTCATCTAGCCTAGCGCTGCGCTTCAACCACAAAGCAAGTGCCTGAAAAGATGTTCCTTACTACAGGTTTCCTAATGGAGGTAGGGAATATAATTAGTAGTGAAGGAATGAGCTGCCTGATCCTCAGTGCTCATCCTGCTTTAGTCACAATTAGAAACCCCAGACAAACAACTGGAGCCAGAGGAGGGTGGCCAGGCTCAACATGCCCTGCAGGAGGGCTCATGGAATCACAGCCTGGTTCAGGTTGGAAGGGAGCTCAGAGCTCCCCCAGTGCCAACCCCCTGCCAGGGGCAGCGACACCTCTCACCTGACCAGGGTGCCCAGAGCCCCATCCAATCTGGCCTGGGACACTGCCAGGGATGGAGCAGCAACACAAACCCCCTGAGCAACCTGTTCCAGGGACTCAGCACCCACACAGGGAGGGATTCCTTCCTGAGGTCTAATGCAGACCTACAGTCGTGTCCCAGTACAAACGAGAGTGCTCAAGGGAAAGGCAAGAAATCAAGCGCTGGCACTCACTGCTCCCAGTGCCCTCTGGAGCCTCTGACCTCAACCACCTTCTCCCTACCCTGTAGCTCTGCTCTTTTAGATATCAATAAAGGTCAAACTCCTTGATACAGAAAATCATCCTGACAGCCTGCTTTTGTCAAGCCAAGCCTCTCTTTTAGACCTTCACATCTCCTCGTAGAGATGCTTCTCTCCAGCCAGCAGCAGAGCTCCCTCGGGCCTTTTCTCAGGCAGTCGTGTGTGATACGTGCTTTCCGTGGCTAATTCTCAGCTCAGACTGCTCCAACAACGCTGCAGCAAGCTCCCAGCTAGTCACCTGCATCTTCCATCATACCTGTAAGCCCTCTGGTTTGAGGACACAGGTTCTGACCCTTTCACAACTGCAGGATGCAGTCCTTTGGGTGAGAGGGGTGACAAGGCAGGTCAGCAGCTTTGAAGCTTCTTGTCTGAATCAGAGCCTAACAGCTCCCATTCCAAACAACCACAGATTCATTCAGGCTGGAAACGACCCTTGAAGTCATCAAGTCCAACCAATAACCCCACTCTGCCAAGTTCCTTTGTTTCATGAAGCAGCTGAGAACTAAACCCAGGATCAGAGCAGAGTTCATCACACACCATCACTACCATCAGGACTTGTGAGGAGGAGGAGAAGCTGCTGCTTATACAGAAAAAATGCAGGATGCTCCTGTGGGGAACATTTAATCACAGCACTAACTTCCACACATTGCCACCCCCCAAAGGCTACACCAATTCAGCCTGCTGGGTGGCTCCAGTGACCTCAGCCAGGCTCCTCACTCGTGATCAAAAGCAGAAAGAACACACGCAGCAGTGGGAATCCCATCCCCAGTGATTGCCCAGCACATTAACAGGGGTCCCCATCACGCAGCAGGACTGCCCAGCGCCCGCTGTCCCGCCGAGCTGCCCCCATGGAGTAAGTGTTACTGCTCGTTTACTTGCACAGATCGATGACTCTGGGAGTGAGTGCCACCCAGTGACAGCCTGGCTGCTGGCACAAGGCAGAGGATCCTTAGTTTACTGGGGAACTGCTGCAGAACACATGAAAAATAAAAGCTGTTGGTAATTTTCAGTCCTGTGGCTTCTGGCTGAGGCTTTGCTTCTCCACCCGGGGAGTGACAACAAGCATTTAGATCTTGGAGTCTAGAATCACAGGCTAAGCCTCCCCTGAATCACAGCATTATTAAGGCTGGCAAAGCCCTCTGAGCTCCTCCAGCCCAACCCAGCACCTGGCATCACCCCAGCAGCCAGACCAGGGCACTCAGGGCCACAGCCAGGCTGTCCTTCAACACCTCCAGACACGGGGACTCCCCCACTGCCCTGGGCAGTCCAGTCCAGGCTCTGAGCACCCTTTCCCTGAGGAAGGGCTTCCTAACATCCAACCTAACCCTCTCTTGACAGCTTCAGGCCCTGCCCTCTCACCCTGGTGCTGGGTGCCTGGGTGAAGAGCCTGACCCCCACCTGACTGCAACCTCCCTTCAGGGAGCTGGTGAGAGGGAAAGTTCCCCTTGAGTCTCCTTTTCCCCAGGCTAAACAGACCTGCCCCCAGTACTCAAGGTGAGGCCTCTCCAGCAAGCAGTAACCTCACCTTTCTGCAGTTAAGAAGGCTCAGCAATCCACATGACTTTCAGCTTTACACAGACTATCTTACACCAAACCACAAGCAGATGCCCTGACACCCTGCCCTTCCCAGGAACAAACGCAGTGGGTGCCAAGCTGCCAGAGGTATTTTACTTATTTGTTTTAGCTGTGAGAAATAGGGAGACACAGAATGTGTCTGTACCTACAGCTGGGTGATTTGAGGACTCTGTAGGTAGCTGGGGCTCCCTGCATCAATCCAATTTCAATAGCTGCAACCCAGCAGAAAAGTTTGCCAGCGAGTTGGGAAACAGGGAAATATTAAGAAAAATGGAAACTTGTAAATTGCTGAAAAAATAAATCATCAATCTAGGTGAAGCAATAGTTGAGAGCTTCGCTACTGCATCACCACAGTCCATTCTCATCCCAAGTGCCATCCATCTCCATTCCAAAGCCACAACTCCTATTAGGTTTAATTACTCTTCCCTACAGCTAAGAGGACCCCTCCTCCCAGCTCCTGCACCTGATCCACCAGTGTATTAATCCAGCTCCATGCCAGCACAACCTCATCAGAAACGATGCCATCCGAGCATCCCGCTGCCTCATCTCCCACCGGAGCCAAACTGCACAGTGACAGCTCCTCAAGCCTTTGGTGCTGGGGAGTCAAATGGAAGGAGCAGGAACCCCCTGAATTGGGCTCAGGCCTCCAAAACAACTACAAAAAGCCACAACAGCTTAACAAGGGAGCAGGGAAGGTGGTGACCACCTGAGGTAGCTAACATGACTTTCACCCGAGACAAGCCATACACACGGACATCTCACACTGCACCAGAAGTAACTTAACTGGAGTGAGAGCTATCGGTCACATACAAACCCACTGCTTCACAGCTTGGGGCAGGAAGAGGGAACTCATCCCTACACACCCCTGACATCCCCAGTCCTTCACTAGGGAGCTTTTAAAGCCTGCGATGTCAAACTCATGTGCAGGGAGGGACCTACAGCAGTAGCCACAGGCTAGAGGAAAAGGAGGAGCTCTCAGCCAGCTGTATCCAGGGACAAGAGTTGTGCCAATGCAAACACTGCTGATAAATCCTCTAGCTTGGACCTGAGGCTTTTCATCCTTCACAACCCCTTCCTCACATCATAATGATGCTCAGCCTTGAGCTTCCCCAGACAGAGGCTTCTGGAGGTTCCTCTTTGTACTTCTGTATGGAAGTGGGGAGCTTGAGTGAATTTGAGGATTAAATGAGCCACAGTTCTCTCCCCCACCCCTAACACTGCAGTTATTGATCTAATCAGCACAGCTTGAGAACCTCAGGACAATCATTTAGACCTGCTTTAAAACCAGACTGGAGGTCACTGCATAAACAAGAAGGGGAGCAGGGGACTCTGTGTATGCAGACACCCACTTAGGGAGCTGTGAAATCTATATACGACCTTGGTGTGAAGCACCACCAGAAATCTCATTTGAGTCCTCCTCAACTTCAGCTTCGAACATTTGTCTGGCCTTTTGAATTAGCTGCTGATGAGGTCTGACTGTAGTTAATTTCTCTGGGCCTCTGGCTCCTCAGCTGTAAAAGGCAGGAATGAAGATGCTTCCCAGCATCAGGTGCTTGAGCATTTGTGAGCTCGAGCAGTTGGGACTTATTACTGAGGTCTGATGGGCTGCTGAGTAAGAGGGAGGATTAGCTTAGGAGGCTGCTGAGATGAAGGTCAAGATTTCCTTCTAAAGACACACAATTACACCCAGGAAAGTCTAATAAGAGACGCTGCAAGGGAAGCCCCTTTGACATGAGCACGGAGAATCCAGCTGCCCAGGACACTGCTGCAAGCAGCTTTTCCCCCCTGCGGAGCAATGAGCTGTTATCAGCTCACACATCTCCCAGAATATATTATCCCATGTAAAATTAATACACGCTGCCTTCTCTTATTATGACTTCCAATTGATCCTGACTTATTTATAGCATATGAGACTAAAATGCTGTGGACTGTGTCCGACGTGTAATTACTTCCAAAGGCTGTTATCGGTGCGAAGAACCCAGCTGTAGAGAAGCTGTGGGTACATTTCCTTCAGGGAAAATAGCATCACTTCTTATTCCTTTCTAAACCTAATTCTTTCACTCTATCTTCACTGTAAATTGAGATGACAGACACGAGCTGAAGGACTGTCAGAGCAGCTGCCATAATTTGCAGCAATAAACGTTCACCTGAAACATGGGCCACAGGCTTAAAACTGAGAGGATCACGTGAAGTGAGGAAACCTGCAGGAAATAAATCTCAGGGGGCACAGGAGCAGGAAAACAACACAGTGACTTTTTCCATAGTGTCCACTTTTGCTGCTCATAGTGATTCTTGAGCCTCAACCTATAGTGTTACTATCCTTCACTAAGAGGAGTTAACGTGCTGCTCAGGCATTCAAACTGCTGTTCCAAACCAGAAATGTAATGAATGAGGCCCAAAAGGCCCATGCGCTAAGCCTGGTTTATAGCTGAATGTGTTCTGGGATTTACAGAGAGCCAACAGGAGAAGACACCAGTACAGGACAGTCTAACTCTTCTCCATCCCACTAAACTAAGGCTTTGAGCTGCACTAAGCCTACACAGCTCACCTCACGCCACATCTAATGCTAATGTGCTTCCTCACAGATAAAGGCTACATCTTCACCTGGTGGTACCTTGCTCCTAAGCAGCTTATGAAGCTCTCTGATACTGCCAAGCAATCAGCAGAAGTTCATACTCCTTTCTATCGGCCACTCCATCAGAATCCCCTTCAAGCAGTGGATACGGGCAACTTCTGTGGGGTTTGCTGCTCAGTCTCTGACTTTGATGGCTGCCACTGTCAGAAAATGGGTTCTTATTTATGAGAGACTTACACTGAGAAGAGAAAGAACCTACTTAACACAGTAAAATAGAACTGAGCCTACTTAGTGCCTTAAACCAGATCTGCCTGTGTCATTACCATTCCCTCCCTCCGTCAGGCTCTCGGACAAGGCAAATAAATCCATCGCACTCCTACCTTTGACAACTGGCAAGTTGTTATTCCATGGCTGAAGAACCCCTTGAGTGAACTGTGTTTGCAGCCATTGTAAGAGAGGCAGAACAAGCCCAAACCTAAGTTGTCAGGGACGAACGTAACTGGGGGAAGGAAAAAGCACTGTCTGCTTTCACCTCGCAGGAAAAAATGCATTGAGTAAGGGTCGTCTGCTTTGGTTTTTAAAGGAAAACCCAGAAGAAATGGAATGTAGTTCAGCATTTAGCAAGGTTTATCCATCTTTCACCACCCCCTCTATAAATTGTCCCTGTTGCACAGCCAGCGATGTTCACGGAGGTTTTGATGAATGCGAGTAATTGCCTCGATGGTTTTGTCTAACGTGAGGGCTGCTTCCCAGTTCCCTTCCATCACACCTCTGGGATACCATTATCCTACTCCGCTTCCCAAGGACAGTAAATCAGATCCATTAAGCAGCAACTCTTGGAGAAGTAAGGGCTGTGCACTCAAATAAAGGAAAGGCAGCCACATTTAGACTGGTGAGGAGCCCAGTTCTTTCCTTGTAACAGAGAGGTTTTACCTCTGCCTAAGTAAAATTAATTACCTGACTCTACCTTTTTCCTGGAAGGAAAGATCCGCTATGCTTCAAGAGTTCTACTCTATCTTGCCAGCACCACCAGCTTCCCCCTCCATATTTGCTCTCCTGTTTACTGGCACAGAGAAATCAAGGCTGTATTCTATGCATTCCTGGCTGTGGGTACAAGTCAACGCCATTTCAACCAGCCATTTACTACCACCACGATTTACAACCAAACTACACCCCTACAGGGTTTCATTACTGCTGCAGCCAAGAGTAAAGGCAGACCCCAGGGACCTCTGGAGCAATCCACCCCTCATTTCTAGGTGTACGGGGCAAGGAGGGAGTTTTCTCAAGTAGATGCTGGGTCCTTAAGATGTAGAAGTCCTTAGGATATGGAAACAAAAGGACTCTGCTACAGCAGGATCCTATAGGTCAATAAACAAACAGGTCATCTAGAGCACCAGACCCCAAGTTCACAGCAGATTTCTCTCCAGGGCTGCTCAAAACACCTCCATTGGGGGTCTTCTTATCGCCGTGCCCAGCTTTCTCTCATACAAGACCACACACTGTCCTGACCTGCTCTAATCACTGTGTTGACAGGGGGAGGGATATGTAAAGGCAGGAAAAAACTCAAATCACCAATAAAGGGAGGACATTTGTCAGCAGTGAGGGAAGGGCAGAAAACCAAATCAAACGACAGCCTTCAAAGAGCTCAGCGTGGGTCTGCTCCACCTCTGAGTGAAGGCCCCCCAACCAGAGCATCCTGCTGCCTGCTTTCTCTTCACACATTTCAGGCTGGCTCAGCCCGCTGAACTGTGCGGTAAACAACGGGGAGCAGGCTGAAGCAGCCTCACAGTTCAAAGCATCACCTCACACAAAACAGACAAGGCATAAGGAACCTGGAAAGCAGAACCTGCCACTTGTCACTGTGAGTCCTCTGCAGCCAGGGCTCAGCCTCTTGGTGCCCAAGCGTAGCAACAAAAGGACGACACGGAGTTCGGCTGTATGGAGACCTTGTATGAGAACATTACCTCATAGATCAGGTCCACCGAGCGGCCAGGACTACACTGGTGACCACCACACAGCAATGAGGACAATCCAACCAGAGCTAGGCCTAAACTGGAGACCAGCACTCTTCTACCACAGCTCAAAAAGATTCCATAGTCTCAATCTGGTGAAAAGCCAGGCTCTTTCCCCGTGTGGGGGAGACTGACCATGTGGTGAGGAAGACAGCTACAGGCTCCTGACTATGGAGACAAGTCAGAATTTCAGCAGACGTAGTGCATGTTGAACTGTGAGGATTCTGGAGGACAGAATCTTGGCAACAGCCTCCCATTAGTTCAGTTTGAAATCAGAAGCAGAGCTGCACCTGTCCACTTGTGCGCAACGAAACTGTTCCTCAAGAGGCTCTACTGACTGTCTCTTACGTGTCCAGTTAATTCACTCTGAGAGGAGCACAAGGTGATGGCACTGCTGCTCTAAGGATCTGATGGAGAACCTCTGCCATAAACTGAGGATTCCTGCTGTCACATCTTCCTCTGCCTGGGCCCATCTGCTTCATCCCTGCAAACAGAGCGCGTTCCATACAGCAGAGCTAACTCTACCCCTCTGACTGCTCAGTCTCTCCATCTGGTATTTTATGTCAATTAACAAATGGGAACATGAGTGACAGACAGAGAAACAACAATTACACCCTGTTTTCCCTCGCTCTGGATGGGCTTGGTGGCTTTGACATGAAAGCAGAGGCTCACGCTGATGTGGTATCTAGTCTGTAGCATCTCAGAATCACAGAATTGTTTAGGTTGAAAAAGATCTTCAAGATCTTTGTGCCCAGCCCTTAACCCCACAGCTGGACTCCAGATTCTTGAAGGCCTTTCCAACCTAAACAATTCATGATTCTAAACTGGAAAGGACCCCAACCTGGTAAATCCAGCACCATTCTGTATCCTGTGGTCTCTGCTCTAACAATCATGTTCTCTGACCTCTCACTCGAAGGCAGGACACTGATCTGAAGATCTGCAGGTCCGGTGCTGCTTCTCTAACAACTGCAAAGATCAGGATGACACAGGGGAGATCATGCAGGAGGACTCCCTGAAAGCCAGGTGTTCAGAGGACTCTGGACTTGGCTCCTGGTTTTCCCTCAAACAATCCACCCCGGAATCCCACGTAACAGAGTATTCCCTGGGAACTGAGATCCACCAGGGCACCCCTGAAGCTCCTCTGAGCCTTCCCTGTAACGACCCCAGCCTGTCCCTGCCCAGGTTGTCCGTCAGACAGATTTAGTGTGACCGGCTTGGACACCCAGTGAAGACGCTGAGCACAAACCTTCCCGTTCATTGCACAACCCAACCACTCCGTCGTAAATGAGCGATGAATCAACATCCTAACGGGAAGCATCGCTTTCTGTGGGTTCCGACAGGATGCAGGAAGGCAGCACAGTTCCCCCGTTATAAAAATCTACCCAAGGTTTTCCACACTCCCTTATTTCTTCCAGGCCCTCACAACTGCGAGCAGCTGTCTCTGCATATGTTCCTTGATTTCATGCCCACGTTAGAGCGGCACCGCAGCACTCCGAGCTCCGCAGGCACATTTTTTATCCACCTCCAGCCTTCTGCTGCTGGGACGGTAGATCATTTGATGGAAGAGGAATGGGGGCATGGGGGTACTAGGAGAGTCGGTGGCACAAAGGTTCTACTGGGAGGATTCAGTTGTAGATGTTTCCTGCCTGAATCATGGCACGGCATCCTGTGAGGAGCATTCAGTCCAGCAGGCTCAGTCTGGCAGGCCTGCTGCAGAAGAAGGCTCATTTATCTTTCGTGATTGGGCCCCAATTTTATACAGAGGCTTTGAGCCGGAGCTCTCAAAATAATGACATGGGTTTGCCATAAAGGAGGGGCACTGCTGACGTTGCTGAAGAGCTCTGCAGTGGAGTAAGTGGGGATACAGGAGTCTCCTCTTTCAGCAGAGAGGAATTTGGGGACCATTCTGCGGTGTTGGGTGTTCTCCTTGCTGCTACAGCCATCACAGAATCACAGACTGTGTCAGGCTGGAAAAGACTTTAAAGATTGAGTCCAACCATTACCCCGACTGTCCCATCCCACCACTAACCCCAGTCCCTGAGCTCCACATCTTCACAAATTTGAAACACATCCAGGGATGGTGACTCAACCCCTCCCTGGACAGCCTGTGCCAAGGCCTGAGGATCCAGTTAGAGTGAAACCAGCACTTCTGAGGCCTCACTCGCACGTGGTTTTAGCAAACAGTCTTGGTACGGACTCCTCCTGGTTCTGGGGCCACGGGTGGAATCCCCACAGGACAGACTCTTTTTTAATGGAGAATTTTAGAATGAGAGAGATCGTGTGTCTGGATTAAAATGCTCTAACTTTAACAGGGGAAAATAAGAGGGGTAAGTGCTGGCAGTGCTAGGGGGAACCATCACGGTGGGTGCAGAGGGGGCACAGCCCCGGAGTGGCTGGGGCCAGCAGAAAGGTTGCAGTCCTGGAGCGTAGCTCAGAGGAGCAACCGAAGCCAAAACAGCGCCAGGGTACTGGTGGAGGCGGTGAGGGCAAAACGTAGGGCCAAAAAGGAGATGTGCAGCAGCTCCAGAAGGCCATGTCAGCAATGGCATTTGTCTTTTCCTCTCCACCCCCTCTTCTTCCCAGCACCCCATTCACGCTCCCGCTTCACACACAGCAGCCGTGTTCCCTTAAAATCCTTCCTCCCAGCAACATGCCCACTTGCCCACCGGTGTTGCTGCTCAGTCACTCCGGAGGGAAAATGGGATGGGAAACAGCGCTCAATGGTAACCTAACGGAGGACTAGAGCGGTTCCTTCCCACTGCTGACCTGAAGCCGCCCTGTTTAAGCTTTCAGTCATGAGAACACATCCAGGAGTCCCTGCCAATCTCTGCAGAGGGATTATCTTAAAAGGAGTTAAGAATAAAACGAATTAAGGGCAGAAAAGTCCCTGGTAGAGTAAGAATCTCATTTAAGTTACTGCGATTGAATCTCATCTCCTGAGCTAAAGAGCGCAGTAATTAAAGCTGTATCTACAATGCAATAAAGACAATGCTCGTTACTGGCAAATGCGAGTTAGACGATGCTGTTTCTCAGGAAAACTAGTGAGGGATCAGGCCAGAGGAATAAATCTTTCAACAACCTAATTTGTTAATTGTCCTCATAATCCTCCTGCTTGTAATGATTATCTCATTTATCATCACCAGAGCAATGTGAGGTGAAATGACTGGGGCGATGGAGGGAGCCTACCCCAGCGAGCTCCATGCAGGATCCACATCCGCAGGGAAGTGATCGGTCTTGACCAGTGCCCTGAGAGCTGAGCCTGGGGCACAAAACAGAAGCTGAGGACATGGCAGAAAGCAGAAGCTGACAGGACTGCGTGCTGGGCAGAGCCGTGAGCTGCTGCAACATGGCAGAGTCACAGAGATCTCCTTCTTAGAGGGATCACGGACACTCTCCTTAAAATCCTAAATTTCTTATCTTTCAAGGAAGACCAACAAGGCAGATGATTCTAGCAAGGTAACTGATTTCAAAGGATAGAATTAGCCTGTCATTAAATACGGGACACTGCTTTGCAAACAGCACTGCAAATCAAGTCTGAGCTCATAGACTGGGCTTTGCCTTCTCTGAAGGAGTCGCTGGCAGGGGGGTGGAGGGATCACGCTATACTGGTTTCTCGGGTATACTGCTTTCTCAGAAGTAATCGACCAAGCTCCTCTGCCATGGGTTCTTAAGTGAACTGCCTGTAGGCAAAAACAAAGGTCATCGCTTAGCTCAGGAACGGGTTCAAAGGTGGCAGATGATGGGAAGGAAGAGCCAGTGTTGTAGTGGAAGGTCACACATGTCTCCTCAGCGACTACAACACGGCAGACAAAGCAGATTCTTTTGCCCGATGGAGTTTCCTGAGCTAATTCTTAACGGAACTAAACTGTAATGGAGAATACTGCAGTTCCATACAGGCGTGAACTTCCACCCTGGGAGCAGCTTGTGGGCCACTGCAGGGAGGCCAAGCAGCTGTGCCCACCAGCTGAGTTTTATTGGTGAAGGTGCTAATCAGCCTGGGATGGTGATCTGTGCCAGCCACAGGGTCCTGGACCAGTCTCCACGACAGGTAAAACAGGACCTGCGAGAAGGTGGAGATCCCCATCTCGGGAAAGCAATGAGACTTGACTTGAGACCCCTTGAGGATGTGAATCTCAGTTAAAAATCTAAACTGGAAAAGGAAACACAGGGCAAATAAGGGAAATAATTATGAAGCAACCAAGAAATATCCCCAGCAAGACGGTGTTGTGTCACACTCTGGAGCCCCCTGAGCAATGACAGAGCTGGTTTGTTCCCAGTGGCTGCCCTCGGCTCCAGTCACCCCAGGCACAGGCTGTAGCTGCTGGTGTCCTTCCCGAGTGCAGCTGGTGCGAGATGTCCCCAGACGTGGGACCCGCTGGCCACAGATGGGACCTGGCACAGCGCTCGAGGAAGAGGGTAGAGCAGCAACGAATAGAAATGGAATTCAAATCATTTTTACAGGTCTGAGAGCTGAGTGACTGATTCTTTCCCTGAGCTGTGGAGACATATCGGGACAATCACATCCATTTTCAGGAGGCGACGTGCCAGCAGTGAATCACCGTCGGCGACGGCTGTTTTATTCTTTTCTACTTTCTTAGCCCCACAACATTATTACCCTTTTGCACTGTCAGATATTAAAATCATATTAACGATCAGGAACTGTATTAAACTGTCTGAAAGTGAAATAATATGGTAGCACATCTGAAGGTTAGAGCCAGCCCTTAGGTATAATTCACTAAAGCATCATCTACCTGCCTGCTGCCCTGCAGATGAAGCAGGAGCATTGTTTCTGGGAAACTAATTACCACTACGATATACACTCCTCCACCCCTAGACACGCAAACAATCCTCTCGACATCTTCAGCTGCTGTTGGAGCTCGACAGCTGGAAAAGGGTCATGATCCAAGCTCAAACTGGCTTAACAGACAATTTTCACCACTGCACCAGCGCATCCTCCTCAGCACAGCCGTAACGAGAAACGTGTTGCTCCTACTCCAGGCAAAGGTGTGTGAGCGGAGGGAAAAGCCCCGCTGTCTAATGATCAGAGAAAGAATTCGAGATGCAGCCCATTGCCACAGCAAAATAGCTGCCAGTAGCTGAGGAGCTACTTGAGAGGTGACTGAACCCCCCCTACAAGAAAGTGCTGTAGTGGTGGTAACGAGAGCTGCAGCCAATCCTGTTCGTTACCCTCTGTAAAGAGATTGCTATGCCCCTACTTTACCTGAACGAAATGGAGAGGTGTTTTATACCATAACGCACACATTTACATGTTCTATATAAAATAGAGTTATACATTTGTATGTTTGCACCTGTCTGTAACACAGGTGAGCTGTCAACCCAGACTCTACAGACACTGCCACTCAGTCGGGGGGATGCCACTGCCACTTTCATGGGGGGGGATGAAAGGTATGACATAAACCATGGGCAGAGACATGCCCAAATTCTTTCAGAAGCCTTGTTATCTCATTGCTCGGTCTCTGAAGAGAAGGATGTCTTGGCTGGCAGGCACTGAAACAGAGCCAACTTTATTAATTATGTTGATAACACAATGAAAATTGCTCCAGAATTCAAGTTTGAGCTAAAGGGGCCAATTGATTTTGTATCTGACTGGGAGGGCAGAGTAGAGAGAGAAGGCAGGGAAGGCAGGAAACCATCCTGTCCCCATCCCTTAAAGATATAGGTCACGGGGTCTGTAAAACAGCAGCAAAACCTATGTCAGGATATTTTAGAAAAAGCTTGGTGCTACCTACAGACCCTTGTTAGGTGCTGTACGGCATCACCAGCTGCACGGGTGCTACCTGCAGGGGAGTCTACCACTAGTTACTGGGCTAGAACTAGCTACGTGGTGCTTTCTAAGTGCCAGGAATATCCATCACCATCTTACTCGGCAATGTGGGGATCTAAGTGTTTCAAATGACTTTGAAGTTGATTCCTTCCTGCAGAAGGACGGGGTGTGGGAGGTTAAATGCAGCACTGAGAGGCAAATGAACCAAACCTTGAGTCCCTCCACCGCAGACACACCGGCTCTGACAGGACTGACTTCTACGCTGTTATCTGATGTAAATAATCGAGACAAAGAACATCTTCGGCTGTCAGGACCACTTCCCCTCACTCCGCCGATGAAGGTAATGCGTGAGCACTTGAGATCAAACCTGAGAGCAAACGACTTCAGTGGACCGATTTGCTAGATAATGGAGACAGCCCCGTGTGTGGCAAACCAGCCCTTTAATGTCACTCTCTCTGCTCATCAGAGTCCAGAGGGAGATGTATTTCTTCAGCTAATTCATGGGTAAATCCTACAGGGGAGGGTACACAGACGTCTACGCTTGCGTTCGTCTTCATGGCAGTGTTGGTACAACACCTGGCTGAGGTGACAGGTATTTTTCAGAGTGGAAGACGTCAAGGTACAGCTTCTTTCAGGCTGAGTTGCTGCCATTCTGTCTTGTTTCCTAGAGCCAACACCCGCATCTTCCCCAGTTCTCCAGCCAAGTTGGGTTACAGTGGCCAGCAAAAACTGCAGAAGATTCCAGCAGCCCTCTTTGTTCTTCGATAAAGCCCTTGATGAGGGTGTAGTTGCCGTGGTGGAGCCCTTGGCCCTACAACCACCACTCACCTGGAACAGAGGTAGAGCTCTCACTCTTGTTTAGTTCAATTTAAAGACAGGTTCCAGGCTCTGCTGAGCAATGCAGCAGCTGCACAACTGTTAAAACCCCAAAGAAACCAGCTGCAGACTCCTCTTGCTCTCTTTGAAAGGGATTCTGGAGGCGTTCAGAGCCCTGTTGGCCCTTTTGCACCAGCACAGTCAAACTGGTGCCACGTGACCTGAAACATCTGTTCCTTCACCAATTAGACCAGGTCGTAAGGATAAATTAAACCCAATTCTAATTAAACACTCTAATGGAACTATCAATCTGCGTTACTGAGGCAGAACAGGGGTGTAATTAGTTATTGATACGAGAAAAGATTTGTTTAAACCAGTTTGCTTTGCTGTCAGCTACCAGAGTAGCTCCAGCGAGCTCACGGCGAGCTTGGAAATAAGCGCTACTGCAGCAGTGTTTTGGGGTAAGGATGCAGGTGGAAGCAGGTTCTTGCAAACTACCCGGTCAGTTGTTGCATTTTAGGCGAGGAACATGCATGTTTACTGCGATCCCCCTTCGGGTGACTGGTACTGCATCACCACCACTGTTTGGCTGCTCAGCTATAAGGGTACTCACCGCATCGCTGAATGAGCAGCGATGACTTTAGGATCCACCTGTATCACAATATAAAGAGAAGAACTCTCTATGATTCAACATTCACCGACCCCTGCCAGCTCTGTTACCACAGAACAGTGTTTCCTAGACTGGAAATCGTTTGTGATCTCTGCTGTAATTTGCATCTCCTCACTCACTTCTCCTTCCCAGGCAGCAGAAGGAGAGGGTTCTAACAGAGACAAAGATTCTGCAGCAGAGGAGCAGCCTCATCTGAGTTGATCTAACCCAGGATCCCCGGTTTTAGGGGGAAGGGGTTGTCAAATGTAGACAGCTGGGATTATTTTGCTCCCATGTCCAGTACATCTGTACCAAGAAGAATGTTGCCCACTCCTCTGTCATGGCCTCAATGGCAAGCAGACCCAGCTGCTTCACTGGCTACCAGACAACGCTTCACTTCTCTCCATAAGGCTTGGAGTCTGTTACAACCCATCAACCTGCACGGATTCCGTTCAATCAAGACCAAATGGTTTTCTTCCCATTTCCCCTTGTCAGCCCAAAGGAGACCTGTGCCTCATGTGAGGAAGCACTTCAGCTCCAGCCCCAGTGCAGGGATCCAGTAAACAGCAGCTGCCTCATCCTCAGCTTGTTCAGCTCCTCTGCAAAGCTGTTACTGGTGACCACTCTGGCCACAGAGAGCACAGACCTGGCTACAAGAAAATCCATCCACCAAGCAAAAGGCTGTTGTTGCCTTTGTAAAAATCAATTCAGCTGCTCAATATCTTTCTAACACGGGAACGACGGTGATCACTAACAACTGCAAGAGGAGCTGGCCTCCACGGCAAGGCCAACCAAACCAAGCTGGTTTTCATTTGGGATTGCATTCATCTTCCATCATGAGGGTTAACTCGACTCGTGCAGGGACAATGATCTGCGATGTCTGAGATGGAAAGCAAGATTTAAGGCCTTACCAGTTCATTTTAGAATTTAATTCTTTGAACTTCGTTCTCACTTAGAATCACAGGCTGGGCTGGGTTGGAAGGCTGCTTAACCAAGGCCAAACTCCTGCCATGGGCAGAGACATCTCTCACCAGACCAGGTTGCCCAGAGCCCCATCCAACCTGGCTTTGGACACTTCCAGCCACAAGCCCCCTGGGTAGCCTGTTCCAGTGACTTCTTTTAGGTTTCCATGCTGAAGAGTAAAAGGAAAGTTAGGCTCTGCTGGAGTTTAATCCTTAGGCTGTGAAGGGAAGCACTACGGAATAACCAAGCAGCTAAGGTGTCTGGGAGAGCTCTTCTTTCAATCATACCAACACATTTCCACAATGAGACCTACATTTGCTCCCACTGATCAGAAGACAGTCGGTGGAGTGTAACAGTCTCTCCTGCTAACTGTGAAAACAGCATCCATGATCCCTTCTTTTATTCCATTTCATTAGGATTTGTTCAACGACTGCTTTCCAATCTGTGACTGTACTTGGAGAGCAGAAAATAAAGGATCATCTCACAGCTCCCTGCAGGGGTGGAGGGCAGGCAGCAGTATCAAGAGGTTGCTCTTACAACTGTTATTTACTGCAGATCAAGATGTGGTTAGAACATTACAGAACACAGATGAGGGGCTATCGCTCACTGCAGAGGGGCTGGAGTGGACAAGACAAGCCCTTATAGAGCAGCCCCACAGCCTGGTGGGCAACCAGACGACAAACTCACCGCATACTGGGGCCATTCTTTCTTCCTGAGATACTGTCCCGCTAGTGGCAGTGGCTACCCAGATTAGTGAGATAGCTAGAGCTCAGTGATTTCTCTGATAATTGCACAGGGACTGTGCAGTGTTTTAGGTAGAAGGACAAACTCTGTATCAGTCTGCCTTCATTCCAGCACAATTCATGAGGGCAGACACCAAACGCAGGTTATGGATGGGAGTAATGGGGTTGTGGATAGCTAAACCCTCCAGCTGGAAATGCAGCCCTTAGGTATGAAAAGAAATGAAAAAGGGAATGAAAAGGAATGAAAGACTATTTAGTTTGAAGTAGTGCGTTGGCCTGTTTGGCCTCTATCAACTGAACACACATCCTGTCCTCTTGCTTGCTAAAGCACTGCAGTTTGGCTCTGGTGATTTTCTGTGGAATTCCTACTGACTTTGTGATGACTTAGACAGGAAAGGTTGCAACCTTTACATCTGGAACCTTGTGTCCAGTTGTCTCAGTTCCAAAAGGACACAGAGCTGCTGGAGAGAGTCCAGCGCAGAGCCACAGGGATAATGAAGGGAGGGGAGCATCTGTCTGTTGAGGAAAGACTGAGGGAGCTGGGTCTCCTGAGTTTGGAAAAAAGGGAGACTGAAAGGGGACCTGTTGATCAAGATGGAAAGGGTGGGGGTCAGGAGGAAGGAGCCAGGCTCTGCTCAGGGGCACCCAATGCTAGGACGAGGGGCACCAGGTGTCAGCTGTAACAGATGAGCTTCCACATCAACTAGAGAAGCAGCTTCTTCCCAGTGAGGGTGCCAGAGCCCTGGAAGGGGCTGCCCAGGGGGGTTGTGGAGTCTCCTTCTCTGGAGACGTTTCAAACCCACCTGGCCTGTTCCTGTGTGACTGGATCTAGGGGATCCTGCTGTGGCAGGGGGATCAGACTGGATGATCTTTGGAGGTCCCTTCCAGTCCCTGACACTCTGTGATTCTGTAACCTTTGGTCCCTAAGCTCGAGAATCAACTAACCTGGTGACTGGGCCAGCTCAAGACCTTTTGAACTAAGCACCACCTATGAAGAGCTGCAAGTGTGGCCTCTCCTCTATTGTTTCCCCTGGCAAGAACAGGCGGGGTATGAAAAAGAACAAACACCCAAAGATCCCAAAGCTGCCAAGAGCACAATGAATGTGGAGTTACAGTTCCCTGGTGATGCTTGCTGTGTCAAGCCTTCCTGTGGAATTCTGTGGGAATTTATGTGAGAAATCCATGGCAATTTGGCATTTGATGCTCATTTGTGGTTTGGAACTCTATTCTGAGAAGGTAATTTACTGCCATAAAGCAACTTCTACACTTGAGATGAGTACAGCCTCCTCCCACCTCGTTTAGACACTACGCCTCAGCGAGAGATATATTTACCCCACATTGAAAAAGATTTGGATGAGGTCCTCGTGTTCCTGCAAAATTCAGAACACAAGCAGACCGAAAGGATTCTGCCTGCTTCCTCCTTAATTACTCAAGTCCTTGAGCTAACACATCCTTCTCTCCCTTGACATTACTGTATAAAATAAAGGTGTAGAGTGGGCTGAATCCCCACTTCGGGTTTGTCCCTATGGACCTACCCTTCCACAACATGGAATTCAGTTGGGTTTGTGCTAGTGCAGAGCTTTCTAAAACCCCAAAGGCCCCAAACACTGAGGCACACACTCCTTCCAAATCAGAGGATTCAGTTGCTGACTCCTGGTGTCTCTCCAGTAAAATTGGTTCTGATCCTGTGGTTGCAGAGGACAGGGCGTGAAGCCTCCTGTAATTCTTATTGGGAACGAACAGCTGAGTTTCCTTTTGAGAAGGGCTGCTCTGCACCCCATGTCGGATATGTAAAGCTGTCCCTGCAGACCTCAGAACAGAAGAGCCCTCGAAGGACTCTGGAGGAGGCTCTGTTTTTTGAGCAGACTGGTACAGAGACTGCCTGGGGCAGACACAAGAGAGTGGGAGCTCTGGGGCAGAACTCACGTGACTAACACTGGGCACAACACAGAGAGATGCTGAATGATTCGGGGTGGAATGGGGAGGTCTGGGTCAAAGCTTTAGAGCGTTGAATTGGTTTAGATGAAGACTTGATAAGACACTGGCAATCAATCCTCCATCACCTCAAGTATCTGAGAGGCTCAATTTTCACCTCAAAGAGCTTCCCACTGAGGTGTGAGGAAGCTTCCCTGTTATCCCATATTTATTTAAAGTCTTTAACTGAGAAGAAATGTTTTCGGTGTAAAACCTGTGGTCCGCTGCAAACGCCTCGGTTTTATCTGGAAATGAGGGGAAACACTAATTATTTGTAATGTGAAGCTTTTGAAGCAGAGCACTCCACCTCATTTCTTCTAAATGATATTAATACCTAAATCCCACGCCGACCAAGGAAATAAATCGAAGCAATAACGCGATACAGTGAAATCGATACTGATTATTAGGAGTAAAAGTGCTTTATGAGAAACACTAACAACCTTTGAGGATCCCTTAGGAAAAAACCCGTGCAATAGGGCCAGAATAAATTACTGCCATCTAATCACCTCCTAAACAACTGCAATTCTTCAATGGAATGCGTGTTGTCAGAAGAGCTGCTGCTGCTGCATGAAGTTACGCTGGGCTGACACCCCAGGTTTCCCATAATTGTCCCCTGATTCATTCCCTTCGATGCATTCTTTCCCCACTCACATTTGGTCCTGAGCCTTCTACCTCCTTCTGTCCAACTCAAGAGCTTCCCTAAGGGGTTTGAGAAGGCAGGCGAAGTTCACGTGGATCAGTCAGCTGCCCTAGCAGTGGCCTTTGTTAGCTATTGTCCTAACAAACGACTTGCACTGGGACAGATGTTGTCCTCTGCAATATGCAGCCTGGCCCTTTGCCCTTCTCTAGAGAAGAGTGTCTGGGATGTCTTCTTTTTTCTGCTACAGCAATGTATCTGCTAGAGAAGACAAACACAACAGAGAAGACAAACCAGGTGGTGAAGCCTTGCACCAGGGCTGGTGAAAGGGACATTTGTGATAGCCGTTTGCTCCTGGGAGAGCCCAGCGTCAGCCTTGCGCTGATTCCTGAGACACTTCCCTCTGCACCCACCAAAGCTTCCCACCTTTGAAAACTGCCCCTGCACACACACCGACAGCAGGACAAGCCCCGGCTTACTGATAATTCCCTGTTCTAATAGAGAGATAGAGCGGAACCAGGCCACCACCAGTACCTGACATGAGGACCTCTTTCCAAAAACCAGTATAGTTCCCTATCTTGGCCTGGAGCTGGCCACATCATCACAAGAACTCATGATGAGAGACAGGGGTTGCAGTGGCGTTAGGGCTGAGGAAGGACAACGCAGCTGGAAGGGCTCACCGCGCATTTCTATTTAGGATGAAGTTTTACAATCCTCAAGTGATGGAAGAGCAGTGTTGAGAAAGGCATTTCTGAGAGGCCAAGCCTTTTCCACTGAGCACCGGTAATACTGGTATCACAGGAGAAAACCTCCTTCTCCTGATCTGCAGTAACTTTTCCTCCTCTAGGAATCAAACAGCTCCTGAGGCAGCCACATTCTGTTATTAACAACAAACACCCCCCGTGGGGATGGTGTGAAATGCATACTGCTGGTCCTTCTCCACCAAGCAGAGCTTTTGCCTCCTCCAATACCCAGCGGGAGCAGAGAAGGGTGCAGATCCAGATGAGGGATCTTGTCTGACCTTGTCTGACCTTGTCTGACTTTCATACAGGAAAGCTGCTACCTTCAGCAGCCACTGAGCACCAGAACTCGCCAGGCCACCGCGCAATAAAACACAAACCTCTGAGTGTTACAGACCTAAAAGCAGTGCAGAGTTAGAGGAAACTTAAAAGGCAATAGAGCAATTAAACCATAAGCTGGGCTGGGTAAAATGGAGTTTGTCTTTAAAGAGACTGCCTGAACAGAAGCTGTGGAAAGGACTTTGGGTGAAACCCCAGCTTCTTCAGACGGTCCCCTTCCTTTTGGCTGCTAAGACAGAACCTTGTCAGGCCTTTCCTGAGCTGCATTGACAAAAGGCTCATTACCGGCAGCAGCTGCCTGCGGTTTAGCCAAAGCAATTTTGCATTTAACGTTGTTAAACTAACAGGTTCCAACCGGGGAAATCAGGCTACGGGAACGACCTCCCCACACGACCTCATATTACTGCTCGACCTCGTAAGGCAGAATGGGCGAAAGCTTAAACCATCCCCGCACAGAAACCCATCTGGTTTGCTCTGAAAAACCTCCACCGGTGGAGAATCATAAGCTCTCAAGACAAACTGTCCTACTACTTAACTATCCTTAGAGCAGAAGGTTTTCTTAATGTTTAACCTCGGCCTCCCCCGCTGCAATTTAATCCCCTAAAACTGGTTTAAAAATCAGGAGATTTTCAAAGTAATATCCCTTGGGATCTTGATATTATTTGCCTTCTAGCATTTGATCCTTTCAGATTAACCTTTCCAAATGTCTCTTAGCAGCCAGGAGAACTTGAAGCTGACTTTCTGAAAACTGCAAGCTGAATTTCTTGTGAAATAACCTAACTCTGCAAAACGGGATTTTGAGAGTAAAATAAAACCCACTCCAAATTGCAAGGCTTGCCCTGAAAATGCAAGAGCAATGACTGGGAGACATATACCATGGTTGGTGTGACAGACTCAGAACCAGAAGCTAACCCCCTACAGTCTGGTTCAGGGTGGCTCTACAGGAGGAGCAGTGTTAAAGTCACTATTCTGCTCTCATGAGACACCCTCTGCAGTCCTGCATCCAGTTCTGGAGCCCCCAGCACAGGAAGGAGACTGAGCTGTTGGAAGGTGTCCAGAGGAGGGCCACGAGGATGAGGGGAGGGCTGGAGCACCTCTGCTACAGGGACAGGCAGAGAAAGTTGGGGATGTTCAGCCTGGAGAAGAGGAGACTCCGGGGAAGTTTGGGGTTTGTGTAAAAGAAACACTTTTTCAGCTGCTTTCTATGAACTGCTCCCAGCACAAAAATGCCCAACCAAAGCATCACGCTGGGCATGTTGAAAATTTATCAACCACACCAGCTGGAACCGGCAAATTTGGGGCTAGATTAATTTTTGAAAGCATTTCTAATGTTAACTAATGTGTGCTCCTGTAGCCTATTTATTAGACGGCATTAGTGGAAAGAAGTAATTGAGCTCTGCCTCGTCCCTGGGAACTCATCCATCTCCCAGGTCTGTCCTCAGCACAATTAATTACAACTTTAATTGTTTTACGTAAGGGAGGAGAAAAAAATCAAAGAATCAAATTCCAGCAGCGGTTGGAATAGGCATTTGCTGGCCTATTAAAGGGCTGCGTGCAGTGTTTTCTTTATCTGACACGCAAGTGAAGACAAAGTGATGTCAAACCCTTAAATCTCCTTATGCCAGAATGACTTTCTCACATGTTTGCTCCTGACTGGGTGCTGCAACTGCTGCTTTCACAGGCTGTGACACGGCTGCTGCCATCCGTGCCTGAGTTACTTGGAAACTGGATTAATAGACTGAACATGGAAACAAAGAATAGCGCAGGTCGCAGAGCTGGTGCAGAAGGCTCTGAGCCAAAACGTGGGTGATTTTCTCCAAGGACCACACCAACGCCTGCATTTGCCCTATAAACACTCTCGTGGCTTCAAATCTGAAGACCAGCAGGACTTGGCAATAATTGTTAAATAGGCTACGGCCCCCTTGTTTTAGAGGGTCTTCCAGCAGTGAGTCCTCAGGGAAGCCACCAATTCACTGATCTTCAGGACCAAATCATTGCCATCCCTTCTGCCCTGGCCTAGATTCCCCTAAGGTCCAGTAAATGGAGAAGGTAAAGGAAATGAAAAAAGGACCCAACAGTCTGGTTCAGCCACCAACACTCAGGCTGGAGAGTTTTTTTCCCTCCTTGTGCCTCTATTGCTCTTCTCACCATTCCCTACACAACTAAGGCCAAGTACTTGACATCTACAATGGCTATTTTTACTTTTAGAGTAACTACAACAAAAACAGCAACAGGGGAACGTACAGCCACTCCTCAGAAACATTCACTTGACTGAGCCTCGATGCTCTTTTGCCCCAGTACCTTTTCCTTGAAACACATGGTCCTCCACACCGTAAACCTGACACAACGAGGGGTGACTGGGGTACAGTCTGAGTTCACAAGATCCAACGTCCTCGTTGGACTACTCCAATAACAACGGCTCTGATGCACTTTCCGTGAATCCTCCCAGCCTCTGGCAGTCATCAGTCTAAAGAACCCGGAGTCTGTGTTCAGACCTATAAGGGTTTTTGTTTGACTCACCCTCTGCACAGGTCCATGATCCCTTCTTGGCAAGGTTCCTGCTTTGGGCGTCCTTACTCTATAGCCTAAGGAAACAAACACAGAGTAGGTTAGTCTGTGGTGTTAAGAGTCAGCACTGCCTTTCATTTCCTTTCAGCGTGATCATTTCCTGGGTCCTGTGTAGTTAATTCTACATAGGAAAGAGAAATAACTGTTGTTAAGGTCTCCCTTGCCTTCATGACTTAATGGACCAACAGTGCATTTCCCCTTCACCCATCTTGTTCTCTGGCTGAGCATTGTCTCCTTTCTCATGTGAAAGCTGTACCTTCTTCTGTATCTTCTCGGATACAGAACTCAGTAACTTACAACACAGCAGCACCGGCTCTACCCCGTGGGAACACCACACGAATGGAATTCTGCATCAGGTCTGGGCACACAGCAGTACCAAACTGGAATGCCTCCCAGTGTAAAGTAAATCCAGTAATTCTCACAAGAAACTCACTGGTCTGGGCCACTGCTGCTGCACTGGTACAGAAAATGCAGCTACTGGCATGCCAGCTTCTTTCTGGACTGCGTTTGTTGACCTTGTCTCCAAAAAAGCCACACAAGCATGAGCACAACTTACAGCCCATCCCTCAGAACAACAGGACAGAGACCAACTCCTGTGATGTTTAAACAAACAGAGAAACATTAAAGCTAAAAAGAGCCCAACAGAGAGGTGAAACCTCTTCTCTGATGGAGCTACTGAACATGGTGAGGCAGAACCTGCCGTAGGCCATCCTCCTCCCGGCCGGGCACACTGTGTTTGGTATGAAAAATAGCCCAATTATGCTGCAGTCCAGCATGCAGAAAAATGATCCAAGCGCGGAGCCACAGATAATAAATCCAACATGTTCAATGGTCTCCGTGCAATTAGTTGTTAGACTGAGGCAATTTAGCCCAAAAGAAAACTAATAGTTCTAGCGCTCACTGAGGAGACAGCTGAGGTGCTGGTGCAGCAGGACCACATCCCAGCCTCCCTTCCTGAACTTTGAACTGGAATGTGCTCCACGGTCACAGCGTCACAGAACAATAGCATCACTCAGGATGGAAAGACCTTCAAGATCATTGAGGCCAACTGTTAGCCCAGCTGTCCCATCCCACCCCCAAACCCTGTCCTTGAGCTCCAGATCTCCCTGACTGTGAAACACGGCCAGGGATGGTGATTCAACCCCCTCCCCGGGCAGCCTGTGCCAAGCCCTGAGAACCCTTTCCAGGAAGAACTTTTTCCTCAGGGCCAACCAAACCTTCCCCTGGGGCAGCCTGAAGCCATTTGCACTGTCCTGTTGTGAGAGGAGGTCAAGAATCATTACCCCCCTGATCTGACACCAGGCAGCCTCTGGGCACAGACCTCGGTCTCAGACGAACTCTCAAGTTCTTCTCTCTGCAAAACTCTGTTCCGCACATATTTTGAAACAAACCCTTCTTTTCTTTGGAATTGACAACAGAACCCCTACAGTTTTTGCACTGCCTCAACAGCTCCAGGAGTTAAGGAGAGTACGAAGCATACACAGCCTCCTGACCAGGCTGAACATCTTTACAAATGGAATTTGTTGTGTTTTCCACTCATCTGCTGTGGGGTTTTGGGAGCCTTTCAAGCACCACACCGCAACGGCACCGTGGATGTCTCTGCCTCAGAGTCACAGTTTGACTCCGTTACCCTCATTCTCAAATCACTTGATGTGCACTGTGATAATGAAGGTTGTTTGTGCTGTATCAGTCCAGGAGGCTCCAGATCAAAACTGCCAGGGTGTGAGATCGAGCTGACAGGGAAGAAACGAACGCTGCATGAGCAGCTGCCAGAATTGCCACGGAGGCATCAGGAAGGGCTTTGAATATCCCCCACCTGGTATCTTCTCTCCTGAGACACAGACTGTCGTGGTGAGTCCTGTCTAAGCACTCCAGAGTTCGTTTGCTCGTCATGTTTGGGTTACAGACTGACTGATTGCTTTGGAAGAGAAGCAAATTTGAATTAAAAGATATCACCTGGAAGTTGAAAAATTGATGTTTCATACTGAAAACCTGAACATCACTGCTCCACTCGGTTTTTCTCACAGCAATTTGACCAAAATCAACCTCAATTTGCATTTTTTCAGAGACAAAGGAGCCCAGGCTATGTTTTTCAGCCAGGTGCTAATCTTGTTTAATGAGTTGGGCTCCCCTCACCAGAACATCTAATGCTCTACATTCTGTCTCTTGTACAGACCTAACTCACTTGGTTTCCCTGGGAGAGCTGAGCACACAACTTACTCTTCTTTGAAACTGAGAAGATTCATGGAACTACATCTGGGTCTGTGGGCTTTGACCAGCAGCAGAACCCTTTCTCTCTCTAGGAACAGCACACTGGCACCTAGGGATGGCTCAAACTTCTAAGTGTTATTTTTGATTATCTCAGGTTGCCTGTCTTGCTGTGAGTGTGATGGGATGACGGGTGAGCTTGATGATCTTGAAGATACTTCCCGACCTGGGTGATTCTGTGGATGAATTTGGCAACAGCTCATTTTAGAGGTAAGAAAACCATTTCCCTGCCTTTACACTCAGCCCAGGCATCACTGTAAAGTGATTTCATGTTCTGCTCATGGGACAGTAGTTTGTACAAGAGCTCCTCTGCCTCCTTTAGACCTCTGGATCATTCAGAGTTGCTCTAATACGGTAACCACCTGAAATCAGCTCCTCAGGTTCCTCTGTTGAACATCTCCAGCTCAGTGTGGTATTCAGAAGGTTAGTGTTCATTCATTCAAAAGGGTTTAGACAGACAAGATCAGACAGAGCCCCTCTCCTCCTTGGTACTGCCTTATCTGCACATGTCCAGCCTCCTCAGCCTTTCATCACAGAGCCTTGAGACAGCCACCTGCCAGGAGAATACATCGGGCTGCTAGAGGACAGGGTCTAGGGAGCAACTGTTGCAGCATTTGGCTAGTGGGGGGCTGCAGATGGTTCCAGATCTGTCCTACACAACAGGCCACCTTGTACCATCCAACCTCCTTCGAAGCTGGAGCTTCAGGCAATAGATGGCAGTGTTGGACTAGAAACTTTGGCTGGCAAGGGAAGGTGACTTCGGTGGTGCATCGCTACCTCAAGAAGAGAACCTCTTCCATCCCCTGTGCACTCCCACCATTCCCACTGGGCCAGACCTGGAAGGCTACCTGGGTTCACTGCCTTCTTCAGCAGAGAACAGGCTCAGCCCTTTTCCTCTCCTCCTGCTCCGTTTTGTGGCTGCCACCTGATGATGAATGACTCCGTGTGAGCAGTACCACGAGAGAAAAGGTACCTGTGTGCACTGCTGCTACTGAATCGCAGGCGTGAAATGCTGCATGATGCTAAGCTTCCTAGGGACAGCAGTTACTCCAGTTTGTTTCCCTCTGCTGGGTATTTTTTTTATGCTGGTAGAGAGACTCCATTGATCAATAGATTTTACAAGGGACTACTTCTCTTAGCAGCAAATTGTCAGCTCTGTCTGTCCTGCAGCACTGTTTACTTCGTCACTCCTTATTAATCAAAGCAGCAGAGGTGAGGACAGCCAGGCAGACTCGTGCAGGGTGCCTCTGTTCATTCATCTGTTCTCTGGTTTGTCAGTTTCCCCACCCTTCAGAGCCTCCCTGTGCTCATTCAAGTGGATCTACATCACCATCCCTAGGGCTCCGAGAAGAAAGTGCTGATTTCTAATTTCTACTGAGCTGAAGTCTCAACTTTTTTTAGTTACAAGAAGGAAAGCCGCTGTTTTGCAGTTCTGAGTGGCTCTGGCCTGAGCTGTTAAAAAATTGAAGCCCAGAGCCCCCGTGAAGACAGGTCAGCCTTGTCTAATCTGGCGATGGAAGCAGCAAGGCATGGATGCTCTTGCCCAAGATCTCATGACAGCTCTGTTGCAGAACAGGGATGAGGACACAGACCCTTCACCTCTCTGTTTTGTTACTTCTCATCATCTCTGCCCAGATTTAGGCTCCAGAGTGCACCTGAAAACCTGACTTAGAGGTAGAACTGAATCTTAGAATCTGCAGGCAACTAGTTTGGCTTTTCTTCATGGCCAAAGTGGTTGTTCAGTTAGAACTGGACCACAAAACCTGCCCACACTATCCTTTGCCACTGAAGTCAGCAGCAGCAGAGGAGCAGCAGGATTGGTGGGGATGTCTTTTTGTCTCCTTTGAGCAGTGAACAGTAACAAGTCCTTCAGAGTAGGACAGGATATCAAAGAATCACAGGTTTGGGTTGAAGGGACCTTGAAAGCTCCTTCAGTCCAACTACCTGCAGTAAGCAGGGCCATCCCCAACCAGAGTAGGTTGCTGAGAGCCCCAGGGTCCAGCCTGACCTGGGATGGTTCCTGGGATGGGGCCTTTCTCACCTCACTGGGTCAACTAGGCAAGGGTCTCACCACTCTCACAGTGACAGGTACCTGGAGTACAGCACAGCGCAAAGCTCTTTTCTAATCCCAGGCTGGCTAAAGACAGGCTTACGTCCCAAGGAGTGCAGCGTGAGACTCCTAATAACCACAGCACCGCAGGTATTAATCCACCCTTATCCTGCTCAGTTCTTTGAACTGCCATGTGAAACACGCCCTGATTCTCCAGTCCTGCAGTGGGGCTGCTCATTAACAAGTGACTGTGTGTGGTTTAGGCTGGGCCTGAGATCTTTGGGAGATCAGAGCTCTGGGGAGCTGCTCTGCCACCGCTGAGGCAGAAGACAGGAATAATAAAATGGATCTGAAGTTGCAGAGTGGCACCGAAGCCAAGCAGGGAGAAGAGATTGTGCACAGTGGCTGTTCCAGCAGGCCCTGGCAGTCTGAGCTTGACTGCACCCGTACATGTCATTTCTCAGCAGGAGTCCACAAGTTCTTTGGGTGGTATCTTGTATTAGGAACTCTCTTGCTCCTCCCTGCCTCTGCAATAAGCAGTCACCTGTTGGATTAGCAAAATCCTTTCTGTGAAGAGCCCTAATAAACACAAACTGCTTCCCACTGGCAGCAAAGGCTACAGAATAATCACCTAGGACATTCTCCTGAAGGTCACATTGATTTAGTCATTTACAGCCAAATTGGCCAAAGCAGAGGAGATTGTTCCGTCAGCTGCAGTCCTGCCCGGGGATGAAACTCAGCCCTGTGTGGAGGACCAGAACAAAGCATGGGCAATCAGACTCAGCTGGAGATGCTAAAGGGGGGCTCTCAGTGACCGAGGGACAATTGTAGGGAACCAAGTTGCCTAGAATTCCTACACTTCTTTCTTTCCTTTGGCTCTTTTTTCCCTAGATTGAAAGGAATTCAGTGCAATCTAGGGAGGAACAAACTAGTGGGGTCAGTTTTTACAAAGACCTTCTCCTTTCTTGAGTTTGTGGGGAAAGGTGGTAAAATTGTGCTCGTTTCAGAGCACACTGGCAATTGTGCAGGCTGCTACGTTTCCTTGGTGAGAGTGACGTTCAGTGCAGCTTGAAGATGTGGGATGGATCAACAACAATGTAGTAAGTGGGAATGCAATGCTGAGGAAGGAATGTCCAGAGTAACCCTTGGAAAAACCCGGCACATTTTGAGTGAAGGAACTCACCACAGAGTAGCACCTAGCTAGCACCTCGCTGGAGTTCACATCTCCTCATCATCCATTCCAAGACACAGAGGGCCTGAATTCTCCCTGTTTTCATAATAAACCCACATGGGTTCAACCAAGGAGAAGGTAATTTATGAGCAGCTGATGAAGAAGATAGGGTTTGACCCTCATTAGCATCCCCAGAAACCCAACTCTGCGCAGGGGAGCTGCAGGGACCGTGCACCTCCATTAATAATGTCCTGATTAAGGGCTGTGCACACGCTGCGAGACGCAGGCAATTTCTCTTCTTTACTCTGCTTTTTGGAAATCCTCAAGAGATCCCGCCAAAGGCCAAGGGGAAGTTTACGCTCTCTCTGTTCTGGATAAAGAAGCTCTGATTTAGGACTCCTATACAGCGTTGCCGATGGCTGTGGTCTGAAACAAAGCACAACTGGGATACAGGCTGGATGGTAGTGCGACGGTGAGTAATGACTGTTGGTTTTCCAGTGCCTGTTACAAATGGTATCACCTTTTCCCGCTGTGCCTGGAGAAAGCATCAGTCTCTCCTCCTTGTGACGATACCAGGGGAAGTAAGTGGTAACTCTGATGCTGGAGAAAGCTGTTGTAAATAGATCTTGCGGGAACAGGGCACATCAGTCTGAGCTCTGGGTGCACACATCTCTGCTCCTCTCCACATTCTTTATAATTTAGTTTTCCTACAAAATTAATGGAGAAGCTCCCACTAAATATGGAGCATGGTGTCCAGTTCTGGAGCCCCCAGCACAGGAAGGAGATTGAGCTGTTGGAACGTGTCCAGAGAAGGGCCATGAGGATGAGTGGAGGGCTGGAGCACCTGTGCTACGGGGACAGGCTGAGAGAGTTGGGGCTGTTCAGCCTGGAGGAGACTTCAGAACAGCCNTCTCCATGGAAGTGTTCAGGGCCTCACTGGCTGGGGCCTTGAGCATCCTGGTCTAGTGAAGGGTGTCTCTGTTCATGGCAGGGGGGTTGGAACTGGGTGATCTTTCAGGTCCCTTCCAACCTGAACCAGTCTGTGAATCTATGAAATATTTAGAGTATCTCACTTTCATGGTAATACTTTTTAACTGAGATATCACTACTCCTAATTAATGATTAGGCAAAGAAAACCATTCCCAAGGGCAATAACGAAGAACCAGTCTGGATAGACTTACAAGTGAAAAAGAAGTAGACCTATTCCAGGGTGGAGGATCCCTTGGCACATGTGAGATCAGGCTAAGTAAGGCTTCGAGCAACCTGCTCCAGTTGAAGGTGTCCCTGCTCACTTCAGAGTTTGCACTAGAAGAGCTTTAAAGGTCCCTTCCAACCCAGTGCACTCTGTGATTCTAGGGTTCTAATCCTTTGCAGCAAGCACCACCAACATCCAGTTGATCTAAGCACTGCACAGGCCCCACAGGAAGTTCTATAACGAACACCTTCCAAGAAGAGCTGAAATTCCCAGTGATGAAGATGTCTGTGTCTCTGTCTTCTCCAAAAGAGCCCAAGGATATGAGCAGGTTTACCTAACAGCTGTCTGGCAGCAAACCGCCATTATTTTTCATTTTGATTTGGCTTCTTAAAGCACGAGATACTGCTCCACCAACCAGACCCATGAGGACAGCTGTAACCCAGAAATTCACCATTTCAGGTGACTCTTCTCCTCAAGGACCACTTTGGAATCCATCTGTTAATTAGAAGGACATTCTTACAGATCACTAGAACCCGAGAGCAAACAACAGCGTGAAGTGTGACCAGTCTGAAGTCACTTCCTTGCCTCTGGAGTGTTTAAGGTTACTGGAATCTCCAGGGCACAGCCCTCTGCTCTTTTTTAATAATGAGCTCAGTTTAGGGAATTAGCTCACAGTAGAGGACTTGTTCTGCCTCCCCTCTTCCTGTACTGTGAGCAGTGTCAGTGATGCATGCTGCTCAAATGAAGTGTCACCTTGGCAGAGGTGACATCTCTGGCTAGACATTCAGAGACAGAGCCAAGCCAGCCACTGCTATGGGGAAGAAAGAAGGTGCCTAGACGGATTTCAGTGACAGATTAACATCACACTGTGATGAGCGCTAGAGTTCCTCCTAAAACTGGGAGAATCTGTCATCGGGTTTTGTCCATCACAGAGGTCCTTAAATGCTCTGCAATGTAAATAAGGACTTTCTTCCCCCACAAGTGGTGAAGGGTGACATACTGTCTGTGCCCACAACCACGGGTCACAGTAACACACTGGGGAAAACTGCTCTCCCTGCTCGGCTTTGACAGAAAGGAATGAATTTATCTGTCTTCAGCCCTGAACCCTGCAACAGAAACTCAGCTCTCAGTGCTGTGATTCATTTTTTTCTGGTCAGTTAAAGGAAGAAATAAAGGCTTGAAAATACTGAATCTCGGAGTAATTGGACTTCTGAGGGAACAGCAGTAAAACAAATGTCCAACATCAAGGACTCTCTGAAATCAGAGTGGTTTCCTACTTAGAACTCAGTATCTTTATGTGGGTTAATGACTGCATGCCTGGAAAGGAACAGGAAAACACATGGAAAAGATAAAAACAAGGGAAAATAAATCACAGAACCCTAGAATCCTTAGGGATCAGAAGGGACCTGAAAAGATCATCCAGTTCAATCCCCCTGCAGGATCACCTAGACCACATCACCCAGGAACACAGCCAGGCGGGGCTGGAACGTCTCCAGAGAAGGAGACTCCACAACCCACCTGGGCAGCCTGGTCCAGTGCTCCGGGACCCTCCCTGGGAAGAAGGTCCTGCTGAGATTGAGAGGGAGCCTCCCCTGTTCCAGCTGGCACCCAGAGCCCCTTGCCCTAGCACCAGATGACCTTGGGAAGAGCCTGGCTCCATCCTCCTGACACCCACCCCTCACAGATTTAGAGACAGGAATGAGGTCCCCCTCAGCCTCCTCTTCTCCAAGCTGAGGAGACCCAGCTCCCTCAGCCTTTCCTCATCAGGGAGCTGCTCTCCTTCCTTCATCCTCTTCGTTGCTCTATGCTGGACACCCTCCAGCAGCTCTGTGTCCTTCTGGAACTGAGGGGCCCAGAATTGGACACAAGATTCCAGATGGGGTCTCCCCAAGGTAGAGGGGAGGAAATGCATGGGCAAATGTTTGAGAATTTCTCAACTGTACTTCATGTAAGTTTGGGGTTTTTTCCTTTACTCCTTTGGGGCAGAGTTTAGTGCTCCAAGTCTCTTGTGCATTTGGAAGTTGGTTCTTTACATCTTTACCAGTGTGTTCTCTTCCCATTTGTGCGTGTGACTGGTACCACCACTGTCAACTGGCACTGGGTCAGAAGATCTATTTCCAGTGCTGCCCAGCACATTACAAAGGTTATTGTTTAAAAGCCAACACTGGTTTGATGAATGGAACCTCAGACAATATTGCCCCTGGAGCAGTGGCTGACATTTTAGTGACAGCCATAAAACCTGAGCACATGGGCTGCAAAATACATTGCCAGCACCCTGCTCCGGATCATGAGCATCTCATACACTACAGCAGTTACCTGCAGGTAATAAAGGGGCTTGGATAACACAGGGTTTGATAACAAAGGGTTTAGATAACAAAGGTTTCCTAGGAATGAATTTTCAGTTCTGCTGGCTGAAATAGTGATACTGTCTTTGTGTTCTCCCAGGTAACGGGCCCTGCAAGAGACAGGAGCTGCTGTGGTCAGCTGCTTGTTTCCCCAAGAATGGATGGTGAGATACTCTTTATGGTTCTGTTATCGAAGGTAGAAAAGAGAAGTCAAAACGTTTCTGTCCTTTAAGAAATCAGCGCTGACACCCACTGAGGGAGAGAACAACAAGAGAGGTTCGAAATGGAACAGCTGAGTCTTCGTCTCCTTCTGAAGCTACACTGTGTGATGAGATGTGACACTCATGTCCCCTAATATTGACTGAGGAGCAATTTCCAGTAGCAGGAATAGATTCATCTTGACAACATGTTACTCAATGTCAAGACCAAGCCCTTGGCTCTGGCTGGAGGGATCTTCTGCTGTTCGGGGGCATCAGCCCTGGAGAGGAAGTCGGGGTTAAAGTGGGTGTAAATGTGCTTAGCGGGCTGATCTGGATGCTCTGCCTTGCTGATTCTCCCATTGCTTCAACAGACCCAAGCAGTTGATCTCATGTGATACGGAAAACCCTTGAGCACATAACCTGTGAGGAAGAGTTGAGAAAAGGGGATCTGGATGCAAAGGGACAATGTAATGAACACACAGGGTTCTAGAGGGAATCTCTGGATCACATACTAGTGTTGTGAGTTTGCGAGGCAGGTTGAGAAGTCAGAGAATTCTCAAACTGGAAGAGACAATACCTGCTATCCAGGAACATTAGAAGACAGCAGACTCCTCTGCTCATCACATCGAATCCTTTTTATCACAGGCAGCCAGGGAATGACAATACTGGACAGACTTGCTGCCTGTATTAACAGAAGGTGCTGCCTGTGTGGACACTCTCTGATACAATACTGAGAAAGGAGCATAGCTCACGGGAATGATCCCCTGTTCTCAAAGCTCCTACATCTGATGGATTTGCTTGTTCTTCCTGCACAGAGAGAAAACCTTCTAATGAAAGACTCACGGAATAACTGCATTGGGTTAATTCTTAGTGGGTTTGGTTTCACAAAGGCTTCTGCTGTTTGTTCTGGCGAAAGAGGCATTAAATCTTCTTTAAAAAGCAAAGTCCTGGAGGTGAAGGTCTTAACACCAGAGCTCCCTGTGAACACTGCACCCACACCCACACCCAAGTCAGAATTTACAAGGACAGGGCTCTCAGTCCTGGTTTGACCGTCACAAATGACATTTCCAGCTGTGCAGCATCTGCTGCCTCCAGGCTGGGAGGTGATCTCAGCTAACTGTGGTGAAGACATCGGCCTCAAAGTCCTGTGTCCTCTCCCCTGTTAGATAATAAAGCCAATTTCTGGCAGTAAACCAAGCAAAATCCCTTACAAGTGCAGTTGGGTAGGAATTTACATCTTGCCTGATGATTCATTCTCAAGATGAAAGCTTTTATTATTACGGGGAAAAATGAATTTAAAAGACAAAAAATAAACCCGAAAGCCTCAGCCCGTGGCTTCCTCTTCTGGAGCTGGAGAAAAATAAACTATTCTGAACACTCCTTTTATCAGGGCCTCTTAAATGGAATAATTTAAGGGAAAAACAAACAGCAATTGTAGGATTGTAAAGAGAAATTAGCATTTTGCTCAAAAGGAATGGCAATTAGTGATGATGACATTGTGATTTATACTAATTGAGATTAAGTCAGACAAAATGGCACCGTTAGTAATCATTTGGAGTACTGTATTACTCATTATACTCTGCTTTGTAAACATCTCTCTTGAAATTAAAAAGTAATTAGTAGCATTTTAGTAATTTAATTCGCTGTAATTAGGATTTTAGGGAAACTACAGCCCTGCTGCGGGAAGCCTTCGAGGTTTTGAATGGAGGGAATGCTGTTGTTCTGGGGGGGGTTATTTGAAATCAGCATTCAGCAGTGGCTCGTTTTCCATGGGCCACTGAGCTAGTAAGATCACTGGAGCTAACAGGAGGGTTTCCATGAGAGATGGTTTGGACTAGACATCCACACCCACCTGACTGCACTGGTGGGAACTGACTACCTTAGAGAACTGCTAATAGGGTCACAGGGCCAAACCTAGATCTCGATTCCAAGTCAGAGTGGACAATGAAGACGCGAAGTTGTTGTTTCCAAGGGGAACTAAGCACACTCCGCGTGAAACAGGTTGTATCTGAGCAGAACATGGGGCACAAAATTCTCCTTCTTATGCTGTTTCTGTAAACGGAGGCACTCGAGTCATACATCCACTAAATTCTGTACACATTCACCTCTGAGGGTCTGCAGAACTTGTACTCAGCCCTCATCTCAAGTCCTGTGTTCAGTTCTGGGTCCCTCATGATAGGGTTTAGGGAACCAGTCGTGTGAGGAGAGGCTGAGGGAGCTGGGCAGATTGGAGAAGAAGAGGCTGAGGGAGGACCGCCTTGCCCTCTACAACTACCTGAAGGGAGGGCTCCCAGAAGGGAGGTTGTGGAGGGGTGGCTGTTGGCCTCTTCTCCTTGGTGCCTGCTGATTGTGTTTAATGAGGGGGCATCAACAGGCTGTGGAAAGAAGCAACTGTTCCCAGTTTATCTTTGATTTATGCATGCTATCCATCTCCTCCAACAGGCATCTGGAACACTGCTGAGCTTCTCCAAACTCAGTCATTTATCTGCTGCTGAAACAGAACTCCTCAGGGACTGTCTGCCTTGGAGAGATCCTTGCTCCTCCACTATCAACCTCAATGGCAAAAGGGATCCACACAGGTGTCCGGTGTCAGGGTGGCAGCTACCAAAACAGATGTAGGTGCATCTGGCACCAACTGGAGCTCAGCCACCCAACCACTCCTGTCCAAAACTGCTGGAAGACACCCTTAGGCAGCCCTATCTGATGGTTGTGGGTTTCTTTAAGGATGGCTGTGCCCAGGCACTTCAAGGGATGAGTAAGTCACGTTTGGGGAGGCAGGGATTTACAGAAGGCGAATACATGACTTTTATAAGGCTTCCCAGACTTTATTCCCCAGCAGCTTCCCAGCAGGTTCCACACAGCTTCTGCAGGCTTGGTGTGACTCCCTTGTGTTGCCTTCCACCAGCCCTGGGAAGGTAATGGTTTCCATGAGCCTCAACAACCTGGAAGGCAGGGCTGGCCAGAGCAGGAGCACCACGGGTTGTGAAAGCATGTTGGAAATTTGAAATCTCTTTAATTCTAACACACAAACCCAACCTCCCCTGTACACAGATGAAATGGGGAAACGCAGAAAGACTCTCCTGCTGCCAGCCCATGGCCTGCTGCACTGCAGGTTCATGGTGCCAGGAATTCAAAGCAGCACCTGGAAACTGCACATCCTTTCAGTTTAAGGAGAAGATTGGCTTCTTTTTCTCTCCTGTTGGGGCTGTTTCGGTGCTGTTAAATAATTTAGCGCTCACTGGGGTAAGAAAGTGACTCAGTGCTCTGAGTCATCCCCAGGGGAGCAGAGTTCAAGGTTTGCAAACTGGGCCTTTAACAGGTCTCACTGGTGTGACTGAACACCTGAACAACAAAGCTGGTGTTTAACAGGGCTGCCCTGCTTTCTGTCCCATGAGAAATTACGAAGAAGCTCTAGAAGAGAGGCTGCTGTTTCTATCAGAAGAAAGAAATACCGGGATCAACCCACAACCAGCCATGCTGAGCATCAACTGGCACCTCGATGTATATTAAACCCTATTAGGCAAAGAAAATCTAATTGTGGCTTTGTGTGAAGGCAAAGGAGCTGCAAATCTAGTTCCGCCTGTCCCCACAGGAGTGTTAAAGACGGCTCTGAAATGAAGATCCAGCCCTGCTGTATTCATTATGAAATCATCACGGCGATGGCACTGCAGTGGATGCGCATTTTCCCCTTCTAATGCCTCCAATGAAAACAGTGCTCGAGGTGCCGGTGTAGAGTGTTGTTGCCACGTTAATTTACCTGTTTACCTAGTGAATCCTTCCAGTTTCTTTATAATACACCCCAAAAAGCACCGCAGGAGGTGCCTCTGACCTCAGTCAGACAGCAATTACAACAACCTCTGGGATTTATTTTTTCACAGCAAAGGAATGGCAGAGCAGGGTAAGGTGTGGGGGGGGATGCCTATCAAGCTGGACAGTATCTGCATGGACTTCTAAATCCAGAAACTGGAATTTAGCAGCAGGTTCCTATCATATCTGGAGCTGTACTACAGCACTAGCAGCAAGCACAGAAGATAATTCATTCCAGGAATCCATAATCTTCCTCTCTTCACCAAATGGGTTGCTGTCACATCCTCTACTCTTCATTTTCAAAAAGTCACCAGCAGATCTACTTTTCACTACCCTTTCGTAGGGCCTTAGCTCATTCTCTTTGGTCCAGCCTCACTGGCTTTGCTCTGTTTGCCTCCATCCTGGCCCAATTTTCCTTCTTAGCTGTTTTTTCAGGGTATGTTCGCATGTGGAACAGAGTAGAAGGAAGAGGGTCTAATCAGTGTGCATCTCTAGACCTGTCATCCCAACCTTGTGCTCTTCTCACTTCAGATGTGATCTCCTTTTACAGTTATTACCCCTCTACTGATTGTTGTCCTGGCTTTGGTATTGCTGTGTTGCACTGCAAGCACAGCCTGCCTGACCCACGCACACCCTGTCCCATCCACTCTATGTACTTGTTAGACTTCTCTGTGTCGTCTCCTACTGCAAATTCATTCTCCACCCTTTCATTCCTGCAGACACTTGGGTTTTACCTCTTCATTTTCTCCTTTGTGTTCGTTTCCCATCACATCACCTAAATCTACCGGGCAGAATAGAAGCTTTACAACTCCAAATCAAGCTTCCCCATCCACCGTGTTCAAACGGTTTCAGAATCAGGTAAAATGAATCCATCTCTGTTTTCTCAGTGTGAAAGAACGATCGAATCCCTTCCTGATTCTTCTGAAAGGCTATCTTTCCAAAGATAAAAGAGCCACAAACCCTGTCAGAGTCTGCTGCTCCTATGCACAGGAAACAAACAACCACAGCAGCCAGCTGCAACCAGATTCACCCACTCAAGGGAGAAATGCACCCATGAATTCCTGCTGTATCTATGGGGAGAATGTGCCTGTCTTTGGCTGTGTAAGACAATGTACTGCCGGGAGGACAAAGGCTTTATGATCCATGGGGGTCACTGCTCGGGATGAACTATTTGGTAGTTAGCATATTGATAGTGCACTAGAATTAATGAGGGCTGACACTCCGTGTTAACTGACACCATTTGTTCCTGTAATCACTAGTGATTCCACTGTCCAGATTGCTCTGCCACTTCCTCGGGCCCCAGTCAAACACCTCCATGTCCTCACTGGTGGCTTCTGCCAATTCAACAAAGCGGTGCTCAGGTAGATTTGGAGCTCAGGGACAGGGTTTAGCAGTGGCCTTGGGACAGCTGGGTTACATCTGCCTTCCCTTACTGTGAGAAGAGCTGGACAAGTGTTCCTCAGTCTGGAATATTTCTGGGGCAGCTTCGCTTTATTTTTGTCAATGAACAAACGGTACCATCTGCACTGCAGTCTCTTTTGGTTTGAACTCTCTGAAGGGAGGTAGTAGTCAGGTGGGGGTCGGGCTCTGCTACCAGTCAACCAGCGCCAGGATGAGAAGGCAGGGCCTGAAGCTGCCAGGGGAAGGTTAGGTTGGCTGTTAGGAAGCCCTTCCTCAGGGAAAGGGTGCTCAGAGCCTGGCCTGGACTGCCCAGGGCAGTGGGGGAGTCCCCGTGTCTGGAGGTGTTGAAGGACAGCCTGGCTGTGGCTCTGAGTGCCCTGGTCTGGCTGGTGGGGTGATGTTAGGTGCTGGGCTGGGGTGGCTGAGCTCAGAGGGCTTTGCCAGCCTCAATGATTCTGTGATTCTGTGATGTGAACAACACTCTCCAGGAACAATCAGAAAGAGCCTTAGCTGTTCTGTTTCCATGATCCTCTACAACAGGTACCAGCCCTGTCCTGATAAAAGCTCTACACATGGCTTGAGAGGTGTGCGTATGCCAGGACCTGGCTCTTGAAGCAAAACTCAGGTGCTGGGCTGGATTTGAAAATGAGCCCATCTCTCAAGAACTAAATGACTATTTTTAGGCTGTGGTTATTTCTGTGGAGTCACTGATTTGATGAGACTTCCATTACCCTCAACTTTTGGTTTTGATACCTCAAAAGTGTTCCTGTTAGCCTGCTGAACACGCGTGCCATTACTGTGCAATTACAGTGGTGTAACCAGGCAATTAACCCCATGGCTGCAGGGGGGTGCAGTCAGTACAAGTAGCAAACCATGTTAGCTCAGAGTAATGACAGTGCCATGCAGCGAGCATGGAACTCGTGGGATAATGATGACGAATCTGTGTCTGTGGTTAACCCCCCTGTTACAGGAATTAGCTGCAATTAGCCGTTTATGAAGGAAATGAATCCATTCTGTGAGTACCTAGCAGTTAAAGAAAGATTCAGGGACACACTTTAGCATCTTGATCTACTAGGAGAGAAAATTAATCTCCTTCTAGAGGCAATGGAATGAGAATCTCCTTCCTGAGAGCATTGTTAAGACTTAGCCCCAGTTTAGAAGATCAGGGCTCTGCATTTCTGTCCTAAAATTTAAGAGCAGAGAGGTGGGCACTGGGTGTTCTGCTTGTGTCAGGTGAGCAACAGGTCAGGCTTGCTGAGGCTCTGAGCAACTGGCCTAGGTAGAGACGTCCCTCCTTGTGTAGGGAGGCTAGATGACCTCTGGAACAGTCTATGATCTATGATTCAGACTGCAATGTGCATGAAAATAGAACTTTGTCAAACCCCAGATCCTCCTCCTCCTGTCCAGAGACAGTGAGGGTGGCACCACGCAAAGGCAGCTGCTCACTGCCCGTTAATTACTCGGTGCTTTTGACAGCAAAATTAATTTGGGAAGAGGTCTAATTCCTTAATAACCTGGGAACCTGAAGGCAATGAATGTTTGATGAGGGCTCTAATCACAGCCAGGATCAGAGCAGGAGGAACCTCTCCTGCTTTTCACAGACAAGAATCTGCTCAATCTCCAAATTCACTGAAAGTTTTTCTGCTCATCCTTGCCAATCACAGAGCACCGAAAGCAACCTCTAACAAAGGAATTTATCTCCTGGTGGTCAGGACTTGCAGCAGGTCTCAACTGAATGTGTAAATAAAGCACAAGCGTCTCAGTCTGCACTAAGTGAGGCAGAAAGCCCACGAGTGTTAATTAGCTGCGTGAAAATGCAGGGTCAAGCAGATTGTATAGAAGGTGGTCAGTGTTAAAACACAACCAAAGGTGTCTTGAGATGCACAGAGATCCCTGGAGAGAGACGTTAATAGGGAGATGGACTTGGGAACTAGGTGAGAGAAGGGAAAAGGGATAGGCAGACCATGAATTCTTAAGCTACAAAGGTGAATAAAATGATGCAGATGGAAATGAGTCCCAGGAACACACTGGTAAGGAGCAGTAAGAAATGAATGCGTTGAAAGCCAAGGGTTTTGGAGAATAAAGGCAAAGAAAAGGGGAAGTTCAGCAGCTGACTGACCTTATCTCAGTCTTATCTCACTTTGACCCTTCTGATCCTCTCCCCATCACCGGTGATGCTGAGCTGCCTCCTGGAGTTACCCCACAATTGGAGTTGTTGCAAAAGGAGCATAGGAGTTTCACGGTCCAGATTAGAACTCAGCATACTAAACCAAGTTCTTCCTAAAAGCAATCAGTAGTAAAACACCTAATATTGACATCTAAACGGTCACTTTTATGTTTCAAAGTTAACAAGCAATAAAACGAATGAGGCAGCTTAACTTGCTCCTGCAGAGCTTGCAGTCGATTATCAGCAGAATTTGAATCCCAAAGACCTGTGTATTAAGGGCTGTAAAAGATCCCTTGTGTGTTATGTACACTTCTTTCTCCTCTAGGTGCCTCTCTTCATCAGCTTCAGCTGCAGGACTGGACCTCATGGACCTCTGGTTTATTGGTGCTCAAAGTGTTACAGAATCACACAGAATCACAGAATAACCATGGTTGGAAAGGATCTCCCAGATCACAAACTCCAACCATTCCCACACCAATAAAAAACATCAGTCTCTGAGAGAGTGAGAAACACAACCTGATCCCCTCCCTGCCGCCACTCCTCGCAGGGTGGAGGGGGCTACAACCATGGCTACAAGACTGGTAGTCTCCCAGCCCTCATTAAATCACCGTTTACTCAATCTGCTTCTGAGCCCCCGGGGTCACTTTGCTGGGAATCACAGAGGGAGAGCCGTCAATCTCAGGGAAGACTTCACAACCCTCTCTGGCAATTAAAATTGTAAATGGCATCTTCTCTCACTACAAAAGGCCTTCCTTGAATTCGCTCTGGACAATCCCTCTAGCGCCAGCACTTCCCATTCAACTGCTAACAGGTGTAGATGCAAGGATCACAGAAGGGTGGAGGCTGGAAAAGCCCTCTGACTGTGTTAAACACTCAGAGGGTCCAGTCCCACGGCCTGGCTCTGGGGAATCACCCACCCTGCCGTCTCCAAGCACAAAGCGAAGGTCACTGCCGTCACTCAGTGTTACATGAAGTTGGCTGAAGTTGCTCCGCAGTGCAAACGCTCTCGTTTGGGATTATCTGGGAAGGGCTGGGGAGAGGGGGAAGAATTTCTCTGCCAAACGGCTAACCATTACGGCTTCTCTCGCCTTTGAGCATTTGCACGCCTAATTTGGTAATTAGCAGCTTTAATTGCTTCCCGGACACTGAGGATTAAGTAGCCTGCCCTGCTCTCCACTCCCCGAGCCATTAGTGTGCACGTGGCCATCGCCCTTCAGTCCCTTTCGGCACCTCTGCTCATTTATTTCCCTATTAGCTAGCAAGTGCTGCAGGACACTGAAGAGCAGGGAGAACACCTGGGGGTCCTGAGGCCCCTTCTTGTCTTTCAGGATAATCACACCCGGTTCTGCTTTGGGAGCTGCTCTCTGCAGTGAAAGCAACTCATCAACCAAGTTCACCAGTGTTAGCAGTGTTCAGCGCTCCTACCCTGACACAGCGATGACAGACAACTGCACAAAGCAGCACAGGGCTGCTCCATGCCCGGACAGCAGAATCCAGTGGCAGGGTTAAAGCCTGGGAACTCACGTGGGTTGTTTTACCTTTAGTTTCTCAAGTCAGGTACAAACATTTTGGCCTTCTCTTTACAGCCATCTGCAGGTTGTTTCCATCAGGCTGAAAGGATAATACTGGATTTAAAAATACCAGGGTGCCCAGAGCCCCACCCAGCCTGGCCTCACCCAGGGATGGGAGCAGACACAACCTCCCTGGGCAGCCTGTTTCAGGGCCTCAGCACCCTCAGAGGGACGATTTCTGCCTCAGATCTCATCTCAACCTGTCCCCTTTTAGCTTGAACCCATCTCCCTTGTCCCAGCACCAGAGTCCCTAACAAAAAACTCTCCAGCTTTCCTAGAGACCCTCAGGTACTGGAAGCTGCTCTAAGGTATCCCTGGAGCCTTCTCCAGGCTGAACAGCCCCAGCTCCCTCAGCCACTCCCCAGGGTAGAGGGGCTCCAGCCCTCTCATCATCTTCATCACCTCCTCTCGACTTGCTCTAATAGTTCTGTGTCTGTCCTGTATTGGGGACCCTACAGCACAGGACTCCAGGTGAGGTCTCTGAAGAACAAAGCAGAGCAGGGAGAATCTACTGCTTTGATGTGGTGGTCACACTTCTTTTGAAATACTTTCACAGATTGTGCTCTATCAAAATCCAACCTTCCAGACAGCCTCTGGATGCCCATAAATCCACCATAAAATTACAGCAAACCTTTGGTCTATTCTAAGGCACTGAAGTGGCTCCTGCAGGTCTGAGCCTGCCAGAACTTAAACCACAATAAATATAATCTGATGTTTCTGCTCATTCTGGGTCCTGAGATCATTCCAGGTTACACAGGGAGAAATAAAAGCCATTCAGGGTCTGGGTCTGGGTCTGTCCAGCTCTTTGTTTCTACTCATCCTCTTGGTGACAGCAGCACATTTTCTTTACTAATGTTATTGAAGATCTTGTTGGAAGCTGGAAAAGGGCAGATTGAGGCTGGATGGGAGGGAGAAGTTCTTGAATCTGAGGGTGGGCGATCACAGAATCACAGAATGACAGAAGCAAAGCCCTCTGAGCTCCTCCAGCCCAGCCCGGCACCTGACATCACCCCATCAGCCAGACCAGGGCACTCAGGGCCACAGCCAGGCTGTCCTTCAACACCTCCAGACACAGGGACTCCCCCACTGCCCTGGGCAGTCCAGTCCAGGCTCTGAGCACCCTCTCCCTGAGGAAGGGCTTCCTTTTCCAGCCTCTTTGCTCCTCTGGACCTGCTCCAACCCTCAATCTCTTTCTTGAAGTGAGGGGCCCAGAACTGCCCCTATGACTCAAGGGGAGGCCTCCACAGGACCCAGTACATGGGAGGATGACGTCCCTAGTCCTGCTCACCACACTAGTGCTGATCCAAGCCAGGATGCCATTGGCTTTTGGTGCCACCTGGCCAGCCTGCTGACTGCTAGTACTGCCAGGTCCCTCTCTACCAGGCTGCCCTACAGCAACTCATCCCCCAGACTAGCTCTGCAGGGGGTTCTTGTGGCCAAATCCCTGGAACAGGCTGCCCAGGGTGCTGGTGGAGCCTCCATCCCTTCAGCCATTCAAGGTCAGGCTGGATGGGGCTCTCAGCAACATGGTCTGATAAGGGGGGTTGGACTAGATGAACTCTGGGGGACCCTCCGAGCCCAACACATCCTGTGATTGTGTGGTTCTCTGGGTTTGGTCTCAAGTATTTGAAGGTGCAGTAAGTTCCCCTTTTTCTCATTATTATCTTTTGACACTCAAACTGGCCACACAGTTAAATACCTGCTTCTGTGATTTGAGATCGCTCTGCAAATCCCCGGGAGCATCAAAGCTTAAAGCTGCCACCTCTAAGCTCTAGGATGGGTTTTTAATCAGGGTAATTGCCAGCACACAGAGGTGGTCAGAACCAAAGTGCTTTAAAATGGAGAGAGGGGGAAATTATCACTTGGGATTTTGGCTGTGAAGGACCCAATCCACCAAACACCGAGAAAAAACGGGAGGGGGGAAAGAAAAAGGGTGTGAGGTAAAGCTTTTCATCCCCGCTACCTGCGCTGTCAGTCCTGCTAAAGGATTAGCTGCGGTACCTCGCCTGCTGCACTGTGAACTGGGAAGGTGGAAAACAATCAGCAGATTACTGATATTTCTCTCATGCTAATCCATTTCTCTGACCTTCCTAGTGCACAAACAGCAGCGTTTGCTTCCCCAGCGGCTCAGATTCCAAAGTGGATTAGAGACAAAGCACCAGTTAAGAACCCAAAACATCAAACCAAAGCATTTATCAACTCCAAATCCCCGTGACCTTGCCCCTGACAGGAACGGAACACGAGTCAGTTCATTAGAGCCTCCAGTATGAACATAGCTGGTACTTCCCTCAAGGTGAAGGGTGACCTGTAAGAAACAATGGCACTGATAACAGAGCCAGAAGCAGAGGGCTTTCTTGAGGCTTTTTCCAGTGCAACATGGAGCTCAGATTCATGTGCCAGGATTAACACAGGGGTTGACCCTCTATCTCAGCGCCCACCAAACCTCTGGTATGGAGCTGCCTGCCTCAAGAAATGCCGAAGCTGGAACAGCAGAGCGGCTGCTGTTGCTTTTCTCTCACATACTGAAATACAGCCAGGACAGAGGGAGAGCAGCAACACCAGGGATGAGGGATTTTCTCACTGCCTGCACATCTACACTGCAGATGGCAGGGGGGACAAGATGGACAGCAAGAAATCAAGCACTGCCATTATTTACATTATTTAAACTGATACCTGTGAGCTGTCTATTGCTTCTTGGGCAGGTAGCTGCATGTTTTGGGGGCTAAATCTACTGCTCAGAACTGCTTTCTTGTCCCTAATGGGGCTGGTTTCTCAGAATCACAGAGTTAGGGGATTGGAAGGGACCTCAAAAGATCACCTAGTCTAATCCCCCTGCCACAGCAAGATCCTTAGATACAGTCGCACAGGAACAGGGGAGAGAAGGAGACTCCACAACACCCCTTGGCAGCCCCTTCCAGGGCTCTGGCATCCTGACCGGGAAGAAATTGTTTCTCATCTTGATGTGGAACCTCCAGCTTTCCACATGGAGCCAAATGCAAAGGCCAAGAGGTGTAGAAGCACCCCAATTTAATGGAGGGGTCCTTTATAGAAAGCAGAGAGGATGTGTAGCACATAGGTCTCGCCAAATCATATTAGTACATCTCTGAAGTTAATCAATGCAAGCAACAGGGGCTGAAGAGCTACAAGACTTTGGAGCCTTTGGAGTAGAGAAGGTAGTCACACAATCACAGAATTATTTAGGTTGGAATGAACTTTGAGTCCTGATGCCCAGGCAGAGCCTCGGATGAGAACTTCCTTACTTTTATCTCTTACTCTCACCTTGGGAGACAGTCTGTGCCTAATGAAAAGGTATTGTAGCTCTTAGTGTAGTAATCACTATCAGAGAGTCGCACAGTTTTAATCATTTAAAGATGTCGTTTAAGTTATTATCTATCCTCCATGAATATTTGATGCTCATTAAGTATTCTGTGGAAAAGTAAAAATAACACTTGCATTTGTTACAGAGCTTAGGCAGCAGGAAGAGCCGCAGCACCTTTCTCACTTCTCTCAGAATTAGGCTCATCTGCCCCCCCGTGTACTAGAGAAAGTCCATCCCAAAGGTGAGCAACAAACCATCTGCAAAGGCCACAGGAGGCAGCATCAGACGTTAAGCCCCTGCCAGGGCTCTGGCACCCTCACTGGGAAGAAGTTGTTTCTCCTCTAGATGTGGAACCTCCTCTGTTCCAGCTGACAGCCGGTGCCCCTTGTCCCAGCATTGGGTGCCCCTGAGCAGAGCCTGGCTCCTTCCTCCTGACACCCACCCTTTCCATCTTCATCAACAGTCATGGGGTCACCCCTCAGGCTCCCTTTTTCCAAGCTCAGGAGACCCAGCTCCCACAGCCTTTCCTCATCAGGGAGATGCTCCCCTACCTTCATCATATTTGTGGCTCTGTGCTGGGCTCTTTCCAGCAGCTCAGTGTCCTTCTGGAACTGAGGGGCCCAGAACTGGACACAAGGCTCCAGACATGGTCTCCCCTTGGCAGAGTATAGACGGGGTGGAGAACCTCTCTCGATCTCCTAACCACCTCCTTCTAATCCACCTCAGGATGCCTTTCCATTCTCTTCCCCTTCCCTCATCCCACCAGACATACGTGTCTAGATCTGCACACCCGTAACTCAGCCTGGGGACTTTAATTCAGTTATATGAGCTGAAGTGACAGTCCCATCAGCCTCTGTGTGAAAGCTGTGCTGTAGATCTGGTTTATCTGTTAAGTATTTCTATAAATTTTAGGCCTGGTAAGCTTCGGTCTCAGTTCTGGCAGTCCAGATCTCCACAGCATTAGCTGTTACACGAGAAGTCCATTCATTCTGTTACCAAATGCATTGTCCTTGCTGTGTTCACAGAATCACAGAACCATCGGGGTTGGAAAAGACCTTTAAGACCATCCAGTCCAACTGTTAACCCAGCTGTCCCAAGACCATTGCTAAACCCTGTCCCTGAGCTCCAATCCACAGCTGTGAAACCATTCTGACCCCGCGTCAAAGGGGTCTGATCTTAATTGATCTCCAACTGTTTCGTGTTTTGAGACTGATGTGGCCTCTTGACTCAGTGTTCAGTCCATTCTGATGACAACCACTAAAAGCCCAGTAGTTCTTCCACTGTCTGCTCACTCACTGACATCTTTTTCACTGAATTATTCATCTGCCCCCTGCTCTTCAAATTGCTTTCTCATGATGGATTTCCACCCCAAGCAGCACAGCTGTGTTGAGTATTTCCGAGGTGCTCTATGGGTTTTGGGATTTAGACCCTCCAAGAAGCCGTACCAAGCTCTAACACTCGCAGTCGTTAGCTGTGTGCCCTGGCTACAGGAGTGTGGCTGAGCCTCAGCCCCTCATGTGGGGCCTGTAATGGGACTTCACAGAGTAGTGAAGGCAGAGACACTGTGTGTTTACCACAACTCAGGAGACTGATGGGTAAGCGTCAGGTATTAGTGCAGTCATGAACCTTGGTGACCACATCCCTGAAGCGTTCCTTTTCACCTCGGGAGAGGCTAATGAAGCCAGAGGACTTGGTTTAAATTCTCAAGCCGCTCGCCCTGCGTGAAGGTCCCTTACACATAATCCACCCTGATTCCAAATGCTGCAGGAAAACAAGAACAAGGTAGAGGCAGGACTGGAGGAGCAAGGGGGCCACGGATTAAAGGCACATGCATTATTCAAACTCTCCTCTGATACCGGCTTCAGTGGAGAATTGAATTAAATGTTTTGGAGCTTTTCTTGTTGAGATATGAAACAGAGTCCTTCCTGCCTGGAGAGGTAAGAGTGTCTTGTCAGAATGGTAATCAGCCCCTATCAGCGAGGTGTGTGAGTACTAGAATTAAGTGAATAACCAGCATGAGCATGTTCTCCTGAGAATCTGATAGAGAACAGGCTGACACCACAGAAACCCTTATTTACCTTTATTTTTTTTGGAGGAACCCTGTATCTCTCACGTTTCTGAAAATCCCTGCTCTGCTCTCTGTGTATGAACACACGGCTAGGGCTCAGAGCCTTCACCTGGATGAGACGCTGCAGCAAGTTACCTAAGGAGCAAGCGGTATCACAGATTCTACAGCAAGAAACTGCAGATAGAGAAGTCAGACAGTAAGAATCTTGTTCATGTGACCTAACAGCTCTAGTAGGAAACGCAAACTAAACCTTCCACGCAAAGCAGACCACCATGGTCTTAGGGGAGCTGTAGAAATGATTTGGGTTTTGACAAGCCAAGGGTATAAACTGAGCTACCAGCTCTGTCAGGGGATTTGAAGCGATACCCTACCTAGAATCAAGAGCTGGGAATATGAGGAGCAGTTTGTAACAGCAAGAAGCAAACCATGGATTACAATCACTCAAGGGTTTAGGTTGGCAAAGTTGTTCAAGCTCATCGAGCCCAACCACTAACCCAACTGTACCAAGGCCACCCCTAAACCCTGTCGCTGAGCTCCATACCTCCATGACTTTCAAACATGCCCAGGGATGCTAATCCACGGGATCCTATTCTGAAAGCCGAGTAAGACTTTGTCTGCTGACTCTGCATAGAAAACCCGTGACAGTTTGCTGAAGGAAGGACTAGAAGAAGGGGCTGGTAACAGCAAGCAGAACTTACACGATTGCTTTCTCATTTTGACAATGTCTTTTCCAGCTCTTGTGCTGTTGCTGACACGAGGGAAAACAAATTGCAAGCAGATTGAAGAAATCCCCTTTGCATCCCTCCTGCTAACAGCAAACTAAAGAAACCCACTCCAAGTTTTAGTCTCTTGGAGAAGAGGCAGCACGTCACTTGGTGCTGTCTGGATGCCCACTGCACCTAAGCAGGATCAATAACGTGGATAATTATTTTAATATTGAGCCGTAAAATATTAACTTCAAGAGCAATCCTGTTGGGATAGATTTCCAGATCCTTTTGCTGCTGCCTTTTTCAAAGAATTACACTCTATTTGAGTTCATCCGCATCCGAACACGTAACTGCTCCAAGCAAATGAGCTGCAACATGCCTTCTTTCCCATTACGCGTCTCCACAGACACTCCTGTTATCAGAAAGTTTCTCTCTACTGGATATTACCCCTTCTGTAAGGAAAAATAAAAAGTGAATTTCATTTGGTCACAGGAATCTCTTTTTCTAAGAAAACTGGTTCTGTCATTGCGTTGGAAGTAATGCGTCTGTCTTCCATGACCAGTTGTAGTCCACAGCATGGGATGTGCATCTAGAGAGAGTGGAGACGCTGGGGAGATCTTAGAGCATCTTCCAGTACCTGAAGGGGGCTACAGGAAAGCTGCAGAGGGGCTGTTTCCAAGGGCTTGGAGTGGTCAGAGCAGGGGGAATGGTTTCAAGTTGGAAGAGGGGAGGTTTAGACTGCAAGTCAGGAGGAAGTTCTTCATTATTCAAGGCCAGGTTGGAGAAGGAGAGAAGGTCCCCCCTGAGTCTCCTCCAGGCTAAACACCCCCAGCTCCCTCAGGCTTTCCTCAGCAGACTTTCTCTCCAGTCCCTTCCTCAGCCTCACTGCTCCTCCAGACCTGCTGAAGCCTCTTAATCTCTTTCTTGAAGTGAGGGGCCCAGAACTGCCCCTAGGACTTGAGGGGAGGCCTCCTCAGGACCCAGTACATGGGGTGGATGATGTCCCTAGTCCTGCTGGCCACACTAGTGCTGATCCAAGCCAGGATGCCATTGGCCTTTGGTGCCACCTGGGCACCCTGCTGGCTCCTGTCAGCCAGTTGGTAGTTGAGATAAAGGCTTGTTGCTCATGTTATTCTATCGAGGTTCCAGTGTGGAAGAGGGTGTCAAATGAGTATTGAGCTTACTAATCCTTTTGTAAAGTGCATGTTACTTCTTGCAGAGCTTAGAACTTCTCTGCTGAAAGAAATGAGTGGATGAACCCAGAGTGCGAAGCAGCAGAGCCGTCTGGCACCGCTGCACTCCCCTGTGATATCGCACGGCTGGAGCTCTCTTCCCTCACTGCAGGACAGGGAAGGGGAAGGCACAAGTAGATTATCTCAGCTGTTGTGATAGATTAAGCCTGACATGCTGCCAAATCTTATGTGTATTAATAAGTTTCTCCCCGTGATCCCCAATGGCAGTCAGATGGGTTCATTGGTAGATTGTGGTGGACATTTAAATGTTTGAGCTGGGCAATTGGAGATGAACTGTCATGATTCATTAGCCCTGCTGAGGGAACAGTGCCAGCAAGTATCTGGCTGATGACTTGAGAGACACCTACTAAGCAGAATAACACCCCATCTCGCTCAGCAAATCTTGCAGCAGTGCTAAGGGGTCTGAACCCAAGGACCAATACAGCACTCTGCCACTTGTAATAAGCCAGGCATTAAAAGCTGTTGTTATTAGGGACCTAAACTCAAAGCTTAGCTAACAATATGCTTCCAAATCACAATCTTCTCATCAACCTGGCAGCCTCCTGCCTGCAGGATGTGTGGAAACAGAGACTGGAGGCTGGTAAATTACTGCTTGTAGGAATAAGCATTTTTACGGTGAGGTTTGTTCTTGTGTTTTAAAAAAACCTCTGGTAGAACAAGAATGCAACTAACACTCTGAGGAAGAGGAGGTGGGCTGTTCTTGCACGTTGGGTTTATGACCCAACATAAGGAGAAGCAGATCCAGAACAGAGCTTAGCAGGGTGACAGCTATTCAGACCTTGGCCATTCATGGACCAGAACTGAGAATCAGCTGCTGTCCTTTGGTATTGTCTGTTCCACCCACCAGCTAAAGGTCAACCTTNTAGATCAGCTGCTGTCCTTTGGTATCGTCTGTTCCACACATCTTAGGGCTACTGAATTCTGCTCTCCACAGAGCATAGCTGCTTTGCAAGAGACTTTTCATTGTTGTTTCTTTCCTGGATAAGCAAAGCTCCTCACCTGCCATCGTAATTCCAAGTAACTACACACTTGGGTGTAGAAATTGCGGTAGATCCATCTAAAGACCTGTGATTCACAATTCTCCACCACCAGAACTGAACCCACCAGCTAAAGGTCAACCTTCACGAGTTTACAGTTGTTCCTTTCCAGGAGCAGGTGGTTCTCTACTTTGCCGCCTGCAAGGCTGGCTGTGCATCACGGACTGCTGTCAGATGCTCTCCACAGATTATAAAACCAGAGCATTCATTCAGAAAGTGCTTTCTTCAATCTCTTCTCCACCCTTTGTTCTCTTGTCCATGTGCATCTTGTAAACCCTGTCAGGATGGATGCTTTGGGATGTGATTATTGAGTCCTTTCAGTGGGAGCAAAAAGCAGCTAAAAAGAAAGTGAAGGAGCAAAGGGAAGGCTGAAGTCTTTCCTGTTTGGATACGGACTGCGGTCACTAGAGAAAACGAATGTCGTGCCCTCACCTACCGCTGTTCTTTGTCGGGCAGAGTTTTGGGGGGTTGCTGTGAAGGCAAATTCAGTAGTTTTACAGCTGCCTGGGAGCTGTGGTGCAGAATGACAGAGGGCAGTGACTGGCAGGGATGAAATGCATTTGCAAAGCTACAGTGGCCAGAGGTGTAATTATGTTGTATTATGATTCTTTCAGGCATCTCCTGGTCTGTGAGTGCAAATACACCCATTTGTCTTGTGTGGATAACGCTTTCATTTGAAAAAGCTCTTAAGGACTCCTCTCATCTATCATCTAGCGCCGTGGCACGATGATTTTCACACATTTATAGACAGTGCGATTGGGATAAATTGAAATCTATAGCCAACACAGAGCTCAAGGGGATCTGAATCTGTATTTAATACCCTTCAGCGTAAGGAAAATGAGGAGGAGGATCTAATTAAGGCTTTATGGTGACGGGTATGTTAAAAAATACAGTGTAGAGTCATTTTGAATCTTTATATTGTAAGAAAAATAAAGCTACCTGACAGAATGCAAACACCTCCCCCCCATGCGAGCATCAGGAGAAAGCGCTGAGGTTTTAAATGTAGAGGTTTTTTAAAGAAATGGACAGAGAAAACTATTATCTCCTCAATTTATCATCAGTCTCTACTTTTTGGTGTTTATAGTTGCAAGAAGCCAGACATACAGCAGGACATAGACAATCTTCTCTTTCTATCGCAGTGAAACATCCACCAGGTGAAGCCCCCTCCCTCTCTCTCTATCTCTCTCTCTCAGTACCTCCAGGCTGTGACTGATGTGCAAACAGCAAAGCATTACTGAAGGCAGAAAGGAAGGGAAAGAGTGGCTGCCTGCCCATGAATCCAGTGCATCCAGAGCTCACCCCTGGAGTTCAGGGCTGTTCTTTTAGCCACAGCACCAGAACCACCCAGGCATCACTAGTTCTTATGACCCCCTCAGGCAATGTTGAGACTACAAAGATGATGGGAATGGAGTCCCACAGTGTGTATCTAACAACACCAAAGGGAGTAACTACAGTCGGTGCTGACACAGCATTCGCCTTCGATTAGAGATTTCACATCCAACAGATATCCCTTCAGCTGCCTGGGTTTAGGTTTTTCAGCCGCTAGGAGAGGCTGCGTAGAGGGATTGTCCAAACAAAAGGGTCAGGGAGGTAGGTTCCTGCTGGTGCCACGAAGAGATGGTCACACTGAGGTACCTCATCCAGGTCTGGCTAGGGATCTGGGTGGGTGACGCTACAGCCACATAGCAGAAGGTTCCGCTTCTTCACGACACTTAAAAATCACAGGAAACACTCTGATCCGAGTGGAGGATATCTGGAAAATCCCTCTTCACCGACTGAAAGAATTTTTCAAAAATACAGGTTAAAAAAAATCAGGCTTCTTCTACAGAGTGTCCTGGCACAGATCATTTCTCCTTGCAAATGTTTCCACTGGAAACCTTTGCTCGGATTTTCTTGCTTATTTACATGAACCCTGCTTGAGGAGTTGCTGCTTCTTTTCCAGGAAACGTCTCTACCTGCTAGGAAATCCCATTAATTTGCAAAACACTCAGCAAAATTAGCTGAGAGACTTAAATTATAGGGAAAGCTGTAGATACACTCACAGCCGCAGGAATCAGCCAGCTTGCCAATAGCTTCTGTGGGTGTTTGTAGAGCTTTGGTGTTGGTGCTTCTTATTCTTCAGCTTTCCTTGATTCCAGCCTCAAACCTTCTCCTATTTCTGACACTCCCCACTACTTTCAATTTCTTTGTTTAGTTGCTATTTTATCTTCCCTATCAATTTTGGTTGCATTCAAGCGATGAACCTCCCACTGTTTGGTTTTTAATGACTTCTATAATTCATGTTTTTAAGCAATGTCAGCCGCGTCTCAGTTAACTATAAAAGTGAGTTCTTACTCCTGCCCACTCCATTTGATAACATAAAACCTAAATTCAATACAGCCCTAAATCAGGAGTTCAGGCTTAGTCCCCAAGATAAATCACTGTCATCCCGGCAGCCACAGCAGAAAGTCTCTGTCAGATGGGATTATCCGTAAATTGAAGGTCAGATGGGTTTATTACTTAATATTTGCATTACGGTGCATCCTGCTTAATGATACCTTCCCCTCCTCCAGTTCCCCAGGCTGCGGTGCATCCCACTCACTCTGCCATCAAAGGTACTTAGGGAGTAGCAACTGAAGCCTCTTTCAAGATTACCACTAATGTTTCATAGGAAAGAAAGGATCATTCAGAGAACGAATGCACAACTCTACCTCATTCAAACACTCAAAGTAGGTAAGAAGAAGTCACAGATACATAAGCGGAATCGTTTACGTTGGAAAAGACCTTTAAGATCATCAAGTCTAACCCTTAACCAGACTGTCTCAAGGTTACCACTAACTCCTGTCCCTGAGCTCCAGATCAACTTGACTTTGAAACACATCCAGGGATGGAGATTCCCTGAGATCCAATAGAAGACTATGTAAAAACAGCTCATCTCATGTGTGATGGTACCTTCTGCCTACCCAGGAAAGCCTCCCTGGATCTGGTACAAGATGACACCAGTGTCTCTGGTGGTAAAAACTGTCTATAAAGATAACCGGCCAACTGTCAATTTGCTGGAAATAGAGGCAGCCCTGGGGAGCAGACAGAGATGGCAGCTCCCAGCACAGGACATATCAGCTAATACTGAAGATCTCTGAACCACAACCTAAAGGCTCTGATTAGGGTAGAGGCAAGGGAGAGACCTTCAGAGAAGAATCTCTTGTGTCACAGCACTGGAAGTATGGCGAGCGTTGCAGCTTTCACCCACGACAGGCTGTATTTCAGGATCAGCCTTCGCAGTAAGGCTTGTAGCATGCTTTTTCAGCGCCTTACCCGTTCCGAGGATTGAACGGGACCCATTTAAAATCTCATTTCTGGGTAATCACTGTCAGTATTTATTAAGCCTCATGGCATAGATAGAGCAGGGCAGGACAATCAGCCTCACGGGTGACACCCTGCATTAAAGAAAGAGCCGGTTGCCAGCCTTACGCCGCATTTGTCATGCAGGACTTGGGTTTCATTTAAATGCTGACGAGCAATTTTGGACAATCTCTAAAACAACGGCCTCAGAGCTACTAGAAATTTCAATCCAGTACACAACAGCATCATTTTTATTACAGTGCCCTAATGTGAACTCATCCTTGCCTGCTCAACTTCTCTCTCTCCCCTCTGAGAGCTCACGGAATCAGAGCCCATCGATAGAGAAGACCCAAAGGTCAGGTAAAAGAAGAATGAGGATTTTTTTTCCTGAAAAACATTTCTCCAGTCATCATCTGCCGCAGTCACAGATCTATGCTCTGGGGAGCACGGCAGTGCTCTGCCTTCAGGGCTCCCATCTCAGGAGAACCATTAGAACCAAAATTGATCCGTGTGATTTTTTCCCCCCTTTTTTCTCTGGTGGAAGCAAGGACGAGGCAGAAAAGGGCTTTTTGAGAGGACGAGAGGGAGTCAGGCTTTCGACAGCTGTGTGCCAGTTCAATTCATGCAGCATCACTAAGCAAAACTACCCTTCTCATGCCTTAATTAAATAACCCTGGAGGATGTCGGACCGTGAGGGACAAGGTCACGGTGAAAACTGTAATTATTTCCTGGAGCTATTGATTTTATGCTAATGGTTTTAAATAATGCATGGAGCTCGCATCTAATAATCATAATGGCAGGTGGTGGTTGGAGCTCCCTGTGTCACTCGGGAGGAGGCTTGTTTGGACATATTTCAGGGTGTCTACATTGATTACTGCAAAGGTCGGGGGTGGGGGTGGAGAAAGGGAGCTCAGGATCAGCTTGAAGGATAAAATAATTTGACATTTTGTTAGAAGAAGAAAAAGACCCAAAGCAAATGGAGAGAAGAAAAACTAACAGCAGCACAGTGAGAGAGGGAAGGGAAGGGAAGGGGAAGGGAAAAGAGAGGAGGGGAGTTAGTAAAACAAGGCAGAGCAGAATCTCTCTGGCCACCCACTGAGGTTTTAGAAATCAAGATTCGGGTGGATGAAGCAGTTTCTGCTAGAAACTCCCAGTGACAGAGTTCATCCCCAAGGCAGCATATATCAGGATTCCTTTCTTGTTTGTCTACAGGCTTAGCCATAGAGAAATGTATTTCTCTGCATCTTCCAGCACATTTTATTTTCTTGATGTTTATCTTTGTGACTTAAAACCTATCAGCTACCACCATCGTCTCCAAAACCTGTGCATGTCACAGTCTTTATAGCCCAAGAAGGCAGCAAGGAAAGATATATTCTATGAGTTGTGAATGTATGGACTTTGTGACTCACAAAGTCTTCCCAGCTATCTGTAACTTAGATGGGTGCCATGCTAAAAGCTGTAAATCTGTGTGGTTTGCTTTAGAGGAGCAACTCTTTTCCCACAAGTCATGGAGGTCTATAGCTTAGGGACAGGGTTGGTTTAGTGGTGGCCTTGGAATAGCTGGGTGTCTAGTTGGACTTGACGAGTTTAAAGGTCTTTTCCAACCTAAACGATTCTGTTAGTTTAAGATCCCAAAGATTTTCTGGTGTTCATGTTATTGTAGTCTGCGTTGATCACAGAGTTTGCTATAGCCCCATAAAGAGCTGCTGTCACAGTCTTTACTGTGGTTGAGCAGCATCCACTAATGTGGCACCTTCTGTAAGATTCCAATCGATAAATGAGAACCCAAGGGGATCTTTATTTGTACCTAGAGCTGACGTTCACCAACCTGCACCGGACCATTACAGGATGCTCAGCCTCCCGATGTGAGTAAGGATCGCTCACGGCTGCCATGACGCAAACGCACACCTCGGGTTCTGCACTACACCCACGCCAAGGGTGCAGATCACTTTTTAATTTAGAGGGATGACACTTCCTTGTGCACACTTAGCCTCATCCTGCCCTGATCACATCTGTCACTGTGACGTCTCTCAATAGATTTTATTCTAATAGAATCCAGAAAATGCTTGTTATTCCCATATTTACAGTAAATGCTCTGCTGCCTTAGCTACGGTTGAAAGGATTAGCTGCATCAACAAAGTGAAACCTCTTCACTTTGTAAGAGATTTGATTTGTCTGCAGCATAGTTGGACGAGTGGGCAGCAGGAAGGTGGAATTTTCTCCAGCTACTGCTCATGCTGTGGCTATTGGACAGACCACTATGCACTTCTGTCATTGCCTCTGTCACCCTTCCATGGAATAAACTACCTCTCAGAGCCAAGCTAAACCTCCCCTGGTACAACTGGAGGCTGTCTCCTCTCATCCTGGGGAGGAGAGACTGAGCTCAATCCTGCTCCAACTTCCTGAATTTCAGGAAGCTTCCTTCTCTCCTGGCTAAAGTCTTCACATTTGGGTGCTCCAGTTGAAAACGTTTTCATTATCCCTCGGGTTTTGCTTCTCTTCTCTCCCACACTGCCCACATTTCAGTGTCTGTTTGTCTCTCTTTAATGACCTCACGCAGTTTAATGTCTCCTCTGCCATTCTCACTAATGGTTGCCTCTGATTACTAACAGCACCAGGGCTTCCTGTGTTTTGCCCTTTGTGGCCACCTCCTCTTCATCTGGTCTGCAGCAACTGCAAAAATGCCAGAGAGCAGCTGCAGAGCAGGCTGATGCTTGGCAAGAGGCTTAGAGGTGCCTTGGTGGGGTTTTTGTGATGTCTTCATCTGGTTCTTTTAAGATTATGCGGCACAGTGAGATTGTCAGTTTGGGAAAATTTAGAGAATGGCTAACTCTGATTTCACTGCTCACAGTTAACAAATCAGAGAACTCACCTGCTACTAGAATTAAAAACCCCCAGTATTTTATATGAAGCTTTTTAAACTGATGATCAGAAACCCAACAGCCAGCAGCCTGAACTGCAAATCCAGACGTGCACCACACACCTGTCATGATCATTTATTTACATGAGTAAGATTGCTGCAGGGTTTAGGTGAAGAAGTGTTAATCGAGGAGTAAAATGAGGTTCTGAGGGAACTGTTCAAGAGTAGTCAAATACCTGAGTGATAGACCCTTCCTTGCTTATGGATTTTCTTGGAAGGAAACAGCATGATTCATGTTTTACCTTGTAAGGGCTGACTTTCCTGTTTGCTCCACACATGTGAGCCCTACCTGTGCTCCCTGCACGTTCTCACAAAAGCAGGTTTGGGATTATAGTAGAGGTGCAGTGAGATGACTTTGGCAACATGCTGAAAGGCACCAGGTTCTGATGGACCACGGGAGAATTCATTGTTTGTGTGCTTGGGAGGCCAGTCTGCCTCTTAGCCTACACAGTGCCTGCCTGAAGCTCTAATTCCGAGTCTGTTTCAATAAAATAGAATAAAGAAGTAATGGACATTATCTCTTGGAAGGCCAGACAATAACGTCGAGTAGCACTTGTGTTAAATTTTTTATCAGTCTCACAAAAAAACACCCACTGTAAATGAGATCAAATAATTATCTGCTTTCAAAGCACGGGCTGCAATTCCCAGCGCCTTCTATTACTGCAAAAGCTCTTACCAAGGAAACAGTCTCTGCCAGAAAGGAACCCAACGTAATTCTCGAACTGTTACATCCCAAAGTAAGGTGATGCCTTCAATAGGATGATAATCATGTTTAGAAGTCATAGAGATGTGGAGTTCAGGAACAGGGTTCAGCCCTGGCCTTGGGACAGCTGGGGGAATGGCTGGACATGATGATCTTAAAGGTGTTTTACAACCTAAGCGACACTATGATTCTACAATATCAAAATCATCAGGTGATGGTAGTAGATCACGTAGTACATGTTCTTGGGCACCCGATACACCTCGGAGATACTGTCAAAGGGAGCTGTGTACATGTCAGGTGACACAGGCCTCCTACTCAGTTGAAATAACGCAAGCAAAACATTAAGCACGTAGTTTACAAAGATTGTTAAGCTCTGAGAACATTCACACACCTACAAGGCGTTCCACTCATGACTCCATATGTGTATGAGATCACTATTTCTCTTCTGCCTTACAAGTGCCAAACTGGTGACCTTAAAAGTTCTCAGCACAGAAGAGGCAGAAAGAAGCAAAGGATGCACTTGAGCCCCATCAGCATTTGTCTCCGTGTTCAGCCCCGGGGATCTGCTCCAAGAGGTAGTGTTGCACATCCATAACGATGTCGCTTTGGGCAGCAATTTTTGTGAGACTGCCTGGGGAAATAGTTTATTTCCTGTAAACTACTGCAAAGGTCTCCGACAGCAGCGGCAGCTGGTCTCCATCTGACTATCTCAGCAGAGTCCTGTTACCTAGAAGGACATCATGTAGCACTGAAATATGGGACCAGCTCCCCTCTAAAAAAATGACCGATCCATCCTCGTGATATATAACCCATCTCCTAACTTTTGAGTATTCCAGGCAGGACACTGATGTAGCTGCGGAATTCTCAGAGCGCTAAAAGACATGAATCTTTAAAGGAGTTCTGTCAAGAAATGTAACCACCACAATTCTGACTAACGTTAAAAAATAAATGAGGATGTGGGCCATTGCTCACCAAAATCCATTATACATTGAAATGCTTCCCATTTGACTTCAATTGGGAATAAATTTAAAGTAGAGAGATTTTTTTTTATGTATCCTGCTTCGTTCTGAATGAATTTTTAGTGGTTTTAGACTTATCCAGCAGTGAAAGAGAGCAGAGACAAGGGTCTGACCAGTGCTATCTCTCTGAACATCTGCTCTACTCATCCTGGCGTGACACAATCGATAAAACACGAAGCAGCTTTCTAAATCAGCTTTTTCTTTCAAGAAGTATTTTTATCGTCAGCACTCATGATTTTGTATCGACAAAGTTAGTATCTTTTACATCCAGAAAATGAAACCACAGCTTCTGCTCTACCGAAAGCCGCCGCTGCTGCATGTTTGCCAAAGGTTTTCCAGTCAGACTGATACAAAGCTGGAGGACTCCAGCTGAGATCCAAAGGAGCAATTGAGTGGAACTCAGAAGAGATAATTTATGCTTTGCTTTTAGTTCCGTGCAGCTGAAATTTTGAGAAGAGGTAATGCAGATTTCTCTCTTTAGAACTAAAGTTCAATGGATGTATCTGAGTTACTCCAACAGCCTACGGAACATTAACTTTCTACACTGCTGTAGGCACTGGCAAAGGGTTGCTGACAGGAATGGGAAACACTATGACTTTAACACAGATTATTAGCTTGATCAAAGTAAAGAGATTCTGTGTATTTAGCAAGTAATGTGATGTAGAACATGCCTTTCCTGCATTCAGTCGTGGTGTTTTCCCTCCCTGGGTCTCAGCATTCGCATTTCACTCAGTATTTGCCTATCTCATGCCAACCCAAAGCAAGACTCTCCTTACCCCAGAGCTTCTTTGCACATGTTGTGTTCTACCTTTGTATCAAATAGTGATACTATATCAGGTCAATGCAGTATGGCATCAGTTCAATCAGTATCATATTGGGTCAATGCAGTACTGTATCAGTTCAATGCAGTACTGCCGCAGTTCAATCAGTATCATATTGGGTCAATGCAGTACTGTACCAGGTCAATGCAGTACTGCCGCAATTCAATCAGTATCACATTGGGTCAATGCAGTACTGTATCAGGTCAATGCAGTACTGCCGCAGTTCAATCAGTATCATATTGGGTCAATGCAGTACTGTATCAGTTCAATGCAGTACCGCAGCAGTTCAATCAGTATCACATTGGGTCAATGCAGTACTGTATCAGTTCAATGCAGTATCGCAGCAGTTCAATCAGTATCACATTGGGTCAATACAGTACTGTATCAGGTCAATGCAGTACTGCCGCAGTTCAATCAGTATCATATTGGGTCAATGCAGTACTGTATCAGGTCAATCAGTTCAATACAGTACCGCATCACGTCAGTGCAGTACGATATCTGGTCAATGTAGTACCGCATCAGTCCAAACTAATTTCTTTCCCATACTTCTTGAAAAATAATCCCCCATCTGGAGCTTGCAGAAAGCACCATACAAATGGGAAACCCTACTTTCAGCTAAGGCACAATACAATGCTGAAGAGCAGAGAAAGTTCCTTGCAATTTGACGCTTTAAGCGCAAAACATCTGTCAAGATAAAGAGCATCCATGACTCTGTCCCATCATCTACCAACGTGAGTGGCCACAGGAGGCTGTAGGAGGCAATGGTGATCTCCCCTTCATGCAGCCCTGCTGAATGCTTACAAACGAAACTGACTGCAAGTCATTTCTGGCCCATCTGACCTGCTGCCCACACGCCCAGTGGGAACTGCCAGGAGCAACAGGCAATATTTTGATGACAAACAAACAAACCTTGAGCTGGAGAACTTTCTGAAATGCATTTATCTTCCATACCCAACAATACTCTCCTGAAACCCTGAGCTGCTTGCTCAAAAGTACAGAGAGATATATCAAATCATTTTAATTGCAGTGCCTCTACTGGTAATAGATTTCTCTTCTTAGAACCCGGCGACACGTGTTTTTAAAGTCCACAGCTTCACCAAATCATTAGGGAAGTGCAGCAGAGTGTGGCTGAACATCTGTCAGGAGCAGGGTATTAATATCCTGACACTTGTCTGGCACGAGAAGCCACTCTTGCTGAGGAAAGGGGAACATGTTTAGGCACTAAATCATCAAGATGTGCGATGAAAAAAGGAGCATTTCTGCAGATGAGTGGAGACTACAGAAACCTGATTCTCAGTTACAAATGACTGGTTAACTCATCGCTCACTGATTGTGCAAGTTAGAGGCAGAGACTGAAGTAGAACCAGACCAGCTCCTCTCCAAGAGTCAGTTTAAACATGAAACTGTTCTCCTTACGAGAACAAGTCAAGATTTAGGTCTAACTCCTTGTTGCTGATCTATCTCTGAGCGATTTATTTGGCTTTCAAAAATTATTTAGCTTTGGGAATCAACGATTTTCCGCAAATTGCACTTTGATTGTGGGTTTTGTACAAAAATGATGGGAATATAAAGAAAACGCAGTCGCACTTAACAGTCCGGGACTCCTTCCCCTCGCTGGCTTGAATCCATGATTGTCAATCACTTCTTATAGTCAGGAACAATGAACACAATTGCAGCTACAGTCTAGCTGCCAAAGCACAGAATGGTAAATACAGGGCACTCAAAGCAATGCAAGAGCAGATTAATTGAAACACAAATTAAGGAGGTAGGCGAAAGGCAATTTATATCCATTTTGAAAAATAAAATGGCATTTTATTTCTTTCTTCTTTTGAAGTAGCTAATTACTGTGACTCCTATAAAGAACACCACGTTACTCATTGGATCACTTTACTGCAGAGTCTTACAGACTTCTGACAGGAAAGTGAGGTCGGTCAACACTTGGTCTCCATAATGTCAGCACCTCCCAAACTTTCCTGACCTGAAGAGGTGATTTCCTAAAACTGTGTGTGTGTGGGTGTTGCAATTCCTTCTCTGGGTTTTTTTTAGGCACTCTACTAATGACAACTGGATGACAGAGAAGACTGTTGTTAAGCAGGAACTGGTCCTCCCAGGTGTGCTGTTAAATCTTTCTCATGGCCCAGTCCTGGCACCATTTTTTAGATCTTTTTCATCAGCACGGTGGAGGAAATGGGGACTGAGTCAAAGGGGACATGGTGCAAAGGCTCTGCACCACTGCAATGACAAGTATTTATTTGGCTGTCATGGTAATGCGCTGCTTTAACAGCCACTCTCCATCTCTGCTGAGGCTGCTGCAGAAAAGGCATGGGCTGGACAGAGTAAGTCCAGTGCTAGACTGGACAAATGTAAGCAGAGGGAACAACTGGGACAAATCAGCCTGAATGGAAGTAGAACGGGGTTTTACAGCACCAAACACTAACCTAGGCAAGCTAAGTGAAAAGTTTGGTCTCTGTGGTGGGGTTAACGTTGGATGCCTGACATCACCAAGCCACTCTCTTACTTCCCTCAGGAGTGAAGTGGGGGGGAAATTAGATGAAAAAGCTCACAGATCACAGTATTACCAACAACCATCACAGGTAAAATACCTGTGGAGAGATATGAACTGTCTCTACACAACATCCTTCTCATGCTCTTCCCCTGTGGCACAACACACAACTGTTCCAGTGTGGATCCTTCTCCAAGAGCTTCCCACATGGGTCCTTTCCGTGGGTTACAGTCCATCAGGAAGAGACTGCTCCAGCATGAGTCCCCCATGGGTCACCGCTGCTGCCAAGAAACCTCTCCAAGGGCAAACAGGAAGGAGGAGATACCCACAGGGTAACTAAGAAGAATCAAACGTCTTTTGCAGCAGACACGGGACTACAAGAGATGGTGACTTATTTTCTTAGGGACTCTGGATATCTGTTATGGCACTTAAACCCTGTTGGTTATAACCTCTCAACTTCAGCACAACCCACGTTCTATGAACCATTTAAAGTGAAAAACCGCAAAAATCAATTGATAAAGCAAAGAATGTGAGATCTGTCCACGTTGGATGTAACCATAAGCACTAAAAGCAGCTCTTCCAATTAATTCCATGGTTCTTCTTGGTTTTCTCTAAGTGCATAACTGAACCTTTTATTGGATCTCTTTTTCCTCTCAGTTGCCTCAAAATGAGTTAAAAAAAAATCAAATGCTACTGGATTTTTCATTTCTTCTGCCTGAATGATCCAATCACCGTGTGCCTCCACAAGGTTCAGGGAAGCAGATGCAGCAGTTTCCATCCCATGCTCGTAGAGCTCTGAAACAGTCGGCACCAAACAGTGTTGACAGGATAGGTCAAGTCTATGAAACTTGTAAAACCTGCCCTGGAGCACTGTACCCAAATATAGACAGAGCTCGCACATTTGACAGTTATTTGTAAAGACTCTTACAAATTCCTGTAATGTGACTCTGGTTACCTTTGAAAGCAGATGAAAAGCTCGGGAAGACAAGACACGTGCACACAAAAAGCTTCTTCCTCCTCTGGACTTCTAAACCTGACCTAATGTTTTGCAGAAAGATCAAGGAAAGAGTCTTCTGCGCTTTGCTCTGAGTGGCCTTGCCCTGGTTGAGACACTGATTCATGGCAAACAATTCACTGCAACTGTGAGAAGTGAGTGCTCCACAAGTCCTTGTACATCTGACCTACAGTACTTGTTGGCTGGTTTTCACTTACCAACAGCTTTGGGAGATCTGATTGCCACTTGTGGTCACTATAAAAAAGGTCTGTTGCCTCCCGTAAGAGCTAAAATGAGTTAACATTTCCAGTGCCTACAGCTGGAGAATTTCCATTCCCTGCTTGATGCTTAATGATCTCTATCTATAGAAACCCCAGTGCAGCTCGGAGTAACAAAAGCAATTTGAAATCAGTGATTTGTGCAAGATAAGCACCAGAAAGTTGGGGATGTTTTCACAATTCTTTCTGTCCTTGTAATCCTGGACTGTTTTCTCAAGATTACTGAGTGTCCTTTTCAAATGAGCAGAGGGTGCAGAGAGGTGGGGGTTGGTCTCCTCTCATAAGGAACAAGCAACAGGACAAGAAGTGAGAAGTGGCCTCAAGCTGCCCCAGGGGAAGGTTAGTTGGCCAGGAGGAAAAACTTCCTGGAAAGGGTCCTCAGGCCTTACTTAGCACAGGCTGGCCAGGGAGGGGGTTGATCTCCTGGCTGTGTTTCGCAGTTGTGGAGACCTAGAGCTCAGGTACACGGTTTAGCAGTGGTATTGGGACAGCTGGGTTCATGGCTGGACTCAGATCTTGAAGGTCTTTACCAACCTAAATGATTCTGTGACTCTCTGAAGTAATAGCTGCCTGTGTGAATACAACAGCTACAGTAAAAGCCAACCAATGCTGAAGGGGGTTATGCCAGAGTTAGGAGCTGAGTCATTCCAGTTCCAAAGGATAAGTGATTCTTAAGGAATTCACCAGGTCCACATCGCACAGGTCCCACAGGTTTGCACAAGTTACTACTCTCAGGCAAGGAAGGACTTTTGCCAGCCTTGCCCAAGACCAACTGAGTAGCTTTCAGTCACTGCTCCCTGTCAGCATCCCATAGGACCCAGACCTGATCTTACAGCCTTGTTCTTTGCCATCCTAATAATGTGCTTTCAGTTGCTTAAATGCCTAAAACTGCCTCTGCATCAGTGTTGTGCAGTTGTCTAACCACAGAGGGGAAAAGCAGCCTTCTCAAAACTCAGGGCACAGCTTCAAGAGCTTCTCTGTCTCAGCCTCTGACTGTGCTTGTGTCCATCTGCTGCCTTGCAACACGAGTTACTGAAAACCTCCAAGAGTGATGGAATTAAATTGTCTTAAAATGTCACTGCAAACAGAATGAAGGAGTTGCTTGGGCAGAATTGCAGCTTCAAAATTTGGTTGAAGTTCCTCCTGTACTAAGCATTTTGCAGAGTAAACAGAGGCATGGCTCTTGCTTGCCTGGAGGAACCCTATGTGTTCTACACAAAACAAGAAGATGGCATTAGAACATTGAAACTGTCGTTTGGCTTCACCTCTGCAGTTCACTTGGCTAATGAAGTCAGTTTTCTTTGAGGAGAAGGAAAACATGATACCAGTTATCTCTCTCTTTTTGCCTAAGCAGCGAACTGGAGAGTATTTTAGGAACATGTATGTGACAACAGCCTCCAGAAATGAAGGCTGTTAACAAGCTGACATGGAACACTTCTGCTTCTACATGAACCAAGTGGAAGTACTGCAACGAGGCTGCAGGAATATGAACGCAGCAGGGGAAAATAGTTACAGGAGATGGAAGTATGACCAAAGAAAAAGCACTCCAGTGGCATTTAACCCCAACTACAGTGTGTGTTGCACATCTCACAGTTAAGAAAGGGATGGTGTAGATGAAATAAATTAGTTACTTCCTGTGAACATTCATCATATTATAGAAATGGGCTCAAAATCTTGTCTGTCTACACTATTTGGAGTAACTTTGGTCCTAATGCTCCAGTGATGCAGTTGCATGTTGCAGCGACCATGAAAGCATAAGTGCTCCAATGCAAAATGTGTGCAGATGCAGTAGGAGACCCATCTGAAACCACTTTCTGTATGAACCAGCATAATACCCCTAGCCCTGTGCAACTCTAGAACGTGCTGCCACTGTGTTTCTTCTACACACCTGGTGGAGATGGTGCTGAGGGACAGGGTTTAGGGCTGACCTGGCAGTGCTGGGTTGAAAGTGGGACTTGATCATCTTAAAGGTCTCTTCCAACCAAAGAGATTCTGTAAGATGGTGGTTATCAGGGTTTACTTTTAAAATAGAAGAACACACTGAATGGAATCGTCTGGAGAGCGTTTCTGGGTTGGCTACTCTTCAATTATTTCATAAATGTTGCTCTCATCAGTTGCTTAATGGATTTTTAAGTGACACCAAATCCTGGGAAGATCTACAGGTAAATCAGGGGAGGGAGTTCAGTGCAAATGATTTGCATAAATTAAGGACTTAATGAATTAATGAAAATAGACAGGTACACCTGTATCCCTGTCAAAAGGAGACAACAGGAAGGATGATTGAAGATCTACAGAATCAGACCTCATATAAAGAGCACGTCCTGAAACAGAAAAAGGATGAAGATATTCCTGTCAGGAACTGTTACAGAGGAAATGAATAATCCACTCACCACGACAGGGAATGAGCTCAGACTGCAGCAAGTACCTCAAGATAGAGGAGGATTTTTTTCCTAACTGAGGAAAGCTGTACCTGCAATAAATGGTCTGGAGAGATCACCGAGTCTTCCTCATGAGATGCTCTCAAGAAGATGTTAGGAAAGCACTTAAGAAGAATGGTGTCGACACTGACTGTTCCTTCAGCAAATGAATGAGAGGACCTGCGAAGGTTTTCCGCTTTGCAGTTTTATTATCAGACATAAGCACATGCAAAAGTCACGGAGATCTAGAGCTTAGAGACAGGTTAAGGCTCAATGATCTTGAAGATCTTTTTCAACCTGGATGATTCTCTGACTGCAACACCCCTGCCTTCTCCCACTTTTGGTGAACTCCTCCACGTTTTGCTTGGCAGCAGCTGTGAAGCCTGGGGAGATGGAAGCAGAGCTCAGACAGTTTTGGTTGGAGAAACTGGGACAGGGTTTGCGGTATAAATCTTGGCCTTTGCAGATGAACACCTAACTGCAGCATGATGTCAGCTATCAATAGCGGCACACGAATCACACTCTCTACTGGCAGGGCCATTCAGCAGGGCACAGGCCCCAGGATGAAACATCTCAGTGGCTCTGAGAGCTGGAACACATGGTCTCTGGTTTATTTGCCCCTCCTCAGTTTAATTTATTTATAAAACACTTGGTGTTTACAAAACACTGCGAAGAGCTGCACAACAAAAGGCTTCTGGCTGCTCAGCAATTTGCTCCTCCAACCAAAAGACAGCAGGTTTAAGGGTTATTTGCAGCGACAGAGCATGGGAAGCAGGAACAGTAGCTTAATGCCTGTTACACTGAGAAATGGAAATGGAAACGCTCCTCTCCACTGCCACCAGCCCTACAGGCAAATGCCAGCAGAATAGATGGTGAGGCAGGCAATCAGTAATGATATTGATCACATTTTTGCGTGTAAAGACAATAAAAGAAGCAAGGTTTCACCTATCGAACCACTGCTGCTGGGTTGGAGAGGCTTTGAAGCAGTGCAGAATTGTGAACGGCTCAGCTCCAACCCCTCCTTCCTATCCCCTAGCATTGTTCAAATAGCTCTGCTTTGACTTTGGACAGGGGTTTTAATTACACCTAAGAATAAACACTATTGGAATGATTTAGCATTGCTGGAGGAATTCAGCAGAGACAAAGAGCAAGAGATCTTGATAGAGTTTCTATTACTTGCCCAAACAGAAGTTTAATTACACTTGGAAATGCTGGCCTGTTTGATTTCCCGGGCTGACTTCCTCTGCATGAGATTATTGCCAGTGTAAGGATCCGATCAACCTTCAGTCTGCTTAGAATTTTACTCAGGGCCGTTCGGCTGTGTTTGAAGTAGAAAAACCAGTTACAGACCGCAGGAACAGAGTTTAGTCAACAGCTAATAGGTAGCACCAGAGAAGAGGGAAGGGAATTCCAGTAACTATAGTGATGGTCCGGCTCAGTGAGCTTGAAAGTGGAGGAAGAATGCGTGGTCAGTGACAAATCCATCTAATGAACAAGAGGACAGCAGCAAAGTTAATTCTAAGCAGTATTTCTTCTTCCCTCTAATTTCACTTGAAACTGCTTCTGTCATCACATTTGACACTGCATTTCCGACGTGTATTGTGATGCAATAACCAGCTGCACTGCAGATGTGCCGCAGCTCACACACAGATGAATCCAAACAATTTTCCTACTTGATGCAAAGGAGCTTCACATTCAATAAGCAACCTCAGATGACATCAACCTCAAGGGAAACTTCTCAGAGTACCCACTAGGATATCTAGAAGGTGTTAACCCCTCTGGCACAAACATGCTGCTTGTTTTTTCAGATCGTTTAGATGTGGTGGTGTTGAGGGATCTGGTTTAAGAGTGAACTTTGTAGAGCAGGGTTAATGGTTGGACTTGATGCTCCCATGTGTCTTTTCCAACCAGAGTGATTCTGCTCTGTTCTAGAGGTCAGTGGGTCTTCCCATGGATTAAACTGTAGTAACTGCTGTGCATAATCAGAATACCTGTGGTGTGGGCAACACTTGCTTCAGACTATTCCTCTCTTCTGAGGTTCTGAGGTCCACAGCACCGTTTGTGGATTCAGGACCGCTGTACACAAACCCCATGCTGCACGAGGGGTGGCTGGAATTGCTATCAGCTGCATCTTTATTCTCCCAGGTCTAACAGATGCTAACAGGCACACACTAACACACTTTCCTACCTTCTCCTCACCAGTGGTCACTGCCATGGGAACTGGGTAGTAGATGTGTTTAGGAGCCCTCAGGACAATATTATCCTATCACTCACGATGATCTCAGGCTCTGTAAAATTTCACGTCTAGACCATACAAGAGACAGAACTAAAACAGAATAACCTGCTGCTTATTAGGTTTAATATTTGCCTTTGTTCCATCCCTGATGAAACTCAGTGGTCATCACACAGCCCAAGTAGCTGGATGAGCCCCCAGACCTGTTCCCACTGGCTTTCAGCTGAGAAGTTTCAAATACTGCAGAAAAGCAAGTTTGAGCAGGAATCTGAGGAACATTTCTCTCTCATGCAGGGAGATCATTGCCACGGGATGTTTATTTCTTAAACCAGCTTGAAGATGAAAAGCCCACTGGCTCTCTTTGAAAGTTCATCAGGCAAAGAGTTTGAAAAGAATTATGACACAGGGTTGGTTCTTATTCCTCATAGCTGGAAGGGCGTTAAGGTACAGTAAATAACAAGAATTCCTTTTGTACTGCCCTGTCACAATGTGCTTTGAAAATACATTATTTTTGGTTATGTTTTAACAACAAAGGCAACGCTCTGGACATCGACTGCTGCTTTATGGTATGGAATTAATACCAGACAAAACAATTTCCTAATGGCTTCTGATACACAGCAGGACCCTGTGGATGCCAGGCTATGAGTTGGCTTGATTTCCAGTTACTCTGAACAAGTTTCCCTGACATTCTTCAGATGCTCCCTGTTAGAAAATACATTTGTCTGGGGAAAGAAAATACAGATCTGCCTCCTGGCCATTCCCATTAGCAGTTTATCTGAAGTAGAGAAGAAGAGATAAGGATTTAGGAATGGTGGTAAAAATCCAGCTCTCGTATTGTTTCCTCTGGCCTTTTGTTGAGTCTGTGTGGAATTTAATAACTGATAAAGACAGCGAGTTCACACAACAAATCCTGCTGCTGCAATGTAATAAACGAAGAAAATTGGTGCTTAATGTGTTCTCCTGGTTGTCACTTTGCGCTCCACGTTGGGCTGCAGCAACTATGAGAAACTCTGGTGGTTCTGCTCCAAAAGTACTAATAGATAGCTATTATTAGCTGGTAGCCATGGGAAGCCCATAAAACATAGCTAACGTGATTTCCCACCCTGAAGAAGGTTATTCACACTGTTACAACAGGGCAAGGACCACTTCTTTCATGCAAAGGGCTTTAGGATGGGACAAGGTGTGTCTAAAAGAAATTAGGATACTGGGAGTTCCGGTGGCTGCCAGAACTGGGGCAAGGAATCACTATGATGTCTACTGACCATGAACATGAGTCTCGTGGTGCCTTTTAGCTCCACATTTATTTACGTGTCCATGGAACCCCAAATCTTGGTTCTGGGACATGACAGCAGTTTGTTCCATAAATAATCCCATCTCACTTTAGGAAAAGTTCTTGGCAGAGAAACTCAAAGTAATCCCATCTCAGGGGAACTCCTGGCAGGCAGTCCTTACAAAAATACATTAAAATATTAAACTGAATCAACAAGATGATCACATTAAAATAAGGAAAAAGCTAGGAAGGATTACGTGGAGAGAGAGAGAAAAGACGGAGGTGACTGGATTTTGACTGCTGTAAATGGAAGTGCAGCTGCTCGGGGCAGAGGCAGGATGCTGGGAGCTTCTTGCAGTAATTAAAAAGCTGGTCCTGCCAAACCCTGTTTTCCCATCTGCCACTCAGCGTGTGGGAGCCTCCTATAGCCCCTCTCAGAAGGCTGCTGCTCACTGATACCACTCAGCTGTGAAACTGAACCCACAGCACGTTACATCAGCAAAAACAACCCCAGAAAAAGCAGCTGAGAGGGTACTTCGCTCCGAAATCACTTCTCAAAATACTTGAAAGTGAAGCCTTCATCCTGGAAAGCACAACCACTGTATCAGTATGATGGTTCCCAAGCATAGGGAGGAATGGGTTGCTCTCTCAGCCACTCTTTAAACTCTCACAGGGTGTTTTAGGGGCTTTTCCTTAGAGCTGCTTTAGCAACAGAAGTTTAGTGGTGGCCCTGGGACAGTGGGACAGAGTCAATGGTCTTAAAGGTCCTTTCCAACCTAAACAATTCTACAATTCTATGAAATCAGCTAGATTTTGGGTTTTAAAGGGTTTATTGTGTTTACTGTCAACAGGTCAAGGTCTAAGAAGACAGGTACTAACCTGCATTTCTGTGAGGGGGAAATGCTGGGGAATTGAGTTTGATTGCAGAGGAGAAACAAAGAGAAAAACTCTTCTGTTGCAACATATAATGTGAGAAATGTCTAAGGCCTCCTCTGCAAGTGTCTGTCTTACTAGCTATTCTGGTTTTTAGACATATTAGAAGATGCAATTTCCATTGTCATCCTGATTTCAGTGTTTCCCACAGGATTCAAAAGACTTTATGAATATTCAGCAGGTAGAAGTTAAAGCCATCATTTTAACCATTACTATGCTATCATGAAGCAGGAGAGTAGTCCATCAGTGCTCTGCACAACACTTCCACATAGGGCTTTGTCCCATGGAGCATAAGTTTACAGAAACAGAAGTAGTGTGTCCAGTTCTGGAGCTCCCAGCACAAGAAAGATGCAGACAGATTGGAGTGCACCCAGAGAAGGCCACCACAATGCTCAGGAATGGGGAAGCTTTCCTATTAGGACAGGGGCTGTTGGGGCTGTTCACCCTGGCTCCGGAGGGGACCTTTTTTTGACCTTCCAAGTTCTTGAGGGGAGCTACATAAAGGCAGGGGAAGGTCTGTGCCAAAGGGTTTGTATGGAGAGGACAAGGAGCACTGGATTCCAGCTGTGAAAGGAGAGATTTAGGATGAAGGTCAGAAAAAAGTTCTTCAATGGGAGGGGGGTTGATGGCTGGAAGGGGATGTCTGGGGAGGTCGTGGGGGCCCCATCCCTGGAGTCATTCAAGGTCAGGCTTGCTGAGACTCTGAGCAACCTGATCTGGGTAGAGATGTCCCTGTTTGTGTAGAGAGGTTGGACTGGATGACCTCTGGAGGTCCCTTCCAGCCTGGAACATTCTATGATTCTATGAAACATAAGGCATTGATTTTTTGAGAGGCTGATCAGGGCTACTAGTTTTTAAGTCTCTGATGAACGGCGATGTTTCAGCTACTCCAGACTTGCTGAGAAAAATGCCATCCAGGTCCTTACACCTAAGTACCACCTTAATCACAGCCCTCAATACTGCAAACACAGAGACAGTAAACTCCTTCCAAGCAGTGGCTGAAATGGGAGATGCAGAAGGGCAAAGGACCAGTGTGCCCTTCGGCCTTTCTCCCTCTTTGCTCACATTGGTGTTACAGCGTAAATCTCATGGCTATCGCTGCACCTCTTGCTAAATCACAGCCTCTGATGATAAATTCTCAGAACGTTTTGTTGCTGTGAGTGGGTAACAGCACAAAAATGCTTGTAAAATGAAGAAGGTCTTAATTATAGTGAATGATTAGAATGTATTAGTATAATATGATTACATGTGTTGTATCTAGGCATGAGGGTTAGCTGGATGAATGTTATTAGCTGGAGTAACAACAGGACTGACTAAGGATCAAAAGTGTTTCACGATTAGAAGATACAGCATCTGTCCACAAGGATTTCAGAGTTATTTTAACAGAGTCACTACCAGCTCACTACAGGATCCTTGGCACAGCAGCCACCATTCTTGAGCAGCTCACTCTGCTGCTACTGATGGCAATCCAGTGTATTTACATGCTCTGAGAGTCACACAGAGCTGTGACACAAGCAGAAGGCAGAGAGAAGCCTCTTAGCCGGTTACAGGCAGGAACAGAACTTAGTGGTGACAAAACTAAAACAAAGCTGTGTTAGAAAAGAACCAACAGCAGAGGACTTTCAACACTTGTCACAATAGATATGTCATGAAACACAACCCTGTTGAAAGACAACTACAAACAAAAGGGAGTATTGCAGAACCAGCAGTAAAGTTGACCCCAAATGACTCCACACTCAAGACACAGAAACCAGGCAACGTGAGGTCCCACATCAAGATGAGAAGAAACTTCTTCCCAGTGTGGGTGCCAGAGCCCTGGAAGGTGGTGCCCAGGGGGTTGTGGAATCTCCTTCTCTGGAGATGTTTCAAACCCACCTTGACTGGTCCTGTGTGACTGGATCCAGGCAATCCTGCTGTGGCAGGAGAACTGGATGATCCTTTGAGGTCCCTTCCAATCCCTAACAGTCTGTGATTCTGAATGTGTGTTACAGAGAAGCAAGAACACGAGCGTGCGGGTTCATGAGTTAAATCAGTGTAAAGGATGTTAGTGAGATCAGTGCACAGGAGCAGCCACACAAATCAATTCTGCAGCAGCAGGTTGGGTTGCAGCCCAACAGAGAAGATACAGCGTGTCATAAAAATCAAAATGCAGGGTCATTTCCAAGTATTAAATAAATAGATTGATGTTATCAATAATGGGGCAGCACAGGATCTTTTGCCTGTTCTCATTAAACATCCTCATTAATAATCTGGGGGGTAACGCAGGTACTAATGAAATTTGCTGGTGGTGATGACTTTGTGAAATGACAAACACTCTTGAAGGGTACTAAGGCACCTGAACAGACTAGGAATGGCAACAGAGATTTCATTTCGAGGCAATCTGGGGAAATGCATGTGCTACACTTTTGCTTTCTTCACTGCATAATTAGCTCAAGTTTAGGAATCCCTGAATAAGTATCAACATGAATACAAAAGACACCTGGAAACAGAGCTTCGACTGGAGAGAAAAGCCTGGGAAACAGGAACTTTGAAGTGTGGTAGAAGAGCCAGTTAAGGATTTTTTTATAATGCATTATGGGCAGAGCTCTGATGTGTTTGGGGCTGCACATACACACGTACCCTGTAACACAGCAACAATCGCGTATTTCATAAACACCTAAGAGTTGTCTTCCCTTGCCTCAGGTCTCTGCTGTCATTACAGTACGACATGCCACAGGCAGCCCAGGGAGGTGATGGAGTCACCACACCCTTGGAGCTGTTTAAAAGGTAGCTAGAGCACTTGAGGCCATGGTCTAGGGTTTGGGGACACGCTGGGATGAAGGTTGGACTTGACAGTCCTGGAGGTCCTTTCCAGCCATGAGGATTCTATGATTCTATGCAGAATTGGGATTCACTTGTGGCACAGAACAGTCCCTGTGGAAACTCTGAGGAGACAGAAAGTGCTCTGGTTGATTCCAAGGGAAGGGATATGCCTACATCCTGCAGGATGCTGTGGATGTCACCACTGTCACTCACACCAGCTTGAGAAGCTCATTAAGCCTTTAAGTCCAGAAATGATAAAGATGGTCCCTCAAACCCAAACCTGACAAGCCATAAATAGCCAGTGCTGAGCTGCTGACGCGATAGTTTAACTGCTGTTAATGCCACAGGGCCACGAGAAAGGAAAGAACCCACTGGTCTTTATTCTTACGTGTCAGCCAAGTTAATTAACCTTGAGAGGCTTTTGCACAGGAAATCATTCATTTACAGAATGAGGGGCTCTTCTCATGAAGGCAAAATGTGTCAATGTTCTCTACAGACAGCATAAACCTGTAACTTACCAGTGCTGCTGGTGCTGATGCCATCTGTTACTGGTTCTCTGTGCCACACTGAGGTTCTTCATTGCTGGACAAGTGAGATTTTCCTCAGGCAGGATGAGCATTTCTGGTATAAAACACAAATTACATATTGTAAATTGATGGTGAGGTTTCATTTTCAAGAAAAAAACAACAACACAGCAGCATTTCCAAACCAAGAGATGAGAAAAATCGCAGAATGGTTTGGGTTGGAAGGGACCTTAAACATCATCCAGTTCCAACTCCCCTGCTATGGGCAGAAACACCTCTCACTAAAGCAGGTTTCCCAGAGATGTCCCTGCCTCCCCCTGCCCCACATAAACAAGGTTGGTAGAATGTTCTCCAGTGTTTTCCGCCCTCTATGTTTTGTTGCAGTAATTATAACTGAAACGAAGCAGCACATCAGTGCCGTGTTTGTGGAGGATGTAGAAGTAGCTGGAATCTGAAGTTCAAAAGAAAGCCCAAGTACAGAATCCTACAGCATCACAACCACTGTCCCAGTGCAGATAAGGAGCGTAGACTGGTGCTCCTGCTGACAGTAACTACTGCAGGATTTCAGGTAAGAGCATACGTCTCTAAGGGATTATACACTCAATTAATTAGGGATCAGAAGCAGGAATAGCTTCTCAATTAATTTCTACCTTTTCCCCCACCAGATAATTTCAGAGCTGTCAGTAATATAAATGAATAACAGTCACAGCGGTCCCCGGCACTAATTACAGCTCTCACCCACCCTGTGACAGGAGAGCTGGCTCCCACAGCGGGGAGAGCCAACAGCTGCATGGGGCCCTTCCTCCCCCCAAATAACAAAATACTCTGGTAGATCAGAAATTGGACCTTTCTGGGAAGATAGCAATCCTTGATGAAGGAGGTCTGAGGACTGAAGCTTTTGTATCACCTCTCAGTCTGATGGTCCCACTGTGTTTCTCTAGAAGCCCCCATTGATTTCTGGAGGTTCCATTACTCAAACAACACCAATCATTGGGACATCAGGGGTAAAACCAGGGGTGAAATCCATATGTCAGTGATAAACCCCAAATACTTATTCATCAACAAAGACCAATGTTCAAGTGTACTCTGTAGTGGTGTTTCTATCTGTTCTCACTCGTTACAGACAGGTCAGCGTACATGCACAGGCTCTGAAATGGTCACCAGATCTTGAAAGGTCTTGAAAGATCTCAAAGGACCTCAAGATCACTGAATCACATAGTGTTAGGGACTGGAAGGGATTTGGAAAGATCATCCAGTCCAATCCCCTTGCCACAGCAGTACCCCCTAGATCCAGTCACACAGGAACAAGCCAGGCAGGTTTGAAACATCTCCAGAGAAGGAGACTCCACAACTCCCCTGGGGAGCCCCTGCCAGGGCTCTGGCACCCTCATTGGGAAGAAGCTGCTTCTCCTCTTGATGTGGAACCTCCTCTGTGCCAACTGACATCCGGTGCCCCTTGTCCAATCATTGGTACCACTGAGCAGAGCCTGGCTCTCAGAGGATGTCAAAGAATCTCAAAATACCTCAAAGGATCCCAAAATACCTGAGCAGATCTAAAAGTCTCCAAAGGCAGGAACGTGGCTGTAATCAGAGTGCTACCCTAGCTCTAGCAGAGCACCAAGGTCCATTTCTGAGACCCCAGTGACGGAACACAGGCACCTGCTTAAACACAGACCCCCTTACACACAGGCACCTGCCTAAGTGATTCGCTGAAACAGAGTTTCTGCTGCTTTCTCTGGGAGAACCTTCATGCCCTTCTCAGCAGCATCAATAAAGGGGCCTGATTACATTATAAAACGTCTCACAAATACAGTTTAGTGCTGACTTTTTAGGTCACTGCTGCTGGGAATAGCAAAGAGTTTTTTACTTTGCCAGGTGAGATTAATTTCTAAATAAATGAAGCTGCAAAATCCCCTACACAGCACCCGTGGGCTGTGCTGCTCCTACCGCTGCAGAGGAAATAAAACAACCCCAGCAGATAATGATGCTCTGTGAAATACGTGGCAATAGCTTATGTTTATTTGCTCTCATTAAAAAATCAAAATAAAATAACAACTCCCAACTGGAAAGACTGGGGGTGAAAGAATGTGGAATAACTTCTTCCCCTAGTTCTGCTTGAAAACAAAACGCTGCTGATTTTCTCCTGTCTGTGCCTTTACAACCGACTGGCACTGATGGCAATGAAACGCAGTGTTAAAAGAAGAGTGACCAGCTCTCCTGAGAGAGATGCTGGTTTCCATCTGTTGGAAAAGAAGAACAGAATAAAGTTCCAAGATGGATTTTGAGTGAAAACAATTTCCCAGCATTTCCAAAGGGTTTCAGAACTTTTTGATGGTGTTTCAGACAGGTCAACAGAAGGATGTTGTGAGGCACTGCATGTTAGCCAGTCAGTGCTTCATCCAAGGGGAAAATAAATCACAGTCTATCGATTTGTGACCTAAACCGTAAAATCTGACAGCTCCCGTTACTGTTGTGGCAGCACTGGTTCCTCTAGTCATCTGATCCTAGCAAAATCATAGATGTAATGAACATTTGAGTTGGGTACCTTCTGATTTCTCTGCTGTAGACCTCTATGATCACTGACTCCAACCATTACCCCAAGTGTCTTAAGGTGACTGCTAAACTGTGTCCCTGAGCTCCAGATCTCCACGACTGTGAAAAACAGACAGGGATGGTGATTCAGTCTCCTCCCTGGGCTAAGCCTGAGGGCCCTTTCCAGGAAGAAGCTTCTCCTCATGGCCAACCTAAGTTTTTCCTGGCCATTCTTGTCCACTCACTTGTTCCAAGCAGCCTGTTCCTGGCCACTGTTTTATCCAGTCTTCTCTGATCACCTAAAAGAGTGGAGGGCATAAGCAAAGCAGCTCCACAGGACAGAGAGGACAGCCAGGAGCAGGCTGTCACCATCAGAATAATTTATCCAGCCTCAAGTCTGCTGCCAGAAGGGCATCTCAAGAAAAATGGCATTGAGGAGCGGGTGGAGGGCCAGGTAAATAGACCAAATTGTCCTCCTATCACCTCCTATAACTCATCTAATCTATGAGTTACAGGCTGAGCATGCCCAGGGCTACAGTAGGTTCTCACTTCCCAGCCAGCACAGAAGTTACTTCTAAATCACATTTCCCTTCATTCTATGCTTAAGTCTTTAGGTAGTACCCAAACGTGCTGCAGCCATCTGAAAACAAGGTGCACAGTTGGCAGTCAATGAGACACGATGTACAAGGAGCAACTAATTAACAACTGCCACTTCGAAGTATTCAATAAGTAGGTAATATAAACCAAGACAGCCTCTACATTCACTCACCTCACCACTACAAGGGAGGTGAATAAATGTTTCCAATGAGGTGGGTTTGACAGACTGTTTTCCAGGCATCCCCACGCTCTTGTGGCCTCAAAAACATGGTAATCATCACTAACCAGCCACTACCTAATCCTAACGTAACACTAGGCTAGTTCTAGGCCAGTCCTGCTAGATTAATGTTAGGGAGCTGTGTACATGCTTTGCAATTTAGCTCCTAAATGGATTGGTATTAGTAACTCGGCAGCAGATGGGTCTTATGGTTTGGGGGAGCTGTGCTGGCGCATTGTGACGGATCTCCGCCTCCATTTACCAGCAAAAGCATCACAATACAAATGGACTGCTGTGTATTACACTTCTTTAACACAGGTATAACGTGTGATGCCATCAAGGAATTCAAGGGATCCAACCACTACGCTTTCAGTGCTTCCTATTTTCCCTGCTCTGCTTTAGCCGGCTGAAAGATAAAGAGAAAAACATGCCAAGATAAGAGGAAAACAAGCTGTGTGATAACATGACTACATCTGGGACAAACAGAAACCCCATTCCTGAGCTCTGAAAGAGTGGTGCAGTGCCACAGTTACTAGATACAGCTGCATACGAGGAGATACACTGAGAAAAACTAAGTCTAGCTACACCTACATCTCCTTAACAACCTAAAATACCTAAGTACTCTGCACACTGCTTTCATCATTGGAGTAGCTGTCACCAAGGTTCTTTCTGACAATGAAAAGCCATAGGAACCAACAGGAAAAATCCCTAAGGATATTAAAATATGAGAAGTGATGGTACTTTCCAATACTGTCTGTACCACATGGTCTGTCAGTCCTGTGTCTAAACGTTACCAGGAGGTATCCTGCCTGCCAGGGCAGCCTACAAGACCCCTGTGCCAGAGAGGGATGCTAGGAAGACTTGAATTAGAGACTGGCAGTGACTGGGATCAAAGTACCCCAGGTAAGAAAATCAAACGCAGAGGTCTACCACTGACTGTCCCATTTTGGGAGCTTGGGCTGCTGCAGCCCAAGGCAGGTTTGAAATCATTTTCATTCATTATTCTGAGGCACTCGAGTGCAGATGATTCTTGTTTTGCTGACGTTAAATCATTTCTAATATGAGTAGCTGGCACAGTACTAGTCACTCGAATAGGAGGGTAACAAGATTAGACCTTAAAGGTCTTATTCAAAGTCAAACAGTGAATCAGTGAGAGGCTGGAGAAACATCACCTCATTCATCAGGTAGTGCCCTGAGAAGCAAATGCCAGGTTACAGAGAGACTGTATGGTTAAACACAGACAGAACAAGCCCCGTGTGAATGCTCTACTCTGTTTAAAAGCAATTCAGACTGACAGGACTGGTGGTGGGATTGGTGAAATCCTGTCTTCTCACAGTGTCTGAGCTCACAGAAGTGCTGTAGGAAGCTGCTGTTTGCACAGAGAAGTAGAATGATAGAAAAAGGATGGAAAGGACTGAGCAACAAAATCTATTTCATTGTGTCATCCCTCTTAACAAAGTCAATGTCAACAGCTAGGAGCCTTCTCTTCTCCAGGCTGAACAACCCCAACTTACTCAGCCTGCTCGCATAGGGGAGGTGCTCCAGCCCTCTGTTTGAGTTGCTTTCCTCTTGACACCTTCCAGGAGCTCTGTGTCCTTCTTATGTTGGAGACTTCAGAACTGGACACAGCACTCTAGCGGGGTCTCACAAGTGCAGAGCAGAGAGGGAGAATCCCTCACTCTCCCAACTGACATTGCCTCTTGTGATGCATGGCCAAAATTAGTTTAAAAAGGAGGAAAAACAGCAGCATAGGAGCAGGGAGGCCTGATAACCGACCTCTGCATTTTAACGTGAGTGCTTTTAAGGGAGCAGTGAGAGCAGACCAGTGGTTTTTCCAGATTTTCTGTGTCTTCTAAGGAGGCACAAAGAAAATATGTTTATCTTGTAACTAGCAACTTTGCTCCTTTCACTCCATTACAACATCAAACAACAGACTCAGATTCTGCTTGCAACTCTCGAGAATAAAAGGCGACTGAACTAGCACTTAGATGGTATCTGCCACCCTGTAAAAATAAGCCAGCAGCTAAGTTAACAGAACGAAATGCGGTTTTGCTAATATAAATTGCATTCAGCAGCAGAAGAAAGTAAATAACTTCTGTGTATCGGCCCCTGGAATCCACCCAACTGCTGTTCTTCAGTGCAGGCATTTATCACACTGAAAGGATAATTCAAAGCAAGGTCCCTAAACAAGTACAGGTGGGCTTTTCATTGACCTTCTCATCATTTATTATTAGGGATTGCAATGAGCTATTGTATTCAGAGCAGGTACACAAGGAGAAACTACAATACAGGCTACGGGCCCAGGCTGAGTTACTGGAAACTACTCTGATAAATAAAAGTTATGAATAAAAACCCAACGCCTAATAAATTACTGGTGGGTTGAAATGTACTTGTAGAGCTGTGAGGATGCTGGGCTGAATTTAAAGTTCTGTGTACTGGAAATTTAATGACTCCTGACTTTTGAATGGGGCTGCACTAATTAATCAATTGGTAATTACAACTGTGATTAACAGCCGTGATGATGATTGGTAACAAGTATTGATTAATTCCCCAATAATGCTGGCACGGGTCAGAATAAGAAGCACTTTGCAGCGTGCAAGAAGCTCGATTAACAGAAGCACTAATGAAAACACCTCGCTCTCATTACAGAACTGTCTCAGGGGAAAGAGATTTGTGAAGGTGGGAGCCCCAGGTAGATTTGCCAGGGGAAAACAGCATTATGCCAGCGATTGCCTTAATGAAAGAGAGTTATTGGGAAAAAGTGGGTGCGTTTTTTCACGGTGATAAATTTGCTCCAGCCTCACAGTCATTACGTCCCCGCTACCCAAGTCTTTTTTCATTACAATCGCGTGTTCATTTTGAACTGGGCTCGGAAACTCTTTTTCTTCCCATAAAAGACAACATTTATAAGCTTTCCGAAGTGCCATATGAATAGTGGCTCATTATCTACTCCTACAAAGAACTACTAACGAAGGGCACGAGGAGATGAAATGTGCATCTGCTATGCAAAGCTGACAGCTCCATTCTGTGACACTGTCTTCAATATTTATTCTCTTTGTTCTGCAGCAGAACTGCAAAGAAAGTTTCTGAGAGTGTTTGCAGAAAGCAGGATGATGTTTCTATTCAGAACTAAAGTCTTAGCTTTATGCTGTGAAAAGGAGGGGTAGATCTAGATGCTTTCTACTCACTGAGGCACTGGTACATCCAGCAGGAATGGCACTACACAGACCTTCATCTAAGGCCACTGTGGTGCAGAATGGACAACCTGAATCAGTGCCCTGACCACCACCACAGTAGAGAAAACCTTCTGGTTGGACACAAAGAACCAAAACCCCAAACAAAACCAACTGAAAGACAATCAGCAGTGAGCCTATTGCACTATGAAAGCTTGAGGATGAATTCACGTTCGGGTTCAGTCTGACACTGTAAGGACCCCATCTCCTTCATACAGATAATTTTCAGTGCTTGGGTCCTCCAGGGAAAGAATTAAACAAATAAACCTGCTTAGGTTACACACAACATTTGCTTAACGTGCATCAGAAAGGTTCAAACCAGAAGGTACAGAGGATTCAGGGGCCATATAGGTTCTATAGAAGAAAGTATCTGTGTATTCTAGCGAGCATAGCTGATGATTTCCTGCACGGCAAGGCTTCTAAAAACTAAATCTCCTTGAATGACTTCTAGCACTGCTGCAAGGAATGAGCAGCAGAGAGCATGTCTGTAGGCCCAAATTTCTCTTTTCAGTGGTCCCCTGGAATCTTTTTCCTTTCATCTGAGAGCTTAGCACATCTTTTTCTGTATCATTTCCATCCATCTTGCTTTGAAGTAAAGGAAGGAAGGGGAGGATGAGGGTGATCACCTCTGTGTCAGGAATATGCTGCAAAGCAGCTAAACCTGGCCAAATCCATAAATCCCCCTAATAAAGCAATTTCATTTCTCTGTAACAGGTAGAATCAATCAGAGTGTGCTTTCATATGCTAATACCTAGAGACTCACTCTTCCAGAAGAGACAGAGCAACCAGAGCCTTACACACAGCAGAGGGGAGAGGACAACAGCTTAGGAGGAATTATCAGCACTGAAAACACTACAATTTAACGGATCATTATACAGTTACCCTGCACCCACCAAGAGGCATTCCAGGCTGCAAGACAATTTCCCAGACTTGAAAGCCTATGTTAAGGTAACACCCTGGAACTCCCCCAGCACCTTCTTTTCTAATAGGGCTGTTTCGCTTGCCACGAGCTGGGTTTGATTAGTCTGAAGTGTTACACAGGGCTGTTTGTGGTTTACTGATCCATATGGGGTACCGTGCATCATGCACCAATCAGCTCCCAACACCTTCCACCTTTGCTCCAAGAGGACAAACCTGACTCCTCCTCAGCAGGTGACAGTAGGAAAGCAGCTACTATGCTGATGCATCATCTGTGGAACTAATCTGATTAAAACCCTGCCCAGACACAGAGCAGACAATTTCATATGGCATTTTTCTTAATTTGCCTTTCTACAGCACCACAAAAGTCTGCTTATTTGCATTCACCATCTTAATTGTGGGTAATTAAACACACAAAATAGACTTTTCTCTTCAGCTTCTTACAAGAAGCATATGATTGCAGTTTAGCTAGGTGCCAAGACGCTGTGGTGGCTGTCTGCATGGCAATGATGTGGAGGCAAGACGCGATGGGAGAATTGCTCTTCCCGTGTTCTTGTTTGAAACAAATTGGACCTCCAAGTGTTCTGCACTTTGTGTCATTATTGTGGCCACCTGCACTGTAAGATGAATCAATATTAAAGAAGATAACGAACAGATCCAGAAGCTTCGTACCTGGTTTTAGCTCTGGGGCTGGAAGCTGGGGCACAGTCCTGCAGGTGTGGGACTCCAGGAACAAGGTCCCTCATTCTCTGTGGTGTCTGTTACTGGAAGACAGATGACAGCATCATGCAGCAACTGAATCAAGGAATTGTTAAGGTTGGAAAAGACTCCTAAGATCACCAAAGTCCATCACACCCACTGAGCACACATCCCAAAGCACCAAGTCCACATATGTTCTGAACCCTTCCAACACGGGGACTCTGCCACTGCCCTGGGCAGCCTGTCCAGCCTGTCCTGCAATTAATTTTCTCGTAATATCCAACCCCAACCTCCCCTGGGGCCTCATGAGGCCTCGTTGTCCCCTCACTTGGGACAAGGGATCTCACCCTGCGCCGTGCTCCAGCCTCCTGTCGGGGGGTTCAGAGGGCGGGAAGGTCCCCTCCGAGCCTCCATTTCTCCAATTAACCCTCCGCCCTGGGTCCCTCAGCTGCTCCTCGGACCCTTCCCCGGCTCCATTTCCCTCCTCTGGACCCGCCGCAGCCCCTCAGAGTCCTTCTGGNACACATCCCAAAGCACCAAGTCCACATATGTTCTGAACCCTTCCAACACGGGGACTCTGCCACTGCCCTGGGCAGCCTGTCCAGCCTGTCCTGCAATTAATTTTCTCGTAATATCCAACCCCAACCTCCCCTGGGGCCTCATGAGGCCTCGTTGTCCCCTCACTTGGGACAAGGGATCTCACCCTGCGCCGTGCTCCAGCCTCCTGTCGGGGGGTTCAGAGGGCGGGAAGGTCCCCTCCGAGCCTCCATTTCTCCAATTAACCCTCCGCCCTGGGTCCCTCAGCTGCTCCTCGGACCCTTCCCCGGCTCCATTTCCCTCCTCTGGACCCGCCGCAGCCCCTCAGAGTCCTTCTGGCACCGAGTGAAGCGCCCAAACCCGGTTCTGGGATCCCCCCCCCCCCCCTAACTCCGATCCCCCTCAGGGGGGGTTTCGCNCCCCCCCAACTCCGATCCCCCTCAGGGGGGTTTTCGCATGCACGGACCCCGCACCTCGCACATTTCAGGTAAGTTTCTCCACGGAATCACCGGTCCCGGCTCCTGGTTCAGCTCGCCCTACAGCCCCAGACCCTTCCCCGGCTGCGGGGCCCGCCCCAAACCCGGTGAGGGAGGCGGTGGCTGCGCGCTCCCCCGGCCACGGGTTCCCGCCTTCCCGCGGCCCAGTCTGCCGCCTTGAACCCGCGGAGGGAGGTCGCGTCCGGCTCCCTCAGGCTGCTCCTCGGGCTCTCCTTCGTTTTCTGCATTTATTACTCAAAAAAAAGCAAAATGAGGTGCAGAATGGGGCTCGGTGGGGTATTTTTGTAAGAAAACTCTTTCTCTCTGCAAAACAAAAGTGACCGGAGATGTTGCAGAGCGGCTTCAGGCCTCAGCAGAGCACCGGCTCCCCACAGAGCGGCACTCCTGCTTTCCAGAAGGTTCTGCTCACCTGACGCCTTCTCGCCAGCTTATTTCCACGAAACTAAACTAATGATCGTGCAGTTAAACCGAATGGAGTTAATTTCCGAGTTCTTCTCACCGTGTGGAAGCAGGAGAGATCAGTGGCTGCGGATCCTGCTTGTGCTGAGGACCCTACATTGGGTGGAGCTGAGCAGGTAGGGTTGCTCTGCAGCTGGCTGGGTGGATGCACCCCCGAATCAGTTATTTTTTTGTCTCTGTTGCTTTTATGCCATAGATTCACAGACTGGTTTAGGCTGGAAGGGAGCTCAGAGCTCACCCAGCACCAACCCCCTGTCATGGGCAGTGACATGTCTCATCAGACCAGGGTGCCCAGAGCCCCGTCCAACCAGGCCTAGGACACAGGCTGTGCCAGGGGAGGGTCTTAGAAAAATGTATGGCAGTCGTTAAATACCATCATGGGATGTCTAGTAGAGCTGCAAGACCCCTATCCTATATTGTTCTGAACTTCTTAAGTGCTAGGACCAGAGGCAATGGGTTCAGGCTGTGCCAGGGGAGGGTCTTGGGAAAGACTTCCCAGCAAGAGTGGGGAGGCCTTGGAACAGACTGCCCAGGGAGGGAGTGGACGAGGTCCCTGGATGGATTCAATGAACAGGGTGTTTCAGGAGGTGGTAGGGTAGACGGTTGGACTTGATGATCTTGAAGATCTTTTCCAGTCTCGATGATTCCAGGATTCTGTAGTGAGTACCATCCTGGAAATGGCGCAAAGATTTCCCCCGGGTGTGTATTTACCTGCATGTAGAACCCCATCCACACATTTACCACCAGCATCCCAAAAGTCTCATCAAACAAACCAATTTCATACAGGGCTTCTTTGCATTTTTCACGTGAACAGTTCAGTTAATGATGTCACACGGCAGTGTTGACTAATTACATTTTAATTAGCTTCTGGAATGAAGTTTAGAACATAAAATACGGAAACTGTGAAACTGTATTTCATGTGCACAAGGTAGATATTTGCAGAACTTTGCCCTCTTGTGCACCACAGATACAGCTAACAGGGAGGGGTTCACAGAATCACAGAATTATTGAGGCTGGAAAAGCTCAATTTTTGCTCAGTTATTGAGGCTGGAGCTCATCCAGCCCAGCCCAGGACCTGGCATCACCACATCAGCCACACCAGGGCACTAAGTGCCACAGCCAGGCTGTCCTTAAACACCTCCAGATACAGACACTCCCCCACTGCCCAGGGCAGTCCAGTCCAGGCTCTGAGCACCCTTTCCCTGAGGAAAGGCTTCCTGACAGCCAACCTAACCCTCCCTCCCCTGGCAGCTTCAGGCTCTGCCCTCTCATCCTGGTGCTGGTTACCTAGGAGAAGATTCTGACCCACACCTGTCTACAACCTCCCTTCAGGGGGAGTTGGAGAGAGGGAGAAGGTGCCCTCCTGAGTCTCTTCTTCTCCAGACGAAACACCTCTGGCTCCCTCAGCCTCTCCTCATCAGCCTTTCCCCAGACTCATTGCTCCTCTGGACCACTGGAGCCCCATAATATCTTTCTTGAGGTTAGGTACCCAGAACTGCCTCCCCAGAGCCCAGTATAGGGGGAGAATTGTTTGTGTTTCCAAGAAGAAAGGGCAAAATACTTCTTTCTAATGATAAGCAGCAGCCTGGGCTCCTCACTCTTTTCAAGTGGTAAGGTAAGGAGTTGTTTATTATTCAGCACAATGTGCTGCAGTGACATTTCTTATCGCTATAACATCATAGGACCAGAGTGCTCCGTAAATAGTAGTTGCCTTCTGGCAACTGTATTCCATGATAATATCCTTTTGATGCTGGGGCTGTGCACAGCTGAAAGAACCTCCAGGCCACCTCTGTACTTCCAAAAGTTGGTAACCTGTTTCCTGGAGTAAATAAACAACCAACCAATGAATCAAATAAATAAATAAACATCACCACAAAAAAAACCCAACCCAAGAAACCCCAACATCTAATAAAACAAAACAGAAAGCAACAGAAGCAGAAGTGCCACTTAATAATTACTGAGTTCAAATGGCTAAAATGAGTTTACAGGGGGATCACAACTGGAAAATATTGTCCCACTGACTCTCTTCTCGCTGCGGTTATACTGAGCCCCTGGGGATGGCTGTGAGGAGCACTGGGACATTCAGGACTTGCCGTTTCAATAATGTAAAGGCTGATATTCCTGAGATTCTCGAACCATCTGGCTTTCTGATGGTAGTTTTTGCTTCTCTTGACATCTTTCAGGAAACTTTTTTCGTATAAAGCACCCTTTGCTTTTGTGCTGCAAGGAGAGAGACCTTTCAAATTTGTGATTACAAGACATTTGAGGTGCTGGAGTGGGGCCAGAGGAGAGCAGTGAGGCTGGAGAGAGGGCTGGCCAACAGGCCCTGTGAGTAGTGCCTGAGGAGACTGGGGTTGTTTAGCCTAGGTGAGGCTGAGAGGAGCCCTTTTGATCTCTACAGCTACCTGAAAGGAGGTTGTAGCGGGGCTGCTCCTGGTCTCTTCACCTAAATTACTAATGACAGAACGACGGGAAATGGCCTCCAGCTGCGTCAGGGGAGGGTTAGATTGGATCTTAGGAAGTTCTTTGCTAAGAAGGTGGTTGAACACTGGACCAGGCTGCCCAGGGAGATGATGGGAGTCCCCATCCCTGAAGGGGTTTAGAAAAGGAGTAGCTAGAACATTTTAGGCCATTGTTTAGGGGTTGGGGAGCTGTTGGGATGGACTTGGTGATCCTGGAGGTCCTTTCAAGCCATGAGGATTCTATGATTCTTTATCACCGCTTGCAGAAGTGGTCAAGCACCTGCTAAAGGAAAAAGGACATGACTTGCATGAAGGAGATCAGGAAAGACTGCTGTGTACCTGGAGTATTTCAGAGGGTGAGACTCCAGCCCGTACAGGTCACACACTGCTGCTGATTTGAGAACCAAGTATTCACAGCATTTAAAAACCAACGTGCCCATCACTTCTTTGGCTTTGGGTCTGGCTCTTTTGCATCGCTGTGTGTGAACCACTCCTAGCAAGCAGTTGTTATTTGTGCAAATACATCATTTAAAATAAACTCCTGCATTTCCTGAAAATATTCTGTTACTGCATTAACTACAGAAACAGCAGCTTTTTCCTTTTGCTTTTTGTCTTTGTCCCCAGTGAATATTAAGGTGCCTCCTCTCATAAAACAGAGGAGTGGATCAATGCGGCATCTTCATTTGTTGTCTTTGCATTTGTGGCTGTAGCTAAGCTGAATGTCTGGGGGCAGCCTCAAAGCTTGTTTTGCACTCCAAAGAAAAATTGCACAGGACAAAGAAATGCCTCTGAGGTTTAATTATCCTGCTTTGTTACCTCTCACCAGACAGAACTCTACCGGAGCTGTGAGTCCTTCTGTGGCCAAGATACCTGTACTTGTTGCTTTTTTTTTGCAGGCAGTGGTAAATAAGTCTTTAAAAATGAACTGTTCCTCCTTCTTTTGCTCTCAAGAGTTTCTCACTCGTGCTCAACGTGCAAATTTAGTGTTGGAGCCTGCAGAAAAGATTCATCTGATGTTCCCCACCTCTGCTGATCAGCTGATGCTTTCATGTCCATTGCCTGATGTTTCTCTTGCAGGGTGGAAGTCTCAGTTCTGGAAGGGTTTTCAAATGAAATAATATTTGAAAGCCACAACATTTTTCTTGAATTTTAAATATTAAACCCAAGCACATCAGAGAAAGGCTTCCATCCCCTCACTGACTGTGAGAAGGTTGCCTGAGCCACTTCAGAAATGAAACTGTTTGAGAGCAAACCATGTCCTCACTCTATAATCTAGCTGAATGACTGGAACCTTCTGCACCTTCTCCATCTAGTACCTTTAAAACATTTTCTGGCTTTCCACCTTGTTCAACTGCACGGCTCCTAGAGGGTCACATTTGCTTCACCTGCATAAATGGGAAATAAAATGTGACTATTGACCCTGTTGCATCATGAGGGGCTGGTACAGCATCTTCTGCTCCCGCTACATTTGCTGTGCCAGCCAACCGGTATCTTTCCAGTCGTTCTGCACAGTTTGAGGCTCTCGAGACAATGATGTGCACAACAGTATTTCCAGCAATGTTCTGCCAGGCCAGGACATGATCATCTTTAGCAGCCTGGGAAGGGAACAGAGTGTTGACAAGCTTTTGAGCTGGTAACACAGCTCATGTAACCAACACCAGGTTTGGGCATGGAGGGTGCAGTGAAAGACTTGTAGATGCCAGGGATCTGACGAGCATTTGCAGCTGCAGGTCACATTCTGTCAAATAGCCAGTAAAACGTAGATCTGGTCTTCATTGAATCACAGAAAAGGATCACTGAATCATTTAGGTTGGAAAAAGCCTTCAAGCTCATCAAGTCCAACCATTACAACCATCACATATGGAATCTTGTGTCCTGTTCTGGGCCCCTAAGTTCCAAAAGGATGCAGAACTGCTTGAGAAAGACCAGCACAGATCCACAAAGATATTGAAGGGAGTGGAGCATCTCCCTGCTGAGGAAAGGCTGAGGGAGCTGGGTCTGTTGAGCTGGGAAAAAGCCTGAGGGGGACCCCATGAATGTTGATCAATATGGAAAGAGTGGATGTCAGGAGGAAGGACCCAGGCTCTGCTTAGTGGTACCAATGCTAAGACAAGGGGCACCGGATGTCAGCTGGAACAGAGGAGGTTCCCCCTCAAGATGAGAAGAAACTTCTTCCTGGTGAGGGTGCCAGAGCCCTGGAAGGGGCTCCCCAGGGGGTTTGTGGAGTCTCCTTCTCTGGAGATGTTTCAAACCCTCCTGGCCTGTTCCTGTGCCACTGGATNTGGTAGGGGGATTGGACTGGATCATCTTTCAAGGTCCCTTCCAGTCCCTACACCCTGTGAGTTTGTGATTAATTCAGCTGTCCCAAAGCCACTCCTGAACCCTGCCCCTGAGCTCCAGATCTCCATGACTGAAACACAGCCAGGGATGTGGTGTTGGTGATGGTGGAGAGCCTGGTCAAAGAGAATGTTGATGTGCTCGTTTATGTGGTAATGTCTCTCAAGAGCATTTCTATTTTTTCTTGCTTAGGCACAAGGAGAAAATTGTTCTTTTGGTTGCTGGCTGTGAACAACTGTCTTCAGTCCCTGGTGATAACGGCCTCCTGCTAGTAAACTCACACGAAGGGGTAAGTGGTTGACTGTATTACCTATTTCTAGGTTAAATACTGAACTGTTTCACCTCCTCTTTCATGAATCCCTGACATAATCAAGTCCTAGTTGATAAAATAGCATTCACAGCACAGCTAGTTACAGTTTCTGTGTATGCGTGTCGCGTCTGGCTTCTAAATTCAGCTGAATCACTGGGGAATTAGAGCTTTGTAATCTGTTTTTATGGAGCAGGTTTTATAACTGGGCTTGCACTTGAAAGTGCAAAGAGTATGTGGTGTGTACAGGATGCTGAACAAGCCTTAACTTCAGGAAAAAGTTCCTAGCCCTGTGTTAAACCTCGTTAACATTATGTTAGCTTTAGTGTCCTCATTTTAAACTGATATAATTAAGTAATTTTCTAAAGGAAAATACACACTGATGTCTCGGCATAGTATTAAATATTTAAAACTAACATCATCGCTGCAAGTTTTGTGATGGAAAATAATTTTACCCAAGCAGATCAAATGAGCACATTGCCTCTCCTTTGTAGTGAGTGTATCCTGCTCTCTAAATTATTCACCACTATATATCTATATCTACATAAAATATACATGCAGTAGCTGTACGAAGCAGAGCCTGGGTGAGTGTGCTGAAAGCATGCCTGGAATATGCTCTGGAACATGCCAATCTCAGAGCAAGCGTAAAGCATTCTTAGCTCTTTGGGTACTACGAGAATGCACTTAGGAAGCTGGAAGGATTGGAAGTGAGAGGATACCATATGGATGGTGGTTATGGAACTTTAGTGTGGAAACCTGGTTTGTAATCCCCTATTTGTAGTTCTAAAATCTGTCCCCAAGTCTGTGGAAAGCTTTATGATATACCCTGCTTCTGTGATTCAGCTTGAGCAGGTCTAGGTGACCTTCCAACCTCTAACGTGTGTCTCTGTCTCTACCTGAAACATCCTGCCACTTGTGTCACCTGGATTTGCCGTATCCTGTGCCAGGCAATGGGAATCTCTGCTACTGCATGGGGGATGCTCCACAAAGCCAAACACAGCTCTCACATCCTTCCTTCCCACAACCCAACAAACAGAATGAAATCTTTCCACCCCAGCAAGATAAGTTGTGGGTGCAGTAATGTGTTTGCCTCAGCCCCTCATTTCAGAGTTTTGCTGGCTGGTTCTGGTGCTCTTGCTTTCATGCTTCTGCTGTTTTCCTCTTTTCTACTCTCAAGATGCAGAAGAGGCCAAGTGCTGTCAAGTCATCTGGAATTCCTGACGGCATGTTTTCCTGAGGTCAAAAGCAAAGTGCTGCAAAGTGATAGTCTCCTCTCTTAATGGCAAAGTGCAGGTTCCAGAGATATCTGCCACTTTGAGGGGATAAAAACTCTTGTGATGAGTGTTTATGTAACTTTGGATTTCACTTATCTGTGGTTTTTTAATGTTTGTCAGCACTGCTCCTAGAATAAACAGCGTAGGGTCACACATGTGGGATTAATGGGGTGGGAGAGCAGTTGCTCCCTCACGGGAGCTGGGACGCGTGGGTTCTCTGCAGCTTCTTTCTGTGCTGAACTGGAAGTGTGGTGCTGCCTGTCACAAATCTGTTTCACTGAAAATTAGGAGACAACCTCTTTACTTGTGAAGGAGGAGAAGTAAACTGGAGGAGAAAGTTGTTCTGATGTGGAAGGGGACAGACTGGTTTGGAAGAGCTCATTTCTGTCCTGCTTGAGTGGCTATTTAGGTGTCCAGAGCTTTGTCACCATGTTGTGCAGGCTGGTAGATGACTTTGTGCAAGGAAGGGCTTTCTGCTTCCTTGGTGATGTTTCAGGTAACAGTGAATTCATCCAGGGAATACGGTCTGTGGGGGGATTATTTGCCCTCCTTGTTTGAGTCTAAAGGGGAAGGAGCAGAGCAAAAGAGTATGCTGGATGGATGTTAATGCTAGAGGGTGATGGAACCTGCTCACACCCTTTGTCTTCAAGAAAAAAATACTGGTTTAAGTCTGTGTTAACAATCCTTAATAATCCTTTAATTAATAAATTCACCAGGAATAAGATGCTCCAGGGCTCTTCTGTGTAGACCCAGAGGACTCGTGAGAATATTCTTCCCAGGGAGGGGGTTGAATCACCATGCCTGGATGTGTTTAAAGATTGTTTGGATGAGGTGTTGAGGGATATGGTTTAAGGGTAAACTTGTAAGTTAGAGTAGATGGTTGGACTTGATGATCCCAGGGGTCTTTTCCAACCAGAGTGTTTCTGTGATTCTGTGATATCCAGTGAGCCAGGTCTGTTCTCTGGCTTTTGAAATTGCACTGAAGCAATAAACACCTGCAAAATGTTGTCTCCCTGTAGGATCTCTCCCCTTCGATCTGTGTGCAGCCCCTTTGCATCTCATACCTTGTTTCCCTTGAAGCAAGACCGACATTTTCAGCAGGGGCTGAAATGTGAGGGTTTTTCAGGATGCTGAAACCCCAAAAGCAACTAGAAAAGGTTCACTTGAGACAAATGAAGGTGCTCTGTGCCCAGCTAATTATGCCTCGGGTTTTAAATGGTTTGTATTTTAATCAGGCCCCAGCTAGAAAGTGCTGAGCTTCTACCTTGTTTTTCCTTTGCCATTCAGCACTTGAAGGAAATTGTGGTTCTAATTTTGCTTTAATTTTATTGTTTTTTCTTCTCAAGCTCATAATTAATATGTTCTGTACTGCAGGAGGGTGAAATTATCTGCTCATTAGAGAATTAATTAAAGTCAGATTAAGCTGATCGATTCTCCCCACCATCATCCCTGCTGAGAGAACACTTTTGGGAGCCTTCTGCCACCAAGGCATCATTACAGTCTCTTACTTCCTCTGGAACTAGGCAGGAGCTTCTCACCTGTTCATTTCAGTTCCATTAGATCCAGTGGGTGTTTTAGTCTTGATTATGACTTGGAGAATTGCATGAGTCTCCCTGAAAGTTGATTTTCTGCCTTCATCTTTTTAGTTAGTCTTTCCTGATAGTCCTCCCAGGTGCTGTCTCAGAGCTCTCTGACCCTACTGTCAGGAATTCCTAGGGGGTACTATAAGTCAATCCTGTAACTTGGTGAAGAGCTGCTCATCCTAACCTCTCTGTTTTCCCCTTGTTGTAATTCCTGGGTGCAGCTTGAGAGCTGTTGTCAGAGGACTGGAGCCACCTCATTGAAAGCTGGACGCTCACTGTAGGGACATAAAAGTCCTGATGTCATTGCTTTACTCCCAAATACCAACAGAATCTACTGTGGGTACTGCAGTAACTTTAACAGCTTAAAACAAATTGGAGTAAGAAGAAAGGGTCAAGACGATCAACATACCCTACAGAAAGGTAAAGAAGCTCTGCAGTTCTAATTTGACTCTAAGAGCCAAGAGTAGAACCAGAGTATCAGTACATCAGCCACTTGCAGAGGAGGTGAGTAAGCAAATTCTCCCCATGTGGCACTGCAGACAGGAAAGGCAAAGCCAAAGCTTTAAAAGTGGCGAGCAAGTTGTGCTGGCCGGCCAGTTCCATACTGGAACCAGGTCAGTGAGCGGTGGCCACTCTCTGCCTTCTGGAAGTGGAGGTGTTTAGAGAGTCTCTGTAGCTGTATGATGCCTCCAGTGTGACAAAACCATAAGGAAAGGCACTGAGAATAGATAATAGACTGGGAATTTGTAGAGTAGTAAATGCCATCCCCAGCACCATCACTTGAAGTTCTTGGCAAGTGAAAGGCTTCTTTTCACAGAGCTCTTTGCTGTTTAAAGAATTAAAAATCGCCTTAAAAACAGGTAAAGAAAGGGATGTCCCCTGCTGCCACATCAGCAAGTGCCTCCCAGCTCTGATGTGGGGAAGTATATGGAATGATTGCCCCTACTGTGTGGCTTATCTGAACCTGTTGTCTGGGGTGCATTTCATTTGCTTTTCGTCTTTGCCTTCTTTGTGCTGAACTCAATATCCTTTTTAACAAGGAGGTTACTGTGCTCTGCATTTGCCAAGGGAGCCGTGGAGCTTTGCTCTATTTTGTTGAAGTGCCTTTTCTGTGGGAACAGCAGCTCTCCACCTCCTAATTAAAGCGAATGGCACACATTAGTGTCTCTGTGGTGCTTCCCTTATCTCAGATTGATATTTCTGCTGCAGCTACTCCTTATTTCTGATGAGGAAGATGTTTGTGCCCTTCGTGTAGCACTGCTGGCTCTCTTACACAGAGCATCACTACAGTGTGGTGACATGGGGGCTCTTGGAACTGGTTTCTCATCTCTGACCCTGGGTTTCTATGAGACCTGTGCGAACCAGTGACAAGTAATTGCTGCTTGAATTGCTGGGTCTGGATGTTCAGTATTGTTCAATCTAATATTTGTTCCAGGGCATTAAAAACCGTGATGAATCTTGCTTGTTTAGGAAAAAATAGGTTTCTCATTCTCGATGAGCGGAGGAATTTCTTACTGGCATTTTTAGGATTTCACACCACAGTGTAGAATGAAAGGGAGGTACAACCCTGTCAATGTGTACAAGTCTAACAGGTCTTATAAACTCATCAGCTGCGTTTTGTGTTCTCTTTTGATGTGGACACAGTCTTGTCTGACATGCTGCTCCTTGTCCTGATGAATGCAGCTCATTGTTCCGCCACTGATAGCCATTGCAGGCTGGCCAATAACTTCCTAAAATGTATGTCCTGCTACCCTTTTAGTGTGTGAAAGGGTGCTCTCTATTAGGCTCCTGCTTTGTGATGCCACACTGCATGGTGATAATCAACAACAGCCTTGGGTGAAAGGAGCCAAATGGCATCGAGAATGTTTTTTTTTATTATTTTCTAGTCTTTAAAAATTGTCAGACTCTGTGGACCAGGAGGGAGGTAGCAAAGCTTTTCTCCTTTCCTCCTTTTCTTTGAGCAGGATTTTGTAAGGCCTGGTGGGTTTAACAGGGAGGGAATGGGGTAAAAATCCTAAACAGGCCATGGACTAAAGGGAGGATTTGGGATTTGTTTGTGCTTGTGTGCTGCTGAGGCATGGCTGAGCCTTTGGGTTTGATCTAGCCCTTTGGACACAGTCAGAAAGTTCCCTGAATGAACATGTGCTAAAGAGATTACTGTGGATCAATCCCGGGAGAGGTAAAAATACTTCTCTAGGTGGGCACAGGTACAAAAAATAAAGCAGTGGATCTTAGAAGAATTTAACTCTGCTGTTTAGAAAATCGATGATACTTTCTCTTCATGAAAAAAAAAAGTCCCTTTTATTCAGGGGAAGCACAAGCAGGTGTGAATTGAGTCAACAGGAGATTACAGAGGTGAATTAATGCCTCTGTGCTGGGCAATAGATTAGGAGACACAAGTATGCACAGTAGAGAAATGGATTCTCCAAGGCCTTTGGTTCAGGAGGAGTTCAGGAGACTTGATGGAGTTAATCAATTGGGTGGAAAGGAAACCAGTGACTCCACCAATTCCATCAGTGCACTTCAATCACAACTAAGGGCTTACAAGCAAGCCCTGACTTTTTTCAAGGTAAAAATGAAGGGCCTCATGTGGCAGCTCTGTGAAGACCACTCAAACCTGTCAATATTGCTCCAGATAATTTAATGATTATAGCAGTAATTAGCTCAGAGTCTTTATTTCCCCTCAAGTTACTTTCTGTTGCAACAAAGTTCATCCCAGCTGTAAAAAAAGCTGAAAAAACTTGGTGCATTTGGTCTTTCTGGGGGTTCTGTAGCTACAGTGAGCTTGTTTGTTAAGCAGGTATTTTGTATGCAGCCCTGACTCCTGGGCATTAGCCTCTGGACATACATAGCTGAGCAGTCCGCCACATCTCTAAATAATTGACAAGGTCAGGATAAAGGAATTTCAATGGCAGTATGTAGAACTGGGCCAGAGAAGAGGCTCAGAGCTTGTCTTTTCTGTACATACATAAGCTTTCTCTCTTTTAGATCAACCGTGGTGGTTTTACTTGCTGGGAAGACTGAAGCGCAGTGTTGTGTGTGTGTTTTTACCTTACATCTCTCAGCTCCAGAGGTTAACAAAAAAACCGCCTGACACTACTTTTTTGAAGTACCAAAGCCCTGTGTATGCCAGAGAAAATCTTGAGGAATAGCTCTTTAACTTCTGAAGGGGCTCACTGGCTTTGTAGAGTTGTGTGTGGACAGATTGTGGCTTCAGATATCAGCACCTCAGAAACTTTGAGATAAAGCAGCCACAGAGTTAGCCTGCAGATAAATAACAGGGTGGCTTTATCTAGATTGCAGTATCCCACGTAATATTTGACATTTCCATAGCACATTCTGGATTGATAAAGGCTGAGAACACCTCAGGAAGGTAGGAGGGTGTTAATCTCCTCGAAACTGGGTCACGTTATTCACTTCAAGAGATTTTCCATCTCTTTTGTTCTACAGAGATGTGCTTTTAAAATGTCTCTTCTTGAACTGTCAGTCAAAACAAGGTATAAAGTCCACACTGCAGGACAAAGAGGGTTTGGAAACCATCCTATCTGCCTGCAAGATGCAGGCACAAAGGTTTAAACACAAACCATCAGGTCACAAACTGGGAGAAGATCAACTCAGTGGCAAAAATCTCCAGTGTCCTGCTTTTGGAACTCAAAACAGAGAGGAACTTCTCTTAGCCTTGGAGTGAACCCCATTTCACTGAGAATGGGCCACAGCTTGGGAGTGCAAATGGTGCTTTTAGCACCATTTCACAGCTCTCCTTCCAATGCTGCTCTGTGCCAGGGAGTCTTAACTGCTACGGAAGCCCCAGGGCTGCCTGGTCACAGGGATGACTGTGCATCATCTGGGTGAGAAATAGCTGGCAAGTTCTTCTCATAGCTCTGTGTCCTCTGGATTAAGATTGCATCTTGTGCAACTCTTCAAGGCACTTAAATACTAATTTCTTTCCATTTTAACTTGTATTTTAACCAATGAGAGACTCAGGTGAGCACACACCCACTTCAGTTGGGATTTGCTGCTCTTCTGGAGGGTTGTCCTCACCAAAAGCCTTTCCACTGGACCAAAATTGAGTTGTCACACACAGCATCCTTCTTCCCTTCAAAGGAGTCCTTGGAGAAGCAGTTCCTGTGTTGTCAGGCTTTAATGTCACTGATTTCACATCCTGGAGGCCAACTGACCATGCTAGTAGGATGCTAGCATACCTTGAAGAAATGGTTGTTGTGTGTGTTTCTTGCTGAAGAGGATCTGAGTAGATCTGCTGGAATAGCAGTTGGTGGCTCCCTGTTGCACAGATTGATCCAGGTTGTTGACATCTCAAAAGAATCCTAATATGCACAGTAAAATGTAACTCACAGCGTGAGTACAGACTACTGCTCCCTTTGTCCTTCTCTATTTCACAGAGCCTATGTGAACAGGAGTGGAGCATCCATCTGTAAGGGGAGTCCTTGACCAAAAATATCGAGGAGAGGAAGTGCCAGATTCTTTCTCTGTTTGTTTTTTAATATTTAGCTTTGAGAAATCCTCTCAATTCAGAGTAGAAGATTAGCAAGGATCTAAGTCATCTACTAATCAGAGTGATAAGATGCCTGGTGGATATCAGAGATAAACAGCTTTATAGTGTATTTATCCTGGGCTCTGGAGAGGCTAAACTTTATCCTTGTTGTCTGCTCTTTCTCCATTTATCTTGGAGTTTCTTTAGAGAACAGAAGTTTGAGAACTCTGTAAGGAGACACAGTTCCATATCCTGCTGGGAACTTCTTGCCTTACCTTTAAAACACATGGATGTACAAAGATTAGAGACAGAACTGCACAAGAGCTGTGACATTCAGACCAAGAGAAACCAGAGGAGAGTGTGAGGTTCTACCAGTGGAGAGAGGAACCACTCTTGAGTGCCACCAGCTGGTGGGTGCCTTCAACAAGCTGGAATGGTACAGTGGATTGTCATTTAAATCCTATTGCTAGGGAGAGAAATGGAGGCATCCAGGGACAAAAAACCTTTGTACCCACCCCCCAAGCTTTGGAGGGAGGTGAAAACTGAGGTTTACAGTCCTTAGTGTGACAGTGTCATGCTGTGGATATGTTAAATGGGATGGTAAATCAGCATCAGGGGGAATCTAAAGGCAATAGTGGATGATTCTCTTCTCCTCAAGCTGCTGAGCATCAAAGAGAGGAAGCTCTTTGGTAGTTGTTAGTTTACTGCAATGTCACTCTCCTTTTCTTAGGGCTGGGACAGCTTTCTTAGGGATCTCAGTGTTGCAGCATGGTTTTTGTCACCAGCACTAGGAGCCTCGAGAGAATACAGAACCATGAGACAAGGCTGGCCCATTTACACCAGAGATCAGGGACAGGAAGATTAATTAGTTGCAGTAGTCTCCCCTTGGATTCTAAAAGGCAAAACATCTTGAAGTACAATATCTCAGCTCTGCAATCTAGTCTCAGTGGGCCCTATGTACTAAGCAAACAACTGTTCTTTCCCTCATTAATCAAACAGGTACAAGAGTGAAGGATTATGTGGGGTTAGATTGAGTGTTTTGGAGGGATCAGGGCTTCAGTCTGCCATTGTGACTCAGTTTCTTGTGTTGTCTCTGCTGTAGCAAAGCAACAGCACTGTGGTGCCATCCATGCTGTGCTAACCATGCAGTTCGAGCAGGATGGGTCTTGCTTTTTTTCCCAGTGGGTGCAGAATTTTTCTAGCTCCTGTCTCACACAGACTTGCTCAGCAGCTGCCCTTCGGATCCAAGCCTGGCAGCGACATTCTTGCAGGGTATGCAGAAAAGCTCTGAGCTGACATTGTGCTATTAATATTTATACTTTGGGGTTTGTATCTCACCAGTGTTTCCCCCTTGGTTAAAGGGTTTTTCACGGCGCCAAGGGCTGCTCTGCTGCTCAGTTTGCAGAGACTTCACAGAGCCAGGGGCCACCACAGGCCCTGCTAACTCACAGCAAGCTCAACATCGTAACCACGTATGGAGCTGAGATGCAAAGGCATCCTTTGTTCACTTAAGCATCTCTTCCTGTTTGAGATCTCCTGAATCCCTGAAAACTTATTTGCTTTCTCATTAATTTCCTAATGAAACTGCCTGGCCTGAAATTTTTCCTCTCTGGGGTGAGAAGGCTCTTCCTAATGTGCTCCTTTTAGCTCTGGAGATCCTTACAGTTTGCTTACTGCTGGTAGCAGCAAGCAGCTTCTTCCAATAATTAAAATACACTTCTTCACTGCTCTGTACAATGGATTTGTCAGCTCATTCAAGGGCTTCATATTTTTATTCTTAAATTTGCATTGCTCTTAGCTTTTTATAAAAAAAAATAAATCTTAAAGAATTGTTTGGATGGAAAAGACATTCAAGATGATCAAGTCTAGCTGTTTTCCCCCCATCGGCCACACCAGGACACTAAGGGCCACATCCAGGCTGTCCTTCAACACCTCCAGACACGGGGACTCCCAACACTGCCCTGGGCAGTCCAGTCCAGGTTCTGAGCACCCTTTCCCTGAGGAAGGGCTTCCTGACATCCAACCTAACCCTCCCCTGGCAGCTTCAGGTCCTGCCATCTCATTCTGGCACTGGTTGCCAGAGGGGAGAAGACCCCAACCCCCACCTGTGTATAACTTCCCTTCAGGTAGTTATAGAGCATGGTAAGGCCCCCCCTTAGTGTCCTATTTCCAGGCTAAACAACCCCAGCTCCTTCAGCCTCTCTTCATAAGATTTTTCCTCCAGTCCCTTCCCCAGCCTCATTGTTCTCCTCTGGACCACTCCATTACCTCAGTCTCTTTTCTTGAAGCGAGGGGCCCAGAAGATCCAATGAGAAGAACCTTTGCTCTTTCTGGACCCCTCAATGACAGTGACTCTTGAATAAGCTGTTAAACTGCTTTGGAGGGATCATATTGTAATTAATCTCTGCAAATTCCTGCTCTGAACAGCAAGTTTCTGTATCAATAACCAAAACATTCGTAGGTAGTAATTCAAAGACAAGGTAGCAGCTACCGGGGAATAAATCTTTTGTGCTACCACAACTTCCCTAATTCTGTGCTAATTTATTGCAGCTTTTCAGTAGCCAGGGTGTGGGATGTTCCAAACAGAATCCCCACGGTCCCTCAGCACCTTTCCTGGCACCTTTTGCTCATTCCTTAGCCATTAGACCTTGATAGGGACTGGTGAATTCATGGGCTGAGCAGCAAGTGCAAGAGGCAGCGTGGAGAATCCCTTGAGCTCTTGCTGTGAAAATGCAGTGCCTGTGAACTCTCAGTGTGATCTCCTGCAGTAATTAGCTGCTTCCAACTTTATCCACCACATCACAGACTCTGTGCACTCTGGAATTTAACATCGCAGCCCATGAGCTGACAGCCCTGAACAAGTCAAGAAGCCAAAGGGCTACTGATTATGTGGAAATCCTTGATTTACAGTTTGCAGTGCCCAAAGATTATTGAATCAGCAAGTAGATGAACTTCAGTTTGTGATCCTTTGGCACCACTGCAGATACTGGAGCACCCAAGATGATTTATGAGACATTTGTTCATTTCAAATGGAGAGTGGGGTGGGGTAGTGGGGGGAAATTCTCCAAACAGCTCCAAATCAGCTGAAAAACAGAAGGGAAAAAAATCCATGAATTATTTACAAGAGAACATATGCTCCCTCCTATTCTTTCCTGCACACATGACTTGTCAAACACCTTCTCTTAGATGTTTGGAAGCCCTAAGGAAAATGGTATTGCTGCACTTGTACGTACAGCTAGAGGGGTGTAGGCAGAGCTAGGTGTGGTACAGAAAAAAACCCCAGGAAGATGAAGCACAGAGGCATAATCTGCATGCTGCAGGATTGATGGCTTTCTAACACTGCCTAATCCTGTGTCTGCAAGAGCTGCGCTGAGCTATGCAGCTTGGCACGTGAGGTTTTGCTCAGAGAACATCTGACTGTTATTCTTCTAGAATCAAGAATCATCAGGGATTGGAAGAGACCTTGAAAGATCATCTAGTTCAATCCCCCTGCCACAGTAGGACACCTAGACCAAGTCACAGAACATTATGGATTGGAAGCAACTTGGAAAGTTCATCCAGTCCAATCCTCCTGCTACAGCAGACAAATCGAGCAGCTCGAGGTGAAGTCTAAGAGGTAACAGAATTGTGAGAGAGCTGTGGGATTTGGTCACAACTGCAATACTGAACAGAAAAAGGAAGAAAGATCTGACTTCAGAGTGCACAGGAGAAAGTCATTTAAGGCTTTTCAGTCATTGGAGGATGAGATTTTGTGCGTTTTAATACGGCAGAACTTCCAAGGGTAGCTAATTAAGTTTGTAAATGAGGCAGCAGGCAGCTTAATGTCAGTCGGAGCATCCAGGTGGAATTGGATCTGTCTCTCTAAACAAGGAGCTGCAATTCCAAGTGGTGAGCAGCCACTTTTTGCTTTTTTATGTCTCTCCAGTGTTTGTTTATTCAGCAATGATAGGTAGGCAGCTGCTAGGAGCGGAAGAGTGTGGAGCCATCAGGCTTGTCCAAGAGTGCCCTGGACAGTTTGCCTCTCGTTTTCATTGACAATGAGGCAAGACTGGGAGGTACTGGGACTAAGCAAAGGAAGATACAAACATCTCCTTTGAAAGCCAGAGATACCTGAGGGAAAACAAGAGGACTGGATCTTCCAGTTAGGAGATAGCTGGCACAGTTGACTATACTAGTCCGTGGGATTTGGGCAGTCTGTGACAGCAGTTGTGATGCCTGGGTTGGGGGATGACTGTTTATTTCTGAGAGTCTTTTTATGTCTCCAGAAAGGTTCTTATTGCTGTTGTTGTCATATAAAGTGACATTATTACTGCTTCTCTCCATCAAGCAGAACCTGAGGGAGGTAGAAGAGGAAATCTCTGGTAGAACCTCTAGTACAAATCCATGTTAATCTAAGAGTGAGCCTGCAAGGTTCTTCTCTTCCTTGGCATCACTAAATACAACAGTGATGCTTTGAAACCCACTCACATATCTTAGGGAAGAGGCTGTAAAGATGTTGAGGAGGCTGCTGTGACAGATAGGGAGGATTCAAGAGATTGACTGACAGGTTGTTGTGAAGGATCCTGATTGAGCTTGATGGCCTGGTAAATGGGAACCAAATGCTGTGAGCCATGGGGAAAGCACTAAAATAGCTGGTTCAGCCAATGTCTTCTTGTTCATCATGGAGTTAGCAAAGTGCCAGCTGATAGCAGCTTGCTCCATCTAGTACTGAACAGAATTAATACCAAAATCAACCAGTCACCTTCTCTGAAGAGCTGATCTCAGTCTTCTCTAATAGGCAAAATAATTGTCTCTATAAGGAAAAAAACCTGACCAAAGTCGTTCAGACCCTTTGCACCATCCTGTGACCGATGAAGTATCAAACCATGGGAAAGTTTGATAATTCCTTTCAAAGCACATGTGCTGTCAGGGTGGCCTGCTCTCCAGGCCAAAAGGTCTGTGTTAATGATTCTGTTTTGCAGAGCACTTGACTGATCACTTTTTCTCATTAATCACCTTTTTGCTTCTTTGCTGCTGATCATTTGGTAACAGTTTCCCAATAATCAGTGCTGAGCTTGTCTGTATGCTGTGTTCCAGGCAGCATCACTTGCTGTTTCTTATGCCACAAATGTTCCACACACAGTGACCAACAATATTCTCGTAGTACTGCTGTAATATCACTGCAATATTCAGATCAGTCCCCATCGGAACTGACCTGTATTTCCAAAGCTTTTCGTTGAAACCTTCTGATTTGCACAAAATGCAAGCAAAGAGGATCTTTTTCTGGGAGTTTTTTGTAGAAAGCTCTAACTGATAAAGCTTGGACAGAAATCTGAACATCTTCATCTTCCAGATGTATTCTTCATCACCATTTTTGTCCAACAATGCCTGGTTGTATTGTTTTATCACTGTTTTTCCCCTTAAGATCTAAACAGAGAAAACCATTTCAGGAAAGTGAACAGTCCACAGTGGGTTCTGCATTAAAGGCGGGGAGTGGGGGGAGAATTAGGAAGAATTTTGTACGGAATAAACCCCTTGTGTTCTAGCTGATTGCCTCAAAGTCGAGGGGCTAGGGGTGGCTGGGTTTATTTCTTAATAGGAGTGCCAGCTTTGAGAGCGTTGATAGCATCCCAACATTAGAGGTTATACAATAATATTTATTCACATAGGCAACTTCATACAGATTCATTTGATTTCTGCAAACATTGATTTGCACAAAGCAGTGTGTGCCTAAGGGCTACAGATGGACAACCCACCCTATGGAATACATCCAGGTATGAAGGCAGGTTTCTTACCAACAGAGTTCTGGGGGCTTAGAGGAGGGAGAAGACCAGCTGATGCTCTTTTTGTTCCTTTTGATGTCAGATTGGTGTTTTCCCCACAGCCTGCTGCTTCTGCTCTTACTTCACTGCCTGCTTACTTCTAGAGTCCTCAAAAAGACCGTGATTTTACAGTGTGTGTATGAGGAGGCTGTAGACAAAGAGTTTTGTTTGAGGTAGCAGTGAGCACAAAGACCTTGATGGGTGATGTAGCTTTTGATTAGCTGATCGGGGTTCAGCCATTGTGACCCTCACTGTTTCAGGAAGAGAGATTAAGAACACTCCAGTTCATCCTGTGTGTCAGTACAGATCCTTACCTGGTCCTTCAGGCAGGGTCTGGCTTTGGACACAATTCAGTGGGTGCTTATGACTTGGCTGATTACCTTCCTGCTTGTTTGTGATCTGCTCCCCAGCACGGGGTCATTTTTAGGGTTGTGATTACTGTTGTTACTTACAAGGAGCTCAGAGATCATCAATCGCTTTTAAGTCCAGTGCTGACAAAGGCTCCCAGATCAAACATGGGGAGTGGGGAATATCTCTCTTTTTCTGATGCCAAAGCAACAGATCCCTGTTCACCACCAGTTACAGAAAATGAAAGGGTCTTGTGCCCACAGAGAGGATCCTCCTGCCTCAGCCGGATCTTTGCTAATGAAAACAGATTGAAGAGGTGGGATATTTATTAGGGAAACAAGTTAAAGTACTTGTCAGTTTGATGGAAGATGTTATTTGTGAAACAAAACCAGAACACGCTATAAATTGCAAGTGAGAGTAACTCAGGAAGGGTAATGGGTGCAGTGTAGCTGGGTTACAGGTATAACTCTTCTAGTTGGTGTAAATAACTTATTATTCTGAAGTAAAAGGTAACGGAAGACTGAAGCTGGGGAAAAGGCTGTGTGGAACATCTGTCTTTCCTAATGCCAGCTACAGCTTGGTGGGGGTGAGAAATGAAGTTGTTCAGTGTGGCTTAGCTGACATCTTGTTGGGAAAAACAACTCAGGAGTATCTGCAGTTTACCCTGGCTTTGCGGCAGAGGAGCAAGGCTGGATATTGCCAGCTCTGAGCCCCTGCTTCAAGAGAGAGATTGAGGGGCTGCATGGGTCCAGAGGAGCGACGAGGCTGGGGAAGGGACTGGAGAGAAAGGCTGAGGGAGTTGGGGGTATTTAGCTTGGGGAGGAGCAGACTCGGGGGGACCTTCTCCCTTTCTCCAACTCCCTGAATGAAGGTTGTAGTCAGGTGAGGGTCAAGTTCTTCTCCCTGGCAACCAGCAGCAGGCAGGGCCTGAAGGTGCCTAACCCATGGAAGGGTTAGGTTGGATGTTAGGAAGCCCTTTCTCAGGGAAAGAGTGCTCAGAGCCTGGACTGGACTGTCCAGGGCAGTGGGGGAGTCCCCGTGTCTGGAGGTGTTGAAGGACAGCCTGGCTGTGACCCTTAGTGCCATGGTCTGGGCTGGATGATCTTGGAGGTCTTTTCCAGCCTCAATGATTCTGTAATTCTGTGATTCTGTTGCCAATCTGATGTGTGAATGGCACCTTGAGGCTGGTCCTGACCCTTAGCCTCTACCATTGCTGCTAGTACTTACAGAGATTCTCAGACTTTGTGTTCAGGCTCTATAAGCCAAGCGATTATCCTTCAGAACGGATTCCTTGTCCGTATGTGAGACCACGCTACTGATCTTCCCCTTGTTTACAAGTTCATAGAGAACCAGCTCCCTGATTCAAACTCTGAAGTCCTGCTGAGTAAATGCATTGATCTGATCATGAGGCTGCCCTTGGTGAATGCTCTGGGTTTAATGGTTTATCAAAATCAATGATAAAGGCTTTGTCAATAGGAAAGAAGTGTGCACGGGGTATAAAGGAAAGGAGGGGAACAAGATGGGAACAGCAGTTGGTTTAGTGAGGATTTCAGCCTAGCTGGAGGCAGGATTCACGTATTAATGATGACACTTGTGCAGACAGAATGCAGATGGCTACCCTGTGTAAGGAGCACCTCTGCTCTATTTTCCCTGTGAGTCAGTCAGGAGAACCCAGTTTTTTTAATGCAGCTGTATAATTTCAATATTTTAAATGTAATAAATATAAAGGTAAACAAATATAAATACAGTATTTAATATTGTAAAAGGGGTGTTGTTAGTAGATCAGGAGAGGTTCTCCTCCCCCTCTGCTCTGCCCTGCTGAGACCCCATCTGGAATCTTGTGTCCATTTCTGGGCCACTCCGTTCCAGAAGGACACAGAGCTGCAGGAGTGAGTCCAGCACAGAGCCACAAAGATGGTGAAGGGAGGGGAGCATCCCCCTAATGAGGAAAGGCTGAGGGAGCTGGGGCTCTTGAACTTGGAAAAAAAGAGCCTGAGGGGGGACCCCATGACTGTTGATCAAAGTGGAAAGGATGGGGTTCAGGAGGAAGGAGCCAGGCTCTGCTCAGGAGCACCCAATGCTGGGACAAGGGGCACCGGGTGTCCACCGGAGGTTCCACTTTGCCAGGCACTTTCAATCAGATGAGAAAAGCCCCCTTTCTCCAAACCTAAGCAGGAGAAATCAGCCAAATAACCCAAAAGTGTTCATGTAGTTGCCTAGAAGTGAGCATCTCCCAGGCATCTCTGTCACTGCAGATTTGGCTTTATAGATCCCATCGGTGCCATAGTGTTCCTTTCCACATTTATTATTGATCATAGCAACTGAACATTAATGCTATAATTATGGCAGGAATCTGGAGAACCCGTGGGACATGATCTGCAGTCTTTAAAAATCAGACTCATCAGCTGTTAAAACAGGCTTCGCTATGATGAGCTGGGTGTTCACTTGACATATAGTGCTACCTGAGCAGTTGAGGCTCTGCTTCTATTTGTATTTGTTTGTTTAGTATTGATTAGCCCTGGCTCAGAGCCCTAGGGGGTGTCAAAGAAGGAAATGAAAAGGAGGTCTGTGTAAACCTCATTACTCTGGCATTACACGAATTGATGAGGACTTTGGGTCCTTTTGTTTCTAAATACATGTGTTTTATTTATGGTTGACTCAGCAACTTCATGGAGAAGTAGCATGAACATCTGGCTACTTAAAAAGGAAAGACACCCAGACTAAACCACTTCTCTGAATACAGATAAAACCACCTGGTTTATTTTGTGCTGAACTACTTCTCAGGAGCCAGTTTCAGAGCAGGGAACAGTGTTGGCTCCAGCTCACCAAAGAGATGCTCTGTGAGGTGCTGTGATACAGATCTTGACTGTCAGGAGGAATGAGAAGAAAAGAGACTACTGCAATGTCTGCAGTGTTTTCCTGCCCAGTGAAATCCTGAGCACAGCCCTGCCAAGCTAACTGCATTTCTGATTCATGGTTGTTTTGAAATGAGCAGAGGCATCACAAACACAACGCTTGACCTAAACCTTCTCCCAGTTGTTCTCTGTGTGCTGAGGAGTAAAACCACTTTGATTTTGGTCTGTTGTTAACTGCATGAGGCAACCTCAGCTGGAATCAAAGCAGTGAGAGCACAGATTTGCCTCTGAGCGGGCTGGCATGGGCTGAAGGGAGAGGACACATTCCATGTGATAACCCAGCCAAGGGATCAGCAGAGCAGCAGGACTCTGCTCAGGTACTTCCCTTATGCAAAACTCCTGAGAGTCAGGGCAATCTGAAGGGTGAAAACTAGAAATCCAGTAACCAAATAAATATATAGAGTGTTCTGTAAGCTTTGGAGGCAGATTTTGTGTGGGAAAAGCAAGTACCACGTGAAGTGTTGGTGGATCTGGACTGAGTTTTATAGAACTTATCATTTCCTTGAGTGAATGTGAGTGAAGGATTTAACTTGAAATTGAAGTGGAAAGCCAAAGGCTGGGTTGTCCTAAGTCCTTTATGTTTTTCACAAGATGAGGAAAGAGCAGAAATCTCGTGGCTTGGGTTAAATCTGTTAGGAGGGAACCTGCACCCTGCCTTCATACACAGGAGCTACCAAACCCAGTAGCTGTTCCTCTTGCTGGAGCTCAGAATCCTCAGCTCACCTTTTTATTTGAACTACATGAACCTGCCCATTTTAGCTAAGCATTGGGAAAGGAAAGAGAATGGCAGGCTGGCAGGGCAGGGTGTTTCTGCCTTTCAAGCACCAGAAGTTGTCATTTTTACTCTTCCTGGCAATCTGACATAATAGGATGGAGATGCTATGTAAGGTGATGCAGAGACTTAAGAATTTTCTCCTGCCTGTGGGTATGGAAATCAATCATCACCTTTAAATATTACAGATCAGCTCAGGCCCCCATACTGCATCTTAGGAACAGGATTGCCTTTGAAAGGTTTGATGACCTGGGCTTATATGGCAAAAGGGGCTGGTTTATGCACTGCTGAGTTCCATCAGTGCTGGCAAAGCAAACATACTGTTCCCACAATATAGAGAGGACTCTCGTTTGGCAGAGGAAAGAAATTGAGAGTCTTTGTTCTGCATCTCAAGTCTGTGTTTTGGTTGTAGGTTTAAGTGGCTCTAAATATCTCAAAACTCCTGGGTTTACTACAGGTAGGTTGTAAAAAGGGCTTGAAAGCAGTTGCTTCAGGCTGCTGATGGAAGTACAGCATGTAGCAGCCTTTTCCATCCTGTCACGTCTGGTTTCATCCCAGTGCTGCAGTGAAGGTGGTGCGGGGCACCACTTTAGGATCTCGGAGCTCTTCTGAGAAGAAATCCAACAAAGAGCAGTTGTGTTTTGTTCCTGATGGAGCTGGTGAGGGCTTGGCTGAAACACCAGCTGTTGCTGTCTGCAAACCCTGCAGCAGGAGCAGCTAAGAGAGGACCAGATCTCCAGCCTTAGCTGAAAATTCCAAAGATCAGAACTATAAAAAGACTTGTTGCTCCCCAAAGCAGTGGGAATGGAGCAGCAGCAGTCTGAAGGCAGTCTAACCATGCCCTATGCAACACTGTGAGCCCAGACAGAAACCCAGCTATTGACATTAAGGTATCCCAGACAACTCCAGATCAGATTTGTCATGATAAATAAAAGGAGAAGTGAGAACTGGGTTGGAAGGGAGCAGCGGTTTGGGAAGCAGATGAGTTCCAGGAGGGCTTTACCCTCTGAATTTTGTTTTTAGCACCTAAAACCACCCTGAATCTTTTGACTGACAAAGTCTGTGCATAGCTGTCTCACATGTGCAAAGGGATGTCAGGAATTCAGGGATGGTTTTCCCACACTGCCATCTACAGAACCTTCACAGAGCAGCAGATCACCAGAGGAGTTCATGTGCTCTTTGGCTGCTCTGCATTTCTCTGCAGCTTTACCCTGTTTACCAGACTGCCCAGGGGGATTGTGGAGTCTTCTTTTCTGGAGATGTTTCAAACCCACTTGGACTGTTTCTGTGAGACTGGGGTCTAGGGGATCCTGCTGTGACAGGGGGTCTGGACTGGATGATCTTCTGAGGTCCCTTCCCATCCCTAACACTCTGTGATTCTGTGACTATGTGAACTGCTGTATTCTCCTGCTGGAACAATTCATGTATGTCCAGCAGCAGGAAGGAACATCCTGTGGAGAACCTGGCATGGCCATGGTGCTGTGGGGTGGATGGGGTCTGAAAGGGTGGGATGGGATGCCTGGAGCTGAATGGTAGCAACGACTGTTCAAAGTAGGGTGCAGATTATGAGAAGAAAGAGAGATAAACTTTGAAGATCATTCTTCCACCAGGTGCTTAATTTGGGGAACTGGCAACTCATCCTGCAGAAAAGCTCTCAGACGCTGTTATGTTCCAAGTGCAGGAGACATTACCTCAATCCTCCTCTCTCCCTCTCCCCTGGGCTTTTCAAAGGCTGTGGGATTTCATTTTTTTCTCCTCAAGAAGAAAGGAAAGGAGTGAAAACAAAATCTTCACTGACTTTATACCTCTTCTTAGATGCTTTAGCTGCCATGATCTTTTGAAAGATATTTTGTCAGTCTCTCGTTTCAGGAACAAGGGAGGAGAGGAAACAGAATTGCTGATTTATTTACCTTTTCAAGTGGGAAAACGTGAGGAGAAGTCTGTTTCATTTCTAGAAATACTCCTGTAAAAAGTGACTCCAGAGCAACTCCTTAAAACTTGTGCTTTGCTGTATGGGAGTGAAAGGCTTGGTCAGCTACCTGGAAACAAAATTCATCTGGGGGCCTCTCCTGGAGGAATTACTTCACAGAATCACAGAATAATCCTGGTTGGGAAGGAGCTCCCAGATCCCAGAGTCCAACCATCCACACCCCAACAAAACCCCTCAGTCCCTGAGAGACTGACAGACACAGCCTGACCCCCTCCCTGCTGCCACTCGAGCAGGGTGGGAAGCTCCATGGCTACACGGATCTTCAACACTCCAGGCAGGGGGACTCCACCACCTCCCTGGGAAGGCCCTGCCAGTGCCCAACAACAGAACAACAGAAGTTGTTCCCTTCTGTTCGCTGGTGTGCAGCAGGGTAATGGCTGTGTTGCTGGAAACATCATGATTTAAACAATGAGTTCTGTTAATGCCTAGAAATTATCATCCCATTATCAGCAGAGGTTGTTATTGGTCACACACTGGCAAATGAAGGATCAGACAAGAGATGTAAGAGACATCCCTTTGGAATCAGAGGCTGATTCCCTAATTCCTCTGTCACTTTGTGTCTGTGGGATGGGGGTTTTCCATGCTGTGGCTACAGGACAGTTGTGGGATTGAATATTCCCTGCGTCTTCTCCTAATAGATGCCCAATCAATAAAACAATTGGGCTGTTTATTCTGAAGAGTGTTGGCTCTTTGCCTGAGTAAGTGATTCTTCCTAGAAGATATTTATATCTCCCCAGGGTCCAGCCACTCACATCATTGGTGTCGCCGACACCCCAGCAGACTGTGCTGCCATTCAGCGAGACCTGGACAGGCTAGAGAGCTGGGCAGAGAGAAACGGAACGAGGTACAACAAGGGTTGTGCAGGGTAGAGCTGGTCAGGTTCTCAGCATGCCAGAACCCCACCTGGCAAAAGAGCATCCCCACATGAAACCTGGTTTGACTAGCATCAGCCAGAGGAATATTTCCATGGACTTCTTCCTTTAAGAAGTTCAGAGACAGCTGATTCAGAACTGAAGGTGCATCAAACCCCTTATTACTCCTCCCGGCACACCAGTGGCTGCATTTGGACTGCCTCACCAGCTGCTAAGCACTAGCTGGCTCTTCTCCAGCCTCCACACACACTGCTGCTGTTCACCTTCAGCCTCTTGCTTGAAAAAAACTCCTGGCCATTGCATCCGCAGCTTGTGAATCTGCTCAGTTAATGCTCAGGTGATATTCAAACAGCAAGGTATGTTTTGAACTGCTCATAGTGTTAGCGTTGGCTGGAGGTGCATTAGCTGTGGAGCGATTAAGGCTGATCTAAGGCCTGCCCTAAGCAGGATCCCTGTGCTGAGCTCGTGCAGTATTTGAAGCACGTGAGTGTTTCTAGGCAACAGCCCTCCCTGAAGTGATGTCTCCAGCATCACTGCAAAGCTGCTCTGACCTTCCTTGCCCAGCACCTGGGTGCTGATGGGCTGGATGAAGTCTTCTTCTCAGTGTGCTCCAGCTGAAGGTCACCCCCACCCCATAACCATGACGTGCAGCACGTGTGCTCATACAGCTTCTCATAGGACAGGTATGAAATAGTCATTATCTTCTCATTTTAACTGTTAGGAAACGTAGAAATCCTTTACTGCAGGTAATCCAGGAGTTTTGCAGGACTCACAGATCACATGTAGTTCTTTAAACCTCTTACAACATGAGCAGTTTGTAAGAATAGGCTCTGGTTTGCATACGGATCTCAAAGGACAGCAGAGGTTGAATCTCACATTTGGATTGGGGGCTGCCTGAGGTTATTAAGGTTTAGTAAGAATGCAGCCAGGCTCCACTGTGGTCATTAATCCCAGCACCTCATAGCCAGGTGCCCATGAATTCAGTCCATCAGTTCAGGACTTGCACAGAGAGTTCTTTTCAGCAGCACGTTCACTCCTCTCTCATTCCCTCTTCAGAAAATCCTATGCTGGCATCTCATCTTCTCTCTGAATTACCTGGTTGCCTCGAGGACCTGGATATATCTCTGTCCAACAGCTGCAGAAGCCGAGTTCATAGCTGGTAGATAAGCATCCCAAAAGGGACTGAAGGTGTGTGGATAAGGCTCTGAGGAAAAAAACAGGGCTCTGGAATAAGCAGAGTTACAGGCAAGTCTGTTCAGATCTGTGTTCCCCTCAGTGATGCAGGAGATGTTGCAAGACAGTCCTGACTTCTCATAGGCATCAGTGCACCGTGGGGCTGGGAGCTCATAGCTGTTGCCTTTGGCTTGGAAAAGGACTTAGGTAGCAGCTAAAGTACTACTTCACACATGGCTTTGTCAGCAGTCTGGAAGCCATCAGGAAAAAAAATATGCAAGTTGTGAGACAAAGCACTCTAAGAGCTTCTAAGTCTCTGGTTTCTGGTACCACTTAGTGACAAGTTCAGCAAGATAGCCATGACGGTGGCCTTAGGCTGCACCTCTGTGCTGCTGAAGCTTTTCACAGGCTGCTCTGAAGGCATCACCTCATATAGAAAGTTTTCTAATGGACCTGTGACCACTTCAGGGTGGAGAAGTGCTGAAACAAAGCAAAATTAATGCCTGGGCAGCTCACTGCCTGTTCCTGGTGGCACAGTGTGCACGCATGGACCAGCATGGAGATGGAGAGATTGAGGGAGAGAGAGAGAACAGCTTTATTAAAGATGACTGCTCCTGCTAGGAGAGAAGAGAAGGGAGAGATTAGTGGAGCTGCTGACTGTGCACGGAGAGAGCAGTTGTTGGAGGTTAATGGACCGTTAGTAAAAGAAAGAAAAATCAAAGTCTCCTAATACCTGCTATGGTTATTCAAGGCAGAGAATTCGTTGCAGAAATGCACAGGGTTTAATCACAGTCGAAATACGTGGACTCATTCAGCATTAAGGCTTTCAGCTGGGCTATACTTGGCTCTGGCATTGCCCTCCGTGGATATCTCACGTTAGAAATCATAACTGCTGCCATCCCTATCACCCTTCTGTGTCTGCAGTCATCATCTCTCTAAGCACAGATGAAGTTTGGAGCCTTCCTTCTAATGAATTGTTTCTTGTAATGAGGATAACAGGTTTAAGAAGGAAAAGAGGAACCAGTAATACTGATGCAATCCATAAATGTGCCCTGACTTTGTGTCCTGCAGTCACAAGTCAGCTTGTTTGCTGCTTGAGCAGCAGTAAACTACAGAAATGAGAAATTTCTTCTCGCGGACACCTTTTCTGATGCCCTGGAGGTGTTTGTGCTTGCAGTTCACTCAAGGGAGTTTTATTCTGTAGCCACAGACTGTTGCCTTGTTGCTCTACCAAACATGAATGATGCCTCTTCGGTGTCATGAAAATTTCATGGAGACACCAGGGCAGTAGGTGCTGGAGACAGTGCAGAGGAGGGCAACAAAGCTGGTGAAGGGTCTGGAGAACAGATCTTGTGAAGAGCGACTGAAGGAGCTGGGACTATTTAGTTTGAGGAAGAGGAGGCTGAGGAGGGACCCCATCTCTACAACGACAAATCAAATTCCTGGGGAGAAGTCTGTGCTCCAGCCTACGAGAACTTGACATTGCTGTTTTATTTCTTGTGGAACTGCCTCATCTAGTAACAGTTTCATTCAGAAGGAGTTTGGAGAAAGAAAAAGGAAACCTTAATACAGCATTTCTGTCCCTTTCTTTTTCTGCCTCATGTAGTAATGGTTTCATTCAGAAGGAGTTTGGAGAAAGAAAAAGGAAACTTAGTAGTTCTGTTCCTTTCCAGTTGCCCTTGGTTTCATGCTCCATTTTACACAAGACTTTGTTGTCCATCACAGGAGAATCTTCTCAGCTCTGCCTTCCTCACTACTAGGCTTTGTTGTCACTTTTCTGTTCTGTTTTTACCACAATTTTCCAGCAGCATCCATTTTTCTTCCTAATCTCAGGTGTGAATTACCTGGCAGATTCTCAGACCTTCAACATGAATGGCTGAATAAATTACTTTTCTTTTTGAATTCACCTCTGGATTGCCTAGTGATCCCCTGCACCCATGGAGAGAGAGGGGCTGATTTTTGTTGAAATCTCAGTCCCAGTATGAGCTAGGGAAGGGATTGGCTGCTCACTGTATAGCAACTCCCAACTAAATTGTGCTCTGTTGTGAGACAGCAGCCTATGAGTATTCCCAGAGTATAAAAACCATCAGAGACAATGAGCTCCAAGTGTCTGAGTGCAGATAATAGTCTGAGAAAAGAGAAACCTAAGCTGAAGTACTGCAGATTTTTTTTTTTCTGTGAAGGGAAGAAGCAGAAGCCTCATCCCTTCGGGCTTTAAAAGCAAAGCAAAGCATAAAGAGATGTTCACAACCACGCTTGTGAAAGGCAGATGCATCTCAGAAGGTAATGGGAGGAAAGGCTTTGGAGGAAAACACTGTACTAGCAGAATAACCAACACGATTGCTTTGTTGTGTTTTCCCCACGTAATTTCAGGCTGTCTTCTACAGTCACTGCTGGGAGGGCTGGATATGACAGTGCCCTATACACAAACTCTCTTTCTTTCCCTTACTCTCAAATCCTTTGTGGCAATTGTGTAGACTGATGGTCCTGGCTCTTCTCACCGTGTCCGGGAATGACTGGTTTCAGTGATTTTGGGTGATTCTCTTGGTAAATCATAATTATCAGCTGTAGCTGGAAAGTATCTTGACTTTCTGTGCTTCTTGGTGTCAGCAGTATCTATAGAAACACACATTGTGTGTCTGTGTGTGAACACAGGGTCGAGAAATGAAGCAGACCCTGCAAAACGACAGGTAGACAGCTTGTGAAAACTTGTGGAGTTTAAGAATCCAAAGAGCCTTAAGACTCCTTCATACATCAGAGGTTACATTCATCATTCTTTTCTCCAGATACCAGTACCCATTAGAGAAGAACAGCGATAAGAACTGAGTGGGAAATGCTATAAATGATGGACACAGTTTAATTTGTGCAGCTGTCACTTCAGTGCAGAGTTTGGACTCCTGTGTTTGTCTAATCGCTGGGGCTGGCACTTCTCTTCTAGCAAAAAAGGCCTTGAATGATCAAGCAATCCTAACTGTATGAAATTCCCCAGGAAAACACCCAGCCTTTTTCTCTTTTAACTTTATTTTACCGAAGCCTTCTTGCATTTGGTCATATGCTCCAGTCTTAGCCAGGTCCTGCTGTATTATGGGTGGCTGCAAGCAACGAGGCAGCATTCGTGTGGCTGCATTGCACCGGTGGATGTAGTCACATATTTCAGGCTCTCCCTCTGCTCAGCTCGCAATTTCATTGTCTGCTGCAGGGGGGTTTGCTTGGGGAACGAGAGGGAGCGGTGTGTGTTTAATTTTCTGAAGTGCCACGCTCCCCCAGGCCCAAAATGAAGCCCCTATATCCTCCTCGGTGTGTTTAGGCTCCCTTTCAAGATGGAAAGTTCTGTATAAATGGGAAGGATTAATTTATGATCACATTGCTTTCAGCAAGGAAACAAACAGTTATTAGATGGTCTGAGCTGTAACCCTGGCAGATGAAAGGAGGACGTATGAGATAAAGAGGAGTTCCCCATCTGTCTTAGTTTACAGTGACTTTTTAGAAAGAAAACTGCAGATTCAGGAACAAAGTTGAAACTGACCATTCCTTCTCTTGTCTGAGCTCATCCATCAACTGCGATGGGATGGAACTGTCCTGGGGGAGCGTGTGCATGGCAGAGCCTCTCCCACAGACCTCACTTCTCCAGCACACTCAGCTTTTTTCCCACCTAGTGCTGGAAAACCACCATGCAGGGAGCAATTACTGGAGAAGAGTGGGAGAAAAGGAGACAGAGTGTGGTGTCACCCTTGCATTAGCCAGGACACTTGGTCTTTGTCTCAGAGGTAGGACACAACAAGAGAAGGCAGTTTGGTAACATAAAAATTGAGCAGCGAGGTGGCTGTTAAGAACAGTTTGGATTGAGGACCATGTGGAAGTTAATATCTGCACTGTCACCCTGTCCATTCCACACAAAAGAGCTTCACAAAAGCTGTGGTGCATAGAGACATCTGTTCTACGCCTGACAGTTTCTAATGAAGGTTGCAGCACAAAGTGTATTCCATCACAGTTCCTCCAAAGCCAGGAGACTGCAATAAACCAGAGCCAGATTCCTTCCGCTGCCCACCTACACCCTCTTAGGGTCATTAAAAGTAAAGAACAAAGGCAAGGAGCGAGCAGAAATGTGACCTGTGGCAAGGCAGGTGAAGTTGGGCAGCCCCGGTGCCCCCGCTGTTATCATCACTCACGTGCTGCCTGATCTCTGGTCATGCCTAGGACAGCTCCGCTCTGTGTGGGAATGAATTGTCCTCCTTGAAGATTATTCTAGTAAATTATGGTGGAAACGACACAGCCTGGCGCTTCTGTGGTTCTGCAGGGGCAAATGGAAGGCACTTCCGCAGCAGGGGAGTCTCTCTGGCAGTATCTGTTACGAGCCGTGACTGCACATCAGCGCCGGCAGGATGGATGGCCTAATAAAGAAGAGGAAGAGGGCACTTCTTGATTCAAATCGACGCGCTGAGTTCCCAGAAAGCCTATTTTAACAAGATTCAATGACTCCAGGACAGAAACGTTATGACTACATTTCTAACTTTCTCCCACTTTCCACCTCGTCACCAGGACCTGCAGTATTTATGGGCTCTTGCTGTGGGTAGGAGCTGGGAACTTGGGAACTCCATGTGGGCTTCCATCTGCCAGGTGTGTTCAAAGTCTGTGTCGGTGATCTCCAAGTGGTGCTGAAATAAACTGTCCTGTCTGGGCACATGGTGCCCACAGCCAGCGCAGCTTCCACATCCCAAATTCCTGTTTCTGCTGGTTTTTTGTGTTGTTTAGATTCAACAGTTCCCTCTGGCTAATGAAGCATCACTAAGTGAAGCAAAAAGCTGAGAGCTGAGAAATTTACAGGCAGAGTCACAAGAGTAGATGAGGTGACTGTCAGCAGAGTGAAAATGGAATTGTTTATTTAAGAAGACCCATAATGCTGCAGAAGTGAGGAAGTTACTCTCACTTTCTGCTTTGCTGTCCCTCCTCCTCATCTGCCCTGTCTGTAAATCCCTTCTTGCAGCCTCCAGAGAACCGGAGCTCCAAGAGCAGAGTCACTTTGGCTCCAGCCCACAGCAGGAATTGCCTGTCTATTGTAGTAATCCTGTGTTAGAAGAAATAGGACGAATTCATAGGCCACATCACTGGTTAGATCTGACAACACACATCTAATGCTGTTAAACTACACCATGATTGGAGGATGTAACAGCCTCAGACAGGGACTGCAACCAACAGATGATTTCTCCTCTGCTGTCTTCAGTTACAAAGCATTGGTAAAAATTCCTTCCTAGCAAATTCACTAAGAAAATCCAACGGGATTAACAGTTAGCACCGTTGAGGTCTTTCTAAACTCTGCATTATCCAGGTATTCCAGTGAAAGAAAGAGTATTTCAAAGAGAGAAAGGATTCGTTTGGATTCCTTCCAATTCCAGGGCTGCCAAGGGCCAGTTTGGCAGTATCAATGACACCATCTGAGTGACAAAGACACGCTCATGGTGCTGAACAGTTGAATTCCATGCATGAGGACTGTCCTTGTTGCAAAGGGTCTGTATCTAGACTTGCTTCTTTTTCTACCTGACCTTCAAAAGCAGATTCTGGAGCTTCTGGTTGGTCTTTGTAGGGAGGGGAATCACTGCAGGTTTTACATTGTCTCAGCCCCAATACAGATGTCATCAGTAAATGCCCTTTGACATCAGTTTCTAGACAGAGATTGCCGTACACTTCAAATCCAGCTGATTAGAGATGAGAGAAACTGTTCCAGGTCAAGCATTAATTCTTTCAAACGTCATCTGCAGCCCTGACATTTGGGGTTGCTTTTGCTCTCGGATCATGACACATGCTCTGGAAACTTCTGAACAGGGAGCTGTAGAAAGAGAGTGGGAAGGTGACAGTTCTGAGTCTGTCTGTCTCCCAGACACGTTAGAGGCGTTTTGTTCCTTTCCTCTTTCATCTTTACCTGGTTTTGTTCCCCAACTAAAGCCACGTGGCTCTAGCTCCAAGGCAGTGGGATGTGAGGAATTCATTAGTGTGGAATGCGTCTGGTGGAGAATTAATGTAGAAACACGGACATGAAATAAATGGAAAGAAAATAAAATGGAAGTTAAAATTCAGAGAATCTGGCAGGAGGAAGGGATGTGGGCCACTGCGAGTGGGGCCAAACACTCCATGGTAACGTCAGTGATGGCTATAGAAGGTGACAAGGTGACATTTTGTGGTTGCTCTCCTGACCTAGACATAAGCCAAACATTAAGGAGCTATTTGCAGAAATTGTCTCTCTCTTGAGGCTCTTAGCTGTCTCTCCGAATGCTTTGTCCCTTTCTCCTTCCTTCACTTTCAGTTCCTATAGGCAAAGATGATGAGTTTTATACCCTCTGATGTTTCTCTGTAGAATGTCAGCCTCAGAAATTCAGTTCTGAAGCATCTCTCCCCCCCACCAATCTGTCTTCTCTCTTCTGCCTCTGGGTGACATCTGGTGTATTGGCTGAGGGCTCCAGGCAGCTGTGTGGCAGCTCCAGACTCGCCCAGGGCAGCTGGCTGGAGCGATCAAAGGGGACGACTGGGTTGCTTGGTCCTCACTGAATGTCGGTTTCTTTAAGTCACCTTTGGGTTGTGGAAATGGTCTGAGCAGCTTTTTATTTGTGACTTCTACACAGGCTTGACACTGGGGGGATGAAAGCAGCTGCCAGAGAAGCCTGCAGTTTCCTGGAGTCTGTGAAACGTGCTCTCCCTCTCCATCCCCCTGCAAGCAAATAACTACATGGAAGAGAGTTCAGTCATGGAAACAATGGTGCTTCTTTTCAGAGCCATGTTCTATACTGGGGACAAGAAATGTTCCCCTCATTTGGAACTGGGAAGTGGAAACCTGTCTTTGCTGGCAGCCAAGAGCATTTGCATCAGAAGTGATTATTGTGGGAGACCTCAGGGGGAAGGTTGTGTATAGCCTACATTTGTGTGGTGATGGAGAAGTTCCATTGTCTCACCAGATCACCTTCATCTTTCATCCCAGTTTACTCTCACCTCCTCACCCTCTTGTTCCCTTGACATAAACACCAGTGACACCAGTCTCCCAGTACACAGCTCACAGTGTTCTAGTCTCTCTGCAGTCTTCCCTTAACGCTTTTTTCATCTATCAAAGTCTTTGTTGTTTTTCTTGACAATGACTTGTTTTGGTTTTGCCTTCACTCACAGGATCTTTCCCTGTTCAGCCACTCTGTCTCTGGGCTACCACAGCTGCTCTGCCCATGATGTCCAAAAGCTGCTCTGTACATTCATTCCCGTACCTCATGCCCATTCCTCAATTCTTTGCTCTCTACTGGAAGAGCGGTAGTATGGTAACTGATGTAAGCTTATCCTAACCCCAAATACCCTGAGGGCCAGGCAGCCAGCATTTACCATCTGCTGAGAGCCTGGAAAAAAGACCTTTCCATGCAAAAAATGAGCACAAGAGCATTTTGCCCGTGAACTCATATAGACTGAGGGGTAGCTGGCACAAGGGACAGTTTAGTCACCTCTGCCAGCTTATAAAATCCTAGAACCATACACTGGCCAAGGTTGGAACGGACTTCCAAATGTCATCTAGTCCAAACCCTCTGCAGAGAGCAGGGCCATCCTCAACTAGATCAGGTTGCCCAGAGCCTTGTCTAGCCTTCCCTTGAATATCTCCAGGGATGGAAACTCAATCACCTCTCTGGGCAGTCTGTTCCAGCATTCAACCCCCCTCCAGCTAAAGAACTTCTTCCCAACAGCCCATTTCAATCTGTCCTTCTCTAATGCAAAGCCATTCCCCCTCGTCCTCTTACTACAGCATCCCAGGGCAAAGCATGTCTGCCCAGGGAGCCTCTGGATGGATAGTGTCTCAGTTTCAAGGTGGCTTTGCCTTTAAAGCCAGTGTGGGTTTTGAGGCTGACACTCATGTCATAACTTCCTTGTGAGCTGAGAGGATGAACACAGGATTTTGCTTTGGACTTCAAGGAGACTCACATAGCAGAGAGCACCTCTGCTGAGATGTCCTTGGGTTCCATAGGGTTTGGCCGTGAGGCAGAGCTGTGGTTACTTTATGGAGCTCCAAAACAAGCACACTGAACCCTTCAGTATTTATGCAATGGTGTTAGCAGCCTACCGCAGGGTGTGTAGGATTCTGAGTGGTATCAGAACATAGATCAGCTGTGGTGCTTGGTTCTATTGAAGACACATCTCTTTAGAGAGATCCTGATCTCCCACCCTGGATTGATTGTCCAGTTCCAGGGTTCTGGATGTTCGTAGTTGCTTAAGAGCCCACTGGAGTGTTAGGAGTGTTCAGAGGCTGCAGCCGACAGATGAAGCACAACAAACCACTGAAGTCCTCGAGTGTCCAAGGTTCTCTCCCTGTTAACAGAGACAGCCATGCAAAGGAGGGGCTAGAGCCTTTGCCACGTGCCAAGATGAAGGAAAAGAACATGGTTAAAGGCCATAAAATATTATCTGGGAATAGGAGTGGAGATTTAAATGGAAGAAGTGCCAGGAATCAAGTTTACTGGTAACTTTCTGTGGAAGGCAAGACCTGCACTCACTCTGTCTCAGTATGCAGAAGCCCTTGGCTTCTGCAGAAAGGAAATATTGCTGTGTAGTGAACCCTGCTTTTATTCACCCTTAGGTGCTCCTTTTTTAGAGCAAATCACATACCTCCAGCCAACAGAAGAGCCCCCAAACCCCACGTTTGCAAAGGCAGCTGGAAGATTGTTCTTTGTTCTGAGGAATGATAAATTCCAAGCTAATCCCAAGGAGCTGATTGTGCTTCCAGGAACAGGCTGCAGCCTGTTTTCACACTTCATGCAACAAAAATAGAAGAAGTCAATAAAGCAGCCAGTTGGGGAAGGAAGAGCAGGGCCCTAGGAACAGGAGATAATGTGATTTATCAGAGACGACATGTGCAAAACAGAGACATCTCTAAGATATAAAAAAACCCCAAAACAACCAGGTCAGAATAACTGCAATCTGACCCTTTGTCTTTACAAACAGAGTAGTCCAGGAAAAAGCACAACCCAACTGAAACCAAACCCAGCCCCACAAAGGAAAACAGTGAGGGGTTGTTGTTTGGGAGCTGGGTTGTTTTCACACAGAGTTCTCTCCTGAGAGGCAAGAATTCTGTCGTCCTCTCTGTTCAGATACTGCCGTCATTTACATGACCACAGAAATGATGGTTCTTGGTTCTCCCCTGGCAAAGGCTGAGTTATGAGTATTCCTAAAGGAACAAAGTGTTTTGCTTCCCTCCAGTCCGTTCCCCAACCTCATTGCTCTCCTCTGGGCCCAGTGTGAGGCTTTTTGCTTGGCTGAGATACAGTTTCCTGCAAGCCCTAGAAAGTAGAAGGTAAAGAAGCTTTCTTTTTCTTGGGCGTGAGGAGCTTAAGTTCATCGGGGATTGTCGTGTCTTTTGAGATCATCTGATTTATAACTTTATAGAAGTGAAAAGTATAATGAGAACTTCCAAT
>VZRI01014362.1:247241-263549 GCA_013397515.1 Upupa epops
AAACTCAATCACCTCTCTGGGCAGTCTGTTCCAGCATTCAACCCCCCTCCAGCTAAAGAACTTCTTCCCAACAGCCCATTTCAATCTGTCCTTCTCTAATGCAAAGCCATTCCCCCTCGTCCTCTTACTACAGCATCCCAGGGCAAAGCATGTCTGCCCAGGGAGCCTCTGGATGGATAGTGTCTCAGTTTCAAGGTGGCTTTGCCTTTAAAGCCAGTGTGGGTTTTGAGGCTGACACTCATGTCATAACTTCCTTGTGAGCTGAGAGGATGAACACAGGATTTTGCTTTGGACTTCAAGGAGACTCACATAGCAGAGAGCACCTCTGCTGAGATGTCCTTGGGTTCCATAGGGTTTGGCCGTGAGGCAGAGCTGTGGTTACTTTATGGAGCTCCAAAACAAGCACACTGAACCCTTCAGTATTTATGCAATGGTGTTAGCAGCCTACCGCAGGGTGTGTAGGATTCTGAGTGGTATCAGAACATAGATCAGCTGTGGTGCTTGGTTCTATTGAAGACACATCTCTTTAGAGAGATCCTGATCTCCCACCCTGGATTGATTGTCCAGTTCCAGGGTTCTGGATGTTCGTAGTTGCTTAAGAGCCCACTGGAGTGTTAGGAGTGTTCAGAGGCTGCAGCCGACAGATGAAGCACAACAAACCACTGAAGTCCTCGAGTGTCCAAGGTTCTCTCCCTGTTAACAGAGACAGCCATGCAAAGGAGGGGCTAGAGCCTTTGCCACGTGCCAAGATGAAGGAAAAGAACATGGTTAAAGGCCATAAAATATTATCTGGGAATAGGAGTGGAGATTTAAATGGAAGAAGTGCCAGGAATCAAGTTTACTGGTAACTTTCTGTGGAAGGCAAGACCTGCACTCACTCTGTCTCAGTATGCAGAAGCCCTTGGCTTCTGCAGAAAGGAAATATTGCTGTGTAGTGAACCCTGCTTTTATTCACCCTTAGGTGCTCCTTTTTTAGAGCAAATCACATACCTCCAGCCAACAGAAGAGCCCCCAAACCCCACGTTTGCAAAGGCAGCTGGAAGATTGTTCTTTGTTCTGAGGAATGATAAATTCCAAGCTAATCCCAAGGAGCTGATTGTGCTTCCAGGAACAGGCTGCAGCCTGTTTTCACACTTCATGCAACAAAAATAGAAGAAGTCAATAAAGCAGCCAGTTGGGGAAGGAAGAGCAGGGCCCTAGGAACAGGAGATAATGTGATTTATCAGAGACGACATGTGCAAAACAGAGACATCTCTAAGATATAAAAAACCCCCAAAACAACCAGGTCAGAATAACTGCAATCTGACCCTTTGTCTTTACAAACAGAGTAGTCCAGGAAAAAGCACAACCCAACTGAAACCAAACCCAGCCCCACAAAGGAAAACAGTGAGGGGTTGTTGTTTGGGAGCTGGGTTGTTTTCACACAGAGTTCTCTCCTGAGAGGCAAGAATTCTGTCATCCTCTCTGTTCAGATACTGCCGTCATTTACATGACCACAGAAATGATGGTTCTTGGTTCTCCCCTGGCAAAGGCTGAGTTATGAGTATTCCTAAAGGAACAAAGTGTTTTGCTTCCCTCCAGTCCGTTCCCCAACCTCATTGCTCTCCTCTGGGCCCAGTGTGAGGCTTTTTGCTTGGCTGAGATACAGTTTCCTGCAAGCCCTAGAAAGTAGAAGGTAAAGAAGCTTTCTTTTTCTTGGGCGTGAGGAGCTTAAGTTCATCGGGGATTGTCGTGTCTTTTGAGATCATCTGATTTATAACTTTATAGAAGTGAAAAGTATAATGAGAACTTCCAATCGTCTTGGAAGTGAAAATATAGCACCTTCTCTCCCACCAAGCTTTTTGCTTTGCTGGCTTTTGATGGACCTGAAATGCTCAGTCTTCTAGATGGAGCCTCACCAGGCACCTGCAGGGTTAGATCCAACCTCATCCTGCTTGATGGGGCTACATCTTGGTGAGGTGGTTCACATTTCCCTAGGTTATGTGCACTGCCTTTTCTCACCCATCAGCAGAAGCTGCTGGAATTGGGGCTGTTTGTCCAGTTTTACGTAGAAAAACATGAGAAACACTCCATTTGCTAGGATTACAATGATGTTCCCCTAGCTTGCTCTCCTGCAAACAGTAGAAGTGTTTCTGCTTGCTCTAAAATACCTGGTTGCCACATCTGCTTCAAAATTGCACTGGAACAGGGTGCACAGGGAGGTGGTGGAGTCCCCATCCCCGAAGGGGTTTAACAAACAAGTAGCAAGAGCACTTGAAGCCATGGTCTAGTGGTTGGGGAGATGTTGGAATGAGGGCTGGACTTGGTGATCCTGGAGGTCCTTTCCAGCCATGAAGAATCTATGATTCTGTGATTCTATGAAATGATGGGATTTCAAACTCCACATTCTACAGCATCTCCATGATTTTTGTTGAAAGAAAAATCACCTTGAACCAGACCCACCAGTCTTCTTTAGCAGCAGCCTCACCCAAAGCCATCCATCCTGTGAAATGCAGAGCACTGAGCCATTGGGATGAGAAAAATTTACTAGAAAGGTTTTGTTTAACTTACTATTCCAACAGGCATTCTGCAGCCAGGTTGCCCTGCATTGTTAACCCCTCCAGTTCTGCTGACCCAGGGCATTCGTGTGCTCGGGATAACACCCCTGCAACCTGAAGTGGTGCCATTCCCTAGTGGATACAGACGGGCAAGTGGGCTCTGGCTTCTTGTTCTAAACAACTTGGCAGGATCATGAATGTTAATATTGCATGAAGAGTTGTTGGCTTGGAGGCTGATGACTCTAGCAGGGCAAAACCAGGTGGAGAAGGAAAAAGCCTTTATGTGCATAGCAGGCGATAAATAATAAATTACAAAGAAATCATAGGAATCCTTTGTACAACATTAATGTCATCTTCTTTCTCCCAATTCAGCCAACCAGTCCTTGAGCCAAAGCCCAGTCAAATGAGTTTGGCAATGCCATCAGCATCCACTCTGGTTGTCCTACAAGGATTGTCCTTACTACAGTTATTTCATAGCTCTTTAAAGAATAGTGTCTGCGGTAACACTGTGTGTTGGCTTTAAGATTCCTCCTGCATGGCTTAGAGCACCATGAAAGGTGCTGAAGGGCTCATCCAGGCTAGGAAAAGAATTTTAAAGCTTGGTCAACACAAACTTTTATCCTTATTCTCCTTCCCTTCATTTCTTTCTGTTCCAAGCAGAGTATTCAGCTGCAACCTGGTTACAGATGTTTGGAAGCCCTTCCTCAGGGAAAGGGTGCTCAGAGCCTGGACCACTCTGCCCAGGGCAGTGGGGGAGTCCCTGTCCCTGGAGGTGTTGAAGGACAGCCTTAGTGCCCTGGTCTGGCCAATGTAGTGATGTTAGGTGCTGGGCTGGGCTGGATGAGCTCAGAGGGCTTTTCCAGCCTCAGTAACTCTGTGATTAATCAAAGCAATGCCAAGTCAACGCCAAGTTTACGCCAAGTTTCAGAGGACCTCAAAAGTTTCTTGCCCAGGTTTGTGATTTCCTAGCTGAGATTGCTGCATATCAGAACGAGTAGGTGCTGACCTATCTCTTTAGCGCCCATCAGCTTACAGAACCACTATGATTGTTTTGGAGGCCTTAGCAGTGGCAGAGCAGTCTTTTGCAGAACCGTATCTTGCAGAAAATTAACTGTATTGTTTGGTTTGTGGCAGTTTTTTAATTGCAAATTAATTAGCTCCATCTGGTCTGTAATTTTCCACTTAGCAGGTATTAACTTGGGAAGCATCTGTTGCTTTCGAGACAGATAAGGGAGTAGTGCCGGTAGTTGCTCTTAGCCCTCGAAGTTATCTGGTCCAACAGAGTGATTTTTTGGATTCTGAGGATTTTCTTTACGGGAGATCTTCTCTGCGTTGAATTCTAAACATCTTCATTTGCCGGGAAGCGCTTCTGGCTTTTTACTTGCTGCTCTGCTTGGTGCTGATCAAAGCAAAAAGGTTTTTAAGCTGGAGATATTCGAGGGATGTATTTTCCATTTTAAATCAACAGACTGGTTACTAATCATATGATAAATAATTGTGCGCTTTTATGCACCTTGCCTGTTGATGAAGACCCTTTGCTGCTGTATCTGGTGTTGGGGTGCAGCCATGGGGGAAAATAACCCTCTACTTCCTAAAAATATCTATCCTGCCTATTTACCTACAGGTCTGTCCAAGATGCCTGCTTTATGTTGCCCTATCTATTTCTTAGCCCTTGTTTGATCATGCTTACAAATAAACCCCAACACGGCTCATCCTACCACTGTTAACTCTCAGTCTTCACTTCAGCTTCTCAGTCTGGACAGAAATGTGTGCAATACAAGTGTGTGAAGAAGAGGAGACTCATGGGGGACCTCATCATGCTCTGTAACTCTCTGTCAGTCAAAAACCCCAGGTCCTTTTCCCCAAGCCTGTAGCTGCTGAGGGTTGTTGTGACCAAAGTGCATCTGGTGCTGTCTGGAGCTTTCACTGCCTGAGCAGCACAAGGGGAGAAGAACCCTGCTAAGCTGTCGGATGTTCTATAGATCCTTTGTGGAAGATGAGAGACCCCAGTAACACAAACAGACAGATGTAAAGGGAGATGAAAGACAGTGGCCAATTATCAAGAGCGAGAAAGAAATCAGGACCAAACAAATCTCTGAAGGAGGAACAAACAGTATTTTTTCTTTTGAGCAAATTAATGAACTCAAAGGAGAAAGAAGTTAACCAGCCTTTTGCCATTGGCAGGTGGGATGTGAATATGGCTTAATAACAGAGACAGAGGGAGCCTGCGGTCTGAAATCCCCGAGCAGTTGGTGTGTCTGTTGACAGCCTGTGGTGTAGGTGGCAGAAGGGACCATATGATGTTCTGCTTTCTTTTCTCTACATCTTTCATTCTTAAGTGATGATAAAATTTGAAAACACATTGAACCTGTGTAACAGTTCCAGGATATCCATGGCATCTGGGAGGTTATCTGAAAAATGAAGGCCCCAGGCTGCTGGTGTCCTGGTGAGCTGGAAAGGGACTGTGTAAGAGACTGAAAGAACGTGTGTGCTGTGAGTGAGCAAATCCTGCTGCTGCGGGATCTGTGTGATTGCTGACACTTGCTGACTGACAGGTTGGAGGCTTTGGTGTCTGGATCCTCCTAACAGCAGGTGCAGTCTGAACAACTGCCAGCACAAAACAACCACAGGAAATCTATCCATTGAGATGAACACAGAGTATCCATAGAGATCAGCACGGGAATGTTGCCTTCAGCTACTGGGATGAAGGGGAAAAGGTTTAGGCTGCATTTCTTCAAAAAATACACTCTAAAAGGGAAGTTTTATTTGGCTGCAGAATAGTCCTGTAGGGCAGTGGTGGACCTACATGAGGTGTTCACAAGTAGCCAGGACTAAGTAGCAGATTCTTTGTATAAGGTATGAAATGGGTAATAAATATGAGAAGAAACTTCCTGGTGTGCCCCGGAAGGGGCTGCCCAGGGAGGTTGTGGAGTCTCCTTCTCTGGAGATGTTTCAAACCCACCTGGACCATTCCTGTGAGACTGGATCTAGGGGCTCCTGCTGTGGCTGGGAGATTGGACTGGATGATCTTTTGAGGTCCCTTCCAAACCCTAACACTGCCCATGTAGAATCAACATTGCCTATTAACCCCATCCCTAGCAGCTCCCTAGCAGCTCCTAATGCTCCAGAGCTGTTTGCTCACTATTTGCACCCATTACTCATTTTCTATTGCAATTGCTCCCCTGCCCTTCTGAACTCAGCTGGCAATGAACGCTTCTGAGGAGCTAATCAGGCTACAATAGCGTCTCACTAAAGAGGCTGTGTAGTAGCACCTTGTCAGAGAAGACTTGGTGGACAGCCTTTGCTGTTTGATGACGCTTTTTCTGTCCCAGGTTTGCCACACACAGATCTGCGGCCATGCGGCCGACAGAAGTACGTAGGAGCAGAAGTGATTTATGTTTAATTAAACTGCTCTCTATGGCTTGACTGAGCAAAAAAGTCTTTCGAAAATACAACCCCCAAATAAGGAGTCGAGGGAAGCATTTACAGAACAAGATAAGAACACAAAGCGTCACACACAATTCACTTAGCAAACCAAGCTGCAGCTTAATAATTCATGCCGATCCTGCGTGCCATTAGCTGAGAGGAGGAAGCGACGATGGTGACAAAATGTTTTGCAGAAGCTTCTAAATGCACTCTTGGAGCGTTCTGGGTGTTTCAGCTTTCTGCGTGGCTCAACAGATTCCGTGTGTGGCCTTGTCCTCGAAATTCTTTTTTGATTTATTACCCTTTGAAGGGAACTCCCAGCTGTAACTTCTGCAGCGCACTACAGCGCGGAATTTTCCTGTTATTTGTCCCAGTCTCTACCTCAAAGTTTCACTCTTTCCCCTTGGTTCACACTCAGTTGAAGAAAATCTCTTCCTTTCTTCCCCTAAGCCTTCATTTGTATGTATGCTCAGTAAAGTTCAGGATGGAGCGGTGTTTGTTAGGAAGAGCTTCCCTCCAGTCTTACCATCACCTTGTCATTGATTTCTTTCAGGCTCCTGGCCCTTTGTCCTTTGTCCTGTAGGAGTCGTTTTGGAGAGGGGAGAAATCTGTGCTGCGGAAAAACAGTGTCAGGGAGAAGCTAATGAGAACAGAAGATGTAGATGGTACTTTAGCTGGTCACCAGGATCCTGCAGAGGAAAGAGCAAAAGACAGGGAGTAAACCCTGGTGACTGACAGAGAGAGACTGATGGAGAGGTGGACAGATTAGTGGGGAGATGGAGAAACTGATCACCATCTAATTAGGGAGTAAACAACCTGAAAAACTAGGAGAGATTGTGAAGTGTTACTAGCTGATACCCACATTGTCTGTTTGAGCACAAGGACTGCAGTAGGAATCACTGGGACACAACCCTCTGGGTTTCATGGTGGTGGGACAGGCTATGTGGATGCTCCTGTTGCAGTACAGGAGGTGTGAGGGTGTAAGGGTGTGCGTGGTTGTCGGTGAAATCAGGAATGCTTCCAAACCAAACAGCCCTCTCCGATGACAATATTGCTTACTGAGCTTTGCATCAGTTTCCAACCAGTCAATAGCTGTCACAGGGCAGGAGCACAGCCAGGCAGTGCGCGTCACTGAGATAGAGGGCTGGGATCCCATGGAATTAAAGCAAATACTAGTGGCAGAGGTGTGGAGCCATCACTCATGCTGCAGCAGCGTCACTGAACTGCTTTCTTCCTTCCCATGCAGAGCTTTCTCCTGCTTTCAGACAGTGTCACACACCATCAGGTTGCGTCTGGTGGCTGAACACCAGAGCTGCTGCTTTTCCTAGGGATAGTGTGGAATACGTTCAGTGTCCGAAACACTACAGAACTAACACAAAAGCTTTCCATTCCCGTTCAGGCTCGCTCCTCTTTTTTCCATCGCCGTTTACAGGGGTTTATTCTCACATCGTTCATTTGAAATCATTCAAAGCAATAATCAAAGCCGGGGTTTCAGTGACAGTCTGTACTGGGTTCACAGGCCATTCCCCTACATGGGCTTCTGTGTGTTATTGACTTTCTATCTCAGCAGCTGCTAAAAATAGAACGTTTTCTTTGGTTTCTCCTCACCCTCCTGCGTTCCAGCTCTCGGGAATGGCAAGTGCATTCCTCTCTGGATTTCTGTGCCGCTCAGCCTGCCGTGGTAGCACACAGCTTTCCTCGGCACCTCAGGCTTCTAACCTGGCTTTCACTGAGCTATGTAGAATTGTTCCGTGGGTTGGCAGCCGAGCAGCAGATCCGAATCAGCGAGATGGAGGTTGACAGAAACAAAGAGGGAACAAGGACAAATAGGTGGCAGGAGAGTACAGATAGAAGGACTGAAGAAACGTCTCCAGGCAGCAGCAGTAGCTGGGCACTTACAGTGCTGCTAGTTCTTATTCTGGTGCTGTCTTAGATTTCAGGTTGGGGGTGGTTGGGAAGATCCTCAGGTTTTCATTTTATACAGCCCCCTGTAGTTCAGGCAAGGGTAAAGGAGTGACCCAACCCCATGTCCCAGCCGATGGGCTTATGAGCCAGCTTAATAAAGCTTTGCCTGGTTTTTAACTTCGTTTGAAGAATCCAACAAGTTAAACTTGATATTCAAGAGGATTATTAACACAGTTCCTAAAATGTGTTGAATATTTTAGTCCTGTCGTAGTATCACAGACTGTTCCAGGCTGGAAGGGACCTCCAGAGATCATCCAGTCCAACCTCCCTACAGAAGCAGGTACATTTTTACCTAGGTCAGGTTGCTCAGAGCCCCAGCAAGCCTGACCTTCAGTGACTCCAGAGATGGGGCTCCCAGCACCTCCCTGGGCAGCTTGTTCCAGCCATCAACCCTCCTCACAGTGAAGAGCTTTGTTCTCATCTCCAACCTCAATCTCTCTTTTCCCAGCTGGAACCAGTGCTCCTTGTCCTATCCATACAAACCCTTTGGAATAGACCTTCTCCTGCCTTCATGGAGGCCCCTCTCAGGCACAGGAAGGTGCTGATCACAGCAGGCTGAACAGCCCCAGCTCTCTCAGTCTGTCCTCATGGGAGAGCTTCCCTTCCCCTGAGCATTGTGCTGGCCTCCAGTCTGTCTGCATCCTCCTTGTGCTGGGGGCTCCAGAACTGGACACACTACTGCAGGTGAGGTCTCCCCAGGGCAGAGTAGAGGGGCAGAATCCCCTCTCTTGATCTGCTGGCCACAGCTCTTTTGATGCAGCGCAGGATGGGATTGGCCTTCTGGGCTGACTGCACACTGGTGGTTCACAGCCAGTTCTTTATCCAGCAGTCCCCTGAACCCCCTTTCCCCAGGGCTGCTTTCCAGTAGATCCCCTCCCAGCCAGTACTGGTAATGCTGGTTACCTAGTAATTAAGCCAGATTGGTCACTGGATCATCATTACTGCATAGATAGATTTTAATGCTAAAACTAGAGAAAGCATTTACATCTAATGCTGCTTAAGGAAGGCTGTGTGGCTACCATAAGCCAGGCTGCACATAATGATACCTTTTCTCTCTTGCATTCATTGCTTTCCCATCAGTCTTGTCTGACTTTCCATCACTTTGGCTTTTCAGATCTGGCCCAAACAAGATCTGACCCTCATTCAAACTCAGTCAATAAGCTGGGAAAAAGGCTTGACCGAGAGCTGGAACTGTCTCAAGAAACCCTCTAAATAAATAGGTGACAGGGGAAAAGCGAGTCAGCAGCAGACTGGAGAGGGGGGTGGATGAAAAAGTTCCTGCTGGACAGCGGAGGAACACGGTGAGGAGGAAGCACCTCTCCTCAGGTCTAGTGCACAGCGCCATCTAGTGGCTCTGAGCGGAACAGAGAGGATGACACCCGCCTCTAACCGGCATCATTGCGGTGTTTGAAACCGAAAATCCTCGAAGAAAATGGTAAGGGAACCATTAGTGGAGACCTAACCCTTCCCGCAGCGTTCCTGCCCGTCAGCGCTGTGGGTGAGGCTGCTTGCTGGCCTGGCCTGGCTGACGGGGAACTGCCCTGCCACGATGGCATGGAGGCATGAGAGAAATATTCCCTGATCCCACAGAATCATAGAATCATTGTGGCTGGAATGGACCTCCCAGATCCCCAAGTTCAACCATTCCCACACCAACAAGGGGAGTCCTAGACTAGATACTGATTTCCCGTCTATCAGTCAAGTGGTAAATTAGCATTTCTTCTTGTCCATTCACACTGGACTGGACACTGGGTTGGAGACATTAGCCCTCTGTTCAGCTGAGCTTGCCCTGAGGTCCAGAGACAGGAGTCAGCTTGGGAGGTGAAATTCCTGTATCTACTGACTAGAGAACCCCATATGATGAAGATGAGCAGATACCTGAACAGGTACCTGGGAGTAAAGGCAAAAGGAGAGGTGAGGAAAAAGAAGAAATCAGGAAAAGAAGAGATAAGGTCAAGTGGCCTCTGTCCCATCTATTTGCCAACCTGTTAAAGCTTTGAAGGAAAGGGAGAGAGTAAAAGAGCTCATTTTTGTCTCCTGTTAGGGAAAAAATTGAGAGACGATCAATAATTGTGAAGCATCTTCACTATGAGGAAAATATTAGATACTGAAGAAGGTGAGTGGTGTGGTAGAGCCACACACAACCAGAACTAGTGTCTCTGATGCTAAGAACTAAAACAGTGGGGAGCTGGTCTGTATCTTTAGCTCTGAGGGTAATGATCTGCAGCAGAATTGTCCCTTCTTCATGTCCTCAGTGAAGCACTGGGCTTCCATCAGGAGTGACTGGCTGGAATTCAGTGCTCTGCTAGACAAGAGGTTCAATTCAGGTGATAAAATCATATATTATCGACCTTAAAAATCAGTAAAGGTTTGTATTTGTAAGCCTTAGGTATCATGAAGAAAACTAATCATGCAACTCTGGTTTGTCTGTGGGATCGTGACCCTTCCCACTGAGAAGAAGTGTCAGAATAATGTAGTGCAAAAGGAACATTCCCTTCTGCTGCTGTTTCTGCCTCTCTCCATATGGTCACAACTCTGGGGCTTGTCATCCTCCCCATTGCTTCATTGCATCTAACAGTTCTGGGTTTGCCTGGGAATAGTTGCCTACAGCCATGCCCGGCCCACTGGAGTTAGAGAACAATGTTCACAGACAAGATTTGTTATAGAATCATAGGATCATAGAATGTTCCAGTCTGGAAGGGACCTCCAGAGGTCATCTAGTCCAGCCTCCCTACACTAGCAGGGACATCTCTACCTAGGTTAAGTTGCTCAGAGCCTCAGCAAGCCTGACCTTCAGTGACTCCATGGTTGGGGCCCCCAGCACCTCCCTGGGCAGCCCAATCCAGCCATCAACCCCCCTCACACTGAAGAGCATTTTTCTAATTATAAGTGGATCTTAGCTGTCTCCTTTCCATCCTTTCTGCCCTGCCCAGGTCAATGGGTATCTGTGGAACTCATCTTCAACATCAAAGTCAAGATTTGCTCCCATCCTGTCTGCCCTGAGAGCCAATTAGTTGTTCTGCAGTGATTGCTTTCAGTGTTTTGCTCTATACTAAGCATCACAAATGTCTGGTAAGATCACATTACTCATATTCTGCTGGGCAGGTGCTTCATACAGGTCTGTATGGCATGTCTTCTCTTCACAGAATCACAGCCTCCTTCGCTCCAGAGTGACCAGCCCCAGCCCCCTCAGGTGCTCCGTACAAGGTTTGCTCTCCAAACCCTTCCCCAGCCTTGTTGCCCTTTTCTGGCTCCACTTCAGCCCCTCAAGGTTTTCATCCCAGTCCTGAACTGAAGCAGAATGCCTGGCGCGTATGCAGGACCTGTAGGATGGATCAGTGCTCTCTGTTTTCCATCACATGACCTCTTCTGTAAATGGAACCAGCTTCCCACCAAGAGCAATTAGCAGGACAGTCTAACCAGCCCCAGCTCAGCTGCAGTGATCCATACAGCAGGAATCTGTGTAGATAAAACCTTGGGTATAAAAATAGCTGGTTAAGAGAACTTCTAGGAGCAACATGATTCTGTTTGGTTTAGCACGGTCGCTTGCTGTTCTGCTCGTTGTCTGCCTGGTTGCACATACAGGAACAGGGATAACCTTGCCTTGTCGAGAGTTTAATTACTTATTCTTCCACAGTGGTGTTTTTGATGCTTACTGGAGCAAAGTACTGTGGGCACCAGCGCAGCTGTTGCTGTTATCGCTGCGGCTCTGAATGCACTAATCCTGATTCCCATTGTAATGCAATTAATCTTGTGCTTTGCACTAATGGATGAACAAGCATATTTACCACAGCATAAAATCCTAATTATTTCCTGAGCAGATGCATAAAGGGAATGTAAATTAATGGCAAGTGACAAATGCGATCAATGGAGATAACATCTTTAAATGCTAACATTCTGCACTGCAGACATTTTTTCCAGGGCTCACAGTTTCCCACCACCATGAGATGTCTTTTCCCCTCTTAACAGAGCTGTCACACAGACAGATGTTTCAGGCACCCAGTAAATGCTCCCATCCCTGCCCAGCCGATGTGATGGAGTTGTGCTGCACTCACTGTGTTGCCTGTTGAAGTGTTGGGAGTCCTCATTTCCACACAGCTCCACTGCTTCACAGTCATGCAGATTTCCTGTGAGAACCTCCTTGGTGAGGTCTTCCCTTCTGCCCAGGGCAGTGATGGAGTCTCCGTCCCTGGGGGTGCTGAAGGACAGCCTGGCAGTGGCCCTTAGTGCCCTGGTCTGGCTGATGGAGTGATGTTAGGTCCTGGGCTGGAGGAGCTCAGAGGGCTTTTCCAGCCTCAATAACTGTGATTCCATGATTAGTCCTCCTCTCATTGAACTGTGTTAAAAATGTATGTGTTTTCATGTACTAGTCAGTCTTTGTCACACACAGGAGACTAACCTAGATTCCCCCAGCCAGGCTTCTACTGACCATGGCTGCCTGACGTGCAGTTGTGTCTCACCACATGTTCTAGCATCTGGACACAGAGAATGTGTCTTCTGCTCCTCCAGATCCATCATGGTCTAACTCTACTTAACAGAGCACCTCTTATTTGTTTCTCATGCAGGTTCTGAATCCTTTCCAGCACAAACAAATGTGTTTATTCACTAGTTTCTTTCAGTGAGACAGTAAAAACCTGTTAATGAGTGCATGGTGTACAAGCAGGACACTATCTGCTCTCTGCAGCTGTACTGATGCTCTTGTGAAATCAAATCATTTTTGTGTGGCTAATGGCTTTCACATTTTTCCTGTTGTCCCTGCTCAGGTTTTTCTCTGTGGTCATTCCCACCTTCTTTCATTCAGTCTGAGGTAGCTGCAGAGGTACCATAGAGTATCAGACTGGCTTGAGTTGGAAGGCACCTCAGAGATCTAGTCCCAACCCCCTGCAGTGGGCAGGGCCATCTGCCCCTAGACCAGGTTGCCCCAAGTCCCATCCAGCCTGGCCTTGAAGACTTGCCTGAATCCCAGGTTTCCCAAACCACACAACAGCTGTCAAAGCCCAGGGTTTTAGTCATCGTATATTTAATTGTCACAGAACCTTGTTCCAGGCATTCAGGCTGCTACCTGTGAGCAGTTAACTCTTGCCCCCCTGTACGAAGGTTTACAGACTGCTAAGCTTTTCTCATGTCTCAGTTCCCATTACCCAGGGAAATGTGTAACTCTTTATTAATTCCCTTTAAGCTCTTACCCTCAATTATATCCTGTAGTAGCAAGTTCCCCAGGTTAATTATGCATCATGTTTTAAAAAGTTCTTTTTTTCTTCAGCTTTGTATTTATCTCCTAACAATCCTTTCTTTATGGCCCTATTTCAGTTCACATAATTTCCTTCAAATTGCCTTTCTTGTACTGCAGCTCTGGCTTTTCCTTCTCTTTTCTCAAGAGTAGCAAGGTTTGACAGCTTATCTTTTCTACTCTTTCAAACGAAGCAGCTCTGAAATAATTAGAATAGGTGATATCTATGTAGAAATGTTTGGTCTTTGACCCCAGGGTGACCTGACAGAGAGCTTTATTTCAGACAGAGCTCTAATCCCGACTGTTATCATACAATAATTCTGAGACAGACCCTTGGTAGAAAGAACTCTGCACTCACGCTGTTGTGCTCGTTAGCAAACTCGATATTGTCCTAATTAATTTTTGTCAAGCTGAAACTGCAAATCACGGGTAAAGTAACAATACAAGCATCCTGTTCCAGAGAACCAGAGCAAAAGACCATGACGGTCACCAGCAGAGAGCTGGACCGCTGCAGGTAACTGGTTGGGCTGTGGAAATGGGTTTCTCAGGCTGGATTTTCCCAAGTCAGAAGTACTTGATGGCAAAGATTAAATCTAGGGAGACAAACTGTATGGCACTAGTGGCTATTTTAGAGGTGTAAGTACTCTGTGTAGCCACATACACCCCGCTCTGGCCTTGGCAGAGTCACTGGCTGATACTCGGTGTACTGGTAATGTATGTTCTTAGTAGGAGAAATCAGTGCTGCCAAAAATACCTCAAGTCCTCCGTTTCCTTACTCCCCCCCCCTTCAGAAAAGCTTATCAAAGGAAACATCCTGACAGCTTCATCATTTACCTCTCTTTTGCCTGCTTAATGCATCCACCATTCTCTTTTCCCCTATTATTTCCACTGTGTTGAGGCTGCTGAAATACTGAGATAGAGCAACACTGCCTGGTCACCACTAAATCAGGTGCTTCAGCACCCTATCTACACAACTTTAGAACACACCCAGGGATGGCCATGGTTAATCTTGTCCTTGCTTCACCCTGAGCAGAAAATGGAAGCTCCGTTTTATGTGACTGAGGTCCTTCCAAGCACAGAAGCCTGTGAAGGGGCTCGTGGAATTTACTTGGCCAAGGAAAACAAGCAGATTCTCTGAACGATTCAGAATGTATCATCAGGATGACACTTCCCTCCATCAAGCCTGCCCTCAAGTCTTTAGAGTGCTCTGTAAACTTGGAGAGATAAAGAGAGACAAGGAGAGGTAGCAGCTCTTGTGGCCCTCAGCTCCTAGAGACATAGATGAACAACTCTTTGTGTCTTTTGAGTAGGCTGCGTTTGGTCTGGAACTGTGGGAAGAATCAGCCTAGAAGTCCACTGGACTGCACGGTCTGTGATTGACACATCGAAGTAGCGCTTGAGCTGGGTTCCTCAGCCTTGTCACTTCTCCATTTATACAAGTACGGAAACAGAAATCCCTCAAAGCCAGCTGAGGCTCAGCTGTCCAGAATCCATTTGCTGGCACAAGTGCAATGGGCTGTTTCATGAGAAACAAAAATGGATGGGAAGCTTCATTTCTGACCTTGCAGTGCATCTCTCCCTGACCTCTGTCGCCTCTGCTGCAAAAAAAATCCCCCCCGAACTGCTAGTGCTTCTGAGTGTGGTGACTTGCTTTCCTTCAGCTCTGTTGTGTGTCATTTCCAAGTGAGCATCATGAGCCCCATAGCTCCTAGTCACTCCAGCTCAAATCCTCAGGGAATATCACAGTGCTTCCCTGGATCTGACCTGGGAAGTCCTTCCATCTCACCTGGTGAAATGCACGCTGGCCCTAGCAGAATTTATGCCTGTCCTATGCATGAAGTAGAATTATTTCTTAAATAGTAGAAATTCTGTGTTGGATCAGTGGGCACCCTCAGAGATGATGGTAGTCCTGGGAGCAGAACTGAGTCATCCCATGTGTGATCCCTGACCCTATCCCTGGCATTCTCCACCTCCATTCTTAGGCTTTCAGGATTCAAGGAATCCTGAGTGGATCCTTTCAGGCTGCAATTACACCCAGAACAGAGGGCTGGACATACATCTGCAGTTATTTTCTCTCATGGTGATCTGTCTACAAGGGTTAACTGGTAGGAAGGGGGTTGTTCAGGGATAAGTATTTCAGTTTGGAAGGAATTTGTCGTTCTAAAGTTTGTTTGCTTTTTACTTCCATTAATACCAACTTCCATGTGAAAGGTCACTTCAATGTTAAAGGAAGAGAGAAATACCCTGTTCCAAATGGATTCCAACGAAGCCATTTCCCTTACGAAGAAGCCTTTTTCACTTTGCCTTAAGAAAATACCAGTCAGTTTGACACGTTCACATTAACACCTTCCTTTTTTAATAGAAACCTATTTTCTAGAAGGAAAAGAAAACAGTTTCACCAGCTCTAATAAAGATTTTGTGTTTGAGGCTTGGATAGAAAATTCAATAATTCATGAGGTAAAATAAGATCCAGTTAATTCTACCCTTAGCAGCTGCGCCCTTCAAATCTAATGGGAGGAAGCTTGTTCAGTCACAAGGTCAGAAGACAACTCCAAGGGACTTTAGCAAGTCTGTGCATGGATTGGGAGCACAGGTTCGGACAGGCCCCTTTTCTGACTGTAAAGGTACTTCCAGATCACTCTGCAGTACACTGGGACTTAACCAGCTAGCTGTAGTCTGGGGCTGTGAGAACAATCCTGTTTCAGGTGGTGATGGTTAGACAGTTTGCAGGTGGAGCTACACAACCCTCTCTGGTGTGATGGGCTGGGTTTATGGTTGGGCTGAGTATAAAGGTCTCTTGCAACCAGAGAGATTTCTGTGAGTCTGTACGTGATCACATAGGGGGTCGTCGTGTTGACGCTGCTCTAAGTGAGGACTGGCTGTGGGCCATTGTGGATTCACCTGCACTGAGGGACACCTGCGGCACAGGTCGTAGCGCTGGACCTTTGGTCAGCAACAGCTGGAGCCACTAGTCCTGGCTAGAGCTGTACAGTGAGAAGGAGGCTGTACAAGTGCCGGTGTGGGTGTGGGGCTGGGTGCTGCCACAAAGAGATCAGAAGGATGCACTCGTGCAGAAGGTCCATTGGTGGTGTTAGAGGCAAAGACCACACTGTTCTACTCAGGTAGCTCAGGGGTGACTTTTACAGAATC
>VZRI01014362.1:263600-361365 GCA_013397515.1 Upupa epops
GAGTCTGCTCTTCTCCAGGCTAAACACCCCCAGCTCCCTCAGCCTCTCCTCATCAGCCTTTCCCTCCAGTCTCTTCCCCAGCCTTGTTGCTCCTCTGGACTTGCTTCAGCCCCTCAATCTCTTTCCTGAAGTGAGGGGTCCAGAACTACATCCAGTACTCGAGGGAAGGATTCCCCAGTGCCCAGTCCAGGGAGAGAATGACATCTTTATGACTTCCTAGGTCTCAGGTAGCCAGAACAGAAAAAAACCACCTTATTCAGGGGACATTTTTGGTTGCAGCTTTGACTTTGTCATGAAATCTTGCAGTGAAAAGCTCTCCAGGGAGCCAGGAGAACTGTAGCCAATGTGAAAGTCCTAGAGCCTTTTTCTAGCAAACAGGAGTCTGTATCAGAGCAGAATGTCAGGACTAAGGACCTTATGGAAAGAGGAGGCTGTAAGACCCCTAGAAACTCATGAAACAGCTCTTGTTCTGTGGAGACAGATGGGAGAACCTTTATGCACTAGGTGTCCAATACCAGCCTGAATTGTCTTTTGTATTCATCTGCCCTGTGATGACAGCTAAGGGAAGGAGTCATTCACGTAAAAAAGATGACAAGCAAAATCTGTTGGGTATTAATAATTAAAAATTATTTCCATGTTCTGTTACTGATGGAATATTTAATCATTTGCTCAGTCAATAGCAATGTCTCATTTATTATTCATTGAAGATAAATACTGTGCAGTGCCTCTCGATTGAAATGTGTTACACGAGATTATTAAGAGCACCCAGAGTTGATTTATTATTTAGAAATCGATTAAACTTTTGTACAGAATTTAATGACTTAAATACCCCTCCAGATTTTTAAAGTTAACAATAAGTTTTATTTCCAGCTTAGCTGTTGGCATGTGAGTGAAGAAAGACTTCCTCAGACTCAAGTTTAAGAGCTGAAACCCCACACTCCTGACCCCCTTCACGTTGAGTTGCTTGGCTTTTTTGAAGGGACTCACATATGATTTATGGAGGTTGTGCTGTACCTCTTCTTCGTCTGAATCCTGAGTAAAGCCAAAGGTGAGGAAAGGAGAGAGTCATCTCTTCACATCCTGCCAGTGGTGAGCTACCACCTGAGGAGTAGAAGGAGATGAGATACTTCTTTCTTCTCTGCGAGTGGACAGTCTGCCTGGCAGCAAAAGGTCTGCCAGCTCACTCGCTGAAAGGCTTTTCAGCCTGCCTGGTGATGGCTGATCACTCAGCAAAACCAGTTTTCAAAACGCAAGGTCTTTGATTTTTCTAGCTCCCTAATTGCTGAGCAAAGCTGAAGGTTGCAGCCCTGGTCAGGGAATTGATTTTAAGTTTTAGTGGAGTGGATCAGGTAACCGCCATGGCATCTGCTGTTTATAACTTCTGACTGGAGATCTGTGCTTGGGGAATGTTGTGCAAAGATTTCAGGAAGAATAAAGAGCTCCGTTAGTCTGTAATAAATAAGAAGAGACATAACTCGAGGTATTAAAGAGGTGAAGGGTTTGCTGCAGTGTTTCAAGGACTGGAACTCTTCCCTCCCTTCAAACAAAGCAGGACTTTGAGACCTCACAAAGGGAGATTGTTGTGGTCATTCTTCATTCGATCGGGAGAGAACCCCAAATTACCTATTGTAAGGACTGGGGGGACAGAGGATTTTGTTCAGCCACTGGCAAACCACCGTTCCTAAGCAACCTGCAGATCCTGGTGTTGGACAAGGCAGTAGAGAATCCTGATAGATGTCTAGCTGATCCCCTCAGAGCAGGTGTAACAGTGCACAGGGAGAGCCCCAGGGCCTGTGGGAACGATGGAAGTGACTGTTACTGAAGGACTTGGTGAAGAAGGCAGCCTTGAGGAGAAGGAAAGTTCCTTTTAGGAGAAAATGCTGCCTTCAGCCGTGTCCTAACCAAGTAGACAATTAGCAGTGAGGGCCCTGCCGTAGGAAGGAGTAACACCCTCTCAGCTGTCATTCGAGAGACAAGTGAAAATAACTCTGAGTCCGTAGGTGTCCGCAAAGGCTTGTCACAGGCTTTACCCTGGGAGCCTTTCCTCATTAAAAGTGAAGGGTAGAGACAGAGTGTAAATATCACCACTTTCCTGCGGGTCTGCCTGGCATTGGCTTTATTGAATCAGAGCTCTGCTCCTCTTTAAATCCAGAGCCCTGGCAAGGGAGGGGTTCTGCTGCCCAGCGTTGCTGAGAGACAATGACACTGTAGAGAACAGGGGGGATACAGGAGGAAATGGGGTTGGTGAGAGTGCTGGTCTGGGGAGGTCTTCCATGGCGAGAATCTCACTGACTCAGAGATGTGAAATGCATTTCTAACCACACTGTAGTTAATGAAGATTGTGTTACTTATGCCAGTGTCTTGAATCCATTTCTGAATGTGCCAATCCTAGAAGCAAATGGAGTGATTAAAATATCATTCATGGATTCATAGAGAGGTTCAGGTTGGAAGGGGCCTTCAAGATCATCTAGTTCCAACCCCCCTGCCAGGAGCAGGGGCACCCTCCGCTAGACCAGGGTGGTCAAGGCCCCAGCCAGTCTGGCCTTGAACACTNCTCTCTCAGCCTGTCCCCATAGCAGAGGTGCTCCAGCCCTCCCCTCATCCTCGTGGCCCTCCTCTGAACACGTTCCAACAGCTCAATCTTCTTCCTGTGTTGTGGGCTCCAGAACTGGATGCAGTCCTTCAGGTGGGGTCTCAAGAGAGCAGAATAAAGGTGGAGGATCCCCTCCCTTACCCTACTGGTCCCGCTGCTCTTGATGCAGCCCAGGATGTGGTTGGCTTTTTGGGCCACAAGCGAACATTGCTGGCTCCTGTTGAGTTTTTCATTGATGAATACCTCCAAGTCCTTCTCCTTGAGGCTAATCTCAATCTCTTCCCCACCCAACCCGTGTTTGTGCCTGGGATTTAATTAATAGAAGTCATCACATTAGAAAGACATCCTTGGATTCTTTAGAGTCAAATCTGGGGTTTAGGTGAGGACTTCTTGCCTTTAAATCCTGGAATGATGTTAATTCCTTGATGACACCATGATTTCTGTGTTCCAAACCGATGTGAGATGCTGCTGCTGGGATGCATCCGGAAGAAAAACTCACTGAAAAGAAAGAACTGCAATGTTTGTAAGCAGCTTTTAATGATGAAGATGTCACCAGCTAGGAAGAAGGAAATAAAGAATTTGGAAAGAAAGAAACCTTCGGGAATGTAGAGTGGATTGTGTTCTGTGGACAATTCCAGCAACTTGAAAGCTTTGCACTTAGAGGGACCCATCTGAAAAACTAATCACATCAAGAGAAACACTTTCATCTGAAAATGACTTTGCTGGGTCTGTTCATGGCAGACTTCATGGATCAGAATCACTGAAAGTCCAGTTAAAGAGATTTGCACTGGAACCCCGAGCCCGCACAGGACCTGGAACTTATTTCCACCCTTCTCTGTGCTCCAGCTGAAGACTCTTAGTATTTTTTGTTCATGTTGTTTTAAAGAGAAATGCTTTTCTCCCAGTTTATTGTGTCAGGGTTCAGTAGCAAGAAGGCAGAGCTTCGGGGCTTTGTAGTGTTGGGCATTTATCCTGCCTGTCCATGAACCGTGAGCCCTGCGTATGGCCACCTCAGTCGTTATTCGCCAGCACTCAAGTGACCTTAAGCAATAGGATGTTTCTCCTCTCTGCCGGAACGTTTCCCATGTGAGATTTAGAGGTAAAGCATTGCCAGCGGCAGCCTTCCCAAAGCCCCGCAGCAGCTTCACACTCTGTTTTGTTTATAGACCTCCTCAGGTCATAGGTTGGATGTTGCCCTTGTGTTCATGTTGTTGTAGCAGGGAGCTTGCAGCTATTGTTTTATATATCTGTATCTATGCAGCGACTGTGCAGGTGGTTGCTGGCAGTGGGATGTTAAATGGAATCTGACTGCCAGAGAAATGAACCTAGAGGGACCCTTCTTTTTTAAATAAATCAAAACCTGCAGCCATCAGATTCCCGTGGCCATTTAGCAGGAGGAAGGAGGTGATGGTGCCCCTGTACATTGCACTCGTGAGACCGCACCTTGAGTACTGGGTCCAGTTTTGGGCACCACAGGATCAGAAGGACATTAAGGGGCTGGAGCAGGGCCAGACAAGGGCAAAGAGGCTGGGGAGAGGGCTAGAGAACAGGCGCTGTGAGGAGCGGCTGAGGGAACTGGGGTTGTATAGTCTAGAGGAGTCTGAGAGGAGACCTTAAAGCTCTCTTCAGTTACCTGACAGGAGGTTGTAGCAAGGCTGGTGGTGGTCTTGTCTCCTAGATTCCTAATGCTACGATGAGAGAAAATGGCCTCAAACTGTGTCAGGGGAGGGTTAGATTGGATTTTAGGAAGATGTTCTTTGCTGAGAGAGTGGTTGGGCACTGGATGAGACTGCCCAGGGAGGTGGTGGAGTCCCCATCCCTGGAGGGGTTTAAGAGTAGCTAGAACACTTGTGGCCATGGTCTAGGGGTTGGGGAGATGTTGGGTTGAGGGCTGGAGTTCATGATCCTTGAGATCCTTTCCAGCAGTGAGGATTTTGTGATTTAATGAAGCTGTTGAGATGTTCTGGTTTGGGACACCTCTCTACATCAGGCTGTTGTGGATTGTCTCTTGTCTCTACTCATTGGTGATCCACCCTTAAATTTCAGCAGAGCTTGTTCCAACCAGCTACTTCAGCTTTTGTTAAGAGTGATCTAAATAGCTGTTATTTTGCTGTGCCCTTTATTTCTGTTCTCAGAATGGTAGTTAATTACTGCAGTCAGAATGGCTCTTTGGATACCAGGGTTTTTCTGCTTCCTTCACTTTTTTTTTGGCTTGTCACCGCCGATATCATTCCTGATGACAGCCTCTCTTCATCATTTTCCTAATGCTGCCAAAGTCCAGTGAATGCGCTGGCTGAGTACCAGCAGCCGTAGCTCTTCACTACCTTTAACAGTGAGATCCCGCGTTGGTGCTTCACACAAGCCCTCTACTCCAAGCCTGGAAGCACTTGTTGGGTGGATGAAGTGATGTGAAGAGCGTGATATAAATCATAGAGAGCTTGAGGGCTCTTTCCCATTTTTATCTTCAAATGTTTTTGTTCTTTAGGATCTGGGCCACCTCTGTGAAGAAAACTGTCACTTGCAAGATCTTTCAGTCAAGTCACAGCCTACCTCTGCCCAGACAGTTGGGTGTTACCCAGCCTCATTTAAAAGATCTCTAAAAGGTGCTTATCAAATCATTATGCTGAGATGATTTCACTGCCAACTTGGGAGCCACTTTCCTATTACTGCCCATCTGTACCTGGTCTTGCGCTGAGCTCCGTACTGGCAGCTCAGGTTTTGTAGCTGCGGGTGGCTGAGTGGAACCAGAATGCAGCAGGAACACCCCACATTTGTTTCCACAAGGCAGCAGCAGTCTGTGCTCTAATCTTTCCTACAGTGTTCTAATCTTCCATGCGATGCTCTGATCATCCATACGATGTGCTCAGTATCACAGACAGGATTCGTGTGTCCGACTGGTGCTCTGGCCTTCCACATGTATTTGTTTTTCTTCCTGTATGGAACAAATGAGAAGCTCCCAGATGAGAGAAGTAGAGGTCTGGAATAAAGAGTTGTTGACAAGCTCTGTGTTTCTGTGATGCTCTGGGATACGAGCCAACAGGAATAAGCAGAAATTTCATAACTGCTTCTTCCAAGGTCTCTGAAGCCTGGTGTTGTTTCACCCTGGGGTCAGAGCTCTTGGCTCTGTTGGAGAATGTCTCAGTCCACTCACACGGTTGCTGTGTTTAAGGCAAATGAATAGAAATGCTGCTGCCTACTGCAGCCAGAGCACTGAAATGTCACAACTGCTGAGGCTTTCAAACAGTTCAGCTACAAACTGGCGCCACAGAATTACATCTTGGGGAGCACTGAAAGGAACGGCGAGGCACACAAATGGATTCCCCTGGGATTCTTAGTCAGATCACACAGAGTTTATTTCTGTGCAGCTTTACACCTTGAACAGTTAAACCCATTTGCAAAAAGGATATAAAATACAGCTGTTCTACCCCTGGCAAAATCCTGCGGGTTCTGTGCAGAGGCAGATTCCAAATGGCAAAACAGGAGATAGTTTAGCCTACACAAAGCTGTGTTTCCAACCGACTACAAGAAAGCTGGTGTTCTCAGTAACGTAGGCATCGCTCTAGAGTCTCCTCAGCAAACCTTTCAGATTTATAGGCAGGATATAGAGACAATAGTGAGGGTGCAGAATAAAGTATCTGCTTCTCTAGAGCGTCTTGGCTGGCAATCAGTTCTATCCCAGAATTCAGCCATGTGTCAGCAATGCAAAACAACACCAACCACAAAGAAAGCCTGAAGCAGAGATCCCACGTTTCAGTCGGGAGTGCTGACACTGCAGGTGTTAGGAGCAGGATGGATGCAGGCCATCAGACTCGTGCACTTCTAATTTTAAATCAATTTGGGATGGAATAGTTTACAGGACTTGTGAAACGGCTGCCGTGACAGTGAGCAATTGGTGCTTTAAGTCGTTTGCTAGAAGCGATTCTAAACAAACCCTGATCACTATTAATTAAACACTTTCCCGAGACGTTCTAATGGGCCATTTTAAAAATAGAAAGACAAATTAGATTACCCATATGTCATTAATTCCTTGCCCTTCCCAGGTTGTCATTGAGTCTGTCCCTGGCTACCTCACACTGTCGAGCTGTTTACTTTTCTTGAGGCCAGTGAACAGCTCCATTAACAGTCAATTACTAGAGGAACAGCCAATGGAAAACATTTCCCTTCCTGATTCTTCAACAGTTTTTAATATCTGCCCTATGGAGCCTTAGCAGGGTGATGGTCAGTGCTCTGTGAGCAACTGTGGATGTGGAGGATGTATGGATGTGTGAGAGACTGGATGAAACAGGTGGGGAAAAGGTGCTTTTCTTCAGTCAGCAATCAGAAAGAACCTCCATACTTTCATCAGGTCATCTCTTTCACTTGGTTTTGATATGATGAACAGATTTTTTAATGTCTCTAGCCATGTCTGTAGCCCTTATGCCATGCCTGGGGTTATTTTCTCTACCATTTAACCTGTTCTAAGATCTTCTGTGTGGAAGAAGCTGGATACATCCATTGTCTGGTTTTCATCCCAGCAGTCCCATAGCTCACCCTTTAATACTGCCATCACAAGCTCTTCACCTACCCAGCTTAACAGCCCCTTTCTCTCAGCTGAAAGGTTTTCTGCCCATGTGGAGCCACTGCCCAGCTCCTGACCATGAGATGAACAGGAAAGCGAACATCAGAAACCACTGTGCGCGTGAATCTTCCTCGGGAGCTTTGGTCAGAAGGCAGACATGCTGCTTGTCTGGTAGCTCTCGCAGCTTGAAAATAATCTTTGTCTTCACCCAAGTGGAAAAGCTGACATTTCAAAACATTTCCTAGACAGGTGTTCAAAAACCCCACAGCAGAACCCATCAAATATTGAAGTATTTGTTTCCCGAGCATAGACATAACACAACACTAGTACAAACAAAGGAGAAGTCAGCGTAAATGAGGCGATACTGAGTGCCACACGCATCCTAACCTTGCGTTCCTTAAGCAAATGCTCAGTATCACAGACAGGATTCGTGTGTCCTTGTGGAATTGTGTTTGTCCTGATTTTTTCATGGATTCTTTAATTATTTTGAATACCTGAAGATGCTTCTCTGATGAAATTTTTACCAGGTTTTCAGGCTGGAACCCGATTTGATAATTGCAGATGATATTCAGCAGATCATTTTGAAAAACAGGTAAATAATAAGAGCAAATGTCAAGGAAATGTATACACAGACTTGGTGATGAATGACTTTCCTCACGCTGAATGCAGCCGGTTCAGGGATTCACGCGGTTGGTTAATTATACCTCCTTGTAGAAGACATGTTATTGCTCTCCTCTCTTGGATGAGTCAGGCAGCCGCCCAGCATAATGTATGTGAACTGTTGCTTTCCAAATGAGCTTGTGAAAACCTCATTTACATTTTCTTTCACACAAAATATAATGATTCAGGCATCAAATGTCTTTCTCATAATATTTGTGATAACGAAACATGAGGACCCGATGCACGCGGAATATAGAGCCGGAGGGATTGCGAAGGCAATCAGACAGGAATTTATACCGAGGTAACAACAAACCTAATTGCAGAAAAATTCCCCGTTTCCAGCTGGGAGAGTGTGCAGGTCAGTCCTGTGTCACTGCATCCAGGGGATTCTGCTCTGGCAGGGGGACTGGACTGGATGATCTTTCGAGGCCCCTTCCAATGCCTAACAGTCTGTGAGTCTGAGTGTTTATTGGGGTGGCAGATGGCTGGCTCGCAGTCGAAGGGATTTGGGAACCTATTTTAGTTTAAAAAAGGCAATCATTAAAAAAACAGGAGATGGTTTTGTCATCTCAGACCAGACTTCTGTATTCAGCTTTGCAGGAGAAAACCTGGCCCCCATGGGGGATTCTAATAGCAGAGGTTAGGAGAAGGCCAGTCCTTTTCTCTGTCTTTTCAGCATCTTCCTTGGATCAAGAAAGGCACTAGCGTCACACATAGGATGTGAGGACTAGCAAGGCTAGAAAGGTGAGAGTCTCACAATGCATCCCATCACTGCCTGATAATTCCTTGTAGAACCGTGCAGTGTGGCTCTTTTGAAGATTCATCTCTTGAATTTCAGGATAGGATAAACATTTCCAAAGCGAAGGCTCCACAGTTCTGGTGACTAAAGTGAGTTCTTTGTTTTCCCCATGGCTGCAAAGGCAGTGATGGATGAGCACAGATTTCCATCCGAGCTCCGTTCTGGCACTCTGTTGATGCATAATGATGTTTAGTATTTGGATTTGAACAGCTTGCACGTCTGTGGCGAGCGCTTATCAAAGTAACAGATGAAATGAAATCCCAGTTCTGGCATTACTCACAGGAATTCATGCCACTGATTTCAAGAGAGCCAGGCTTGACACCCCTTTCTTGATCCATTGACAGGAAAAACATCTCTTCTGAGTACAAACCAGCTACTGTTACTTATCCTTCTATCAAGTTCTTGTAGTATTTAAAAACAGGGGATGAAGCGAATCCTTTTTCCCGTTGTGTTCAGAATGATGAGCACCACATAGGTTCACAGAATCAGGGACTCCTTTGGGTTGCGAGGGACCTCCTTATGTCTCTAGTCAGTACTGGATGGATAAGAGGTTGTTTGAGGTTCTTTCCATTCTTGTCTGGAAGATCTCCAGAATGAAGATTACCAGGTATCCCCACAGTGATGTCTTCTTTCCCTTTGTGGCCATGTGGAATCACCCCACATTTCATGACTTTTGCTTCCTGGTCTCCCACCACACATAAAGATTCACAAAATGAAGCATCATCACACATTCTGCTGACCTGTGAGATGGATATTGTAGACAACATTAATACTTGGAGTTTGAGTTTGAGACAGTTTGACAGGGGAGCATCTATCCCACTTGGTTGGCAGATGTGCTGAAGTGTTCCGTCCTCTTTCGTACAATGATGCTGTGTTAGCTCAGAATGCTCCAGTATAAAGTTGCTTTCAGGAGGGGCAGGATTCACAGCTGGAAATACCAGACACTGAGGCTGGGGCAGAATAACTGCTGAGAGTCTAACAGTTTGATTGAGACATGAGGTTTTTGAGTTACCCTGACTTAGCTTGGAAAGAAAGGAGCCTGAGGGGAGACCCCATGAATGCTGATTAATATGGAAAGGGCTGGGGTCAGGAGGAAGGAGCCAGGCTCTGCTCAGGGGCACCCAGTGCTAGGACAAGGGGCACCAGGTGTCAACTGGAACAGAGGAGGTTCCACATCAAGAGGAGAAGCAGCTTCTTCCCAGTGAGGGGACCAGGATGCTGCTGGCCTTCTTGGCCACCTGGGCACACACAAATTTTTCCTGAGAAGTTCTCTTCTCCATGTCCGACTCGGTACGAGACGGTGTATTTCTGAACTAACATGTATCGATGCTGCCGTAGGAGGTGCTTTGACATCTCTATCTGGGACCAAAATAATGCTGCCTACACCATGCTGCGATGGATGGTAGAGCAAGTGTCATAAATCAGCGTGCAGGAGGCTGGTTAAACCGCAATGGTTTTGTCAGGAGGTGTCAGGTTGTAGCACACTGATGTGTTCTTGTGTGCCGTGTAAGACAGCGTTCCGTTCATTTGACATTGTTCAGCCGTGGATTACAGCGCACAGGAACGCGCAGGCAGTGCAGGTTATTCCTTTGTCTTTCACCTTCACAGTTACTGACTGATCATCGAAACGATCTCTTTCCAGTGGCCAAGTGCAATTCATTTTTTCTCACTCTTCTAGTCAAATTAAATGGCTGAAATGTTCTTGCTCAGATATTTCTGGTATCATGCCGAAGATGCTCAGTTAAATAAGGGTGAAGGATTTCAATTTCATCCTTATTTGATGTTTTCCTTCCTGCCTTCCTTCCTGCCTTCATTCCTTCCTTCCTGCCTTCTTCCTTAATGCCTTTCTTTCTTCTTCCCCCCTCCCTCCCTTCCTTCCCCAGGTCCTCCCTTCCTTTTCCTTTCTTTGCTTTCCTTTTCTTTCTCTTAAATGACAACAGCCCTCCAAGTACCAGACAGAAGGCAGAGTTCTGCCCATGCCCTCATGTCTGCTCATCAGCAGACCCCAATAATTCAGCACGAGCTTAATCCTTGTCATTTTTCAGTGCCAGCCATCTCGATGGGGTCACAGTGTCGGGCTCATGGGCGAGGCGGTTCCCCAGTCCCTACACTGGCTTTTCAGTTCCAAAAACACTGAAGGTCCTGTCCAAAGAGTAAATACAGGCTTTGTTCCCAGCACAGTTTGCGTGCTGCTAGCTCACAAATGATTCGTCCCAGTTCACTGTCCAAGTTAAGCTTGGTTTCAGTTCAGTGTCTCTACAACTACCAGACAAGACATTGTAGAGAGGTCGTTGATGGTCTCTTCTCACAGGTCATTAGTGACAGAACCAGAGGGAAGGGCTTCAAGCTGTCACAGGGGAGGGTTAGACTGGACATCAGGGTTAGACTGGAAAGAGTGGTCGAACACTGGAACAGGCTGCCCAGGGAGGTGGAGTCCCCATCCCTGGCTGTGTTCAAGAGTCATTTAGTTGTGGTGTCAGGGGATAGAGTTGAGGGATGAATTTGTAGAGTAGGGTTGATGGTTGGACTCGATGATCCAAAGGGTCTTTTCTGACCTGAATGGTTGAGTTTGGGAATTCCCTGCTGCTGGAGGCTCTTCCCATCACCCAGATTGGCTGTTGAGGAAGCCCCTAATCCCAGCACAAGAGTATGTCCATCCTGCAGCCCTTATTGCAGGAACATCTGTGCACGTACCTAGTCACAGCTAACATACAGGATGGCATTTGTTATCAGAGAGAGCCCATTAGAATGAATTCACCCTAAATCCTTTCCAAAGGCCAGGCTAGCCGTGAGGTCTCTGAGGAGCCAGGCTTGCCCTTTGCAGAGCAGACTCTCGCTGCTCCCACAGCGCAGGAGGAAGCTGACGAGCAACTTGCACTGGGGCAGAGTGGATGCTTAAACATTTGCACAGTGTCCAAAAGCAATTAGACAAACCGGCATGGAAATCGATCCGTGAGGGTGTCATTAACCACAGGGAAAACGTTTTGGGATCGGGAAATCTCTAACCACATAGCCCTGGGGCTGGACAAGTCATATGAGTGTGACCAGTGTGTGACCTCTCAGCAGGTCCTCACAGCCCGCAGCAGGCTGGGAGAACTTTAATGCTGATCTGCTACAGCCGCTTCTCCACAGTGAGGAGTCTGGAGTGGATGGCACAGACAGAGTCAATAAATCTTCCCCTGGCAGGGGGTTAGGTCTGGGGTTTGCAGTCAGTGGCAGCTTTGCTGCAGTCAATGAGCCACTGGGGACATTCTGTCTAAGGTGATCCCAGGTCTGGCAAGGGTGAAGATGCTTCTTGTCTGACAATCTGTGAGGAGAAGCCTGAGTGTGTAGCGGTGCTGATTTCAGCACTATTGACTACAGCGATCACAACACTGGAAGTGAATTGAGTTAAACTAATTAATAACAGAAGGCTGAATACAATGAATAACATAAATAGAATGGCCAGAAGGCTCAGACTGTTCTCAAGAGTTTTCCACAGAGCGATTGATTCTCAAACCTTTTTATTGTCCTTTGTCAGCCTCACGGAGGGAACAGAAAGTTTGGCAACTGATAAAGTTGGGGGATTTATCTTGTCTCCTGCAACAATGGGGAAATGTGAAAGGAGGCTGAGATCTAAGGATACAGGGATATAGGAATCCACTGACCTGCTCATCTACTGTCTCCTGATAAATGAATTCACTTGTACTTAGTGAACATCTCAGTATCAGCTCAGCGTCTGCAGCTCCTTTCAGCCACGTGCGTAGCCCTGAGTGCCATTCAGATTCACTTGATGGATAGGAAAGCGCCACATGAAAACCACTGGCATTTCTTCAGCTGTACAGAGCACCCCTGCCCAAATCTGTACCCAACTGGAGAAGATTCATTGCTTGTGTGTCGCTAACATCTCTTGTGAGCCAAGGGCTGCTGGCTCACGCGTGCTTGGCAGCCAGTTCTGCCCCAGTCTCACAGGCAGCCCACAAGTGTCAGCTCATGTGAGAGTACAGGTGTAACTGATGCAAGCTTTAAGGCAGCATCCAGAGGTTCCCAACTGACTGGGAAGACAATTACTGGGACTATCAGCCCGCACGCTTCAGGGCATTTAAATTGCCACCAGGAAAGGCTTACATGTGTTACCTTACACGGTGACTGCATGCGTTTTCCTCTGCCTTCCACTGAAGCAGCGGATAAAGGACAAGCTGTCTGCCAAGACGCTCGAATAATTTATTTCACAGAGGCAGAAATAAATTGCTCACAGTCTTCACTCGTTAGATTTACACAGGGTCTGTGTGTGGCTTCATGGTGTCCAAGTTCATTGGTCTCTCTGTGCATACACAGCGCAGATAGAGGATTGTCAGAATGCTCCAGAATTGTGAAAATGCTCAAAAATCTTCAAAGTGCTCAAAAATACAACCTGGGTTTCACCCCAGGAGCTGCCTAGGCTGCCTGTTTTACTACATCTCTTCAGCACTTGTTTCCAGCATCCAGAAAAGGATGTGGTGGGGAGGTTATCCATGCGGATAACCAGAGACATGGTCAGAAAAGGACCTGGTTGTCCACAAAACCAGCATCATGGCAGTGTATTAGCACTAGTGTGGCCAGCAGGACTAGGCACGTCATGCTCCCCATCCTAGGCACTGGGGAGGCCTCCCCTTGAGTCCTGGAGACAGTTCTGGGCCCCTCCCTTGAAGAATAATGATTGAGGGGCTGGAGCGGGGGCAGAGGAGCAACAGGGCTGGGGAATGGACTGGAGGGAAAGGCTGATGAGGAGAGGCTGAGGGAGATGGGGGTGTTTAACCTGGAGAAGAAGAGACTCAGGGGGACCTTCTCCCTCTCTCAAACTCCCTGAAGGGAGGGTGCAGTCAGGTGAGGGTCAGGCTCTTCTCCCAGGCAGCCAGTGCCAGGATGAGAGGGCAGGGCCTGAAGCTGCCAGGGGAGGGTTAGGCTGGATGTTAGGAAGCCCTTCCTCAGGGAAAGGGTGCTCAGAGCCTGGACTGGACTGCCCAGGGCAGTGGGGGAGTCCCTGTGTCTGGAGGTGTTGAAGGACAGCCTGGCTGTGGCCCTTAGTGCCCTGGTGTAGCTGGTTGTAGTGCTGTCAGGTCCTGAGCTGGGCCGGATGAGCTCAGACGTCTTCTCCAGCTTCAGTGATTCTGTGTAAATAAAAAGGATCAAATGAAAGGTTTCACTCGGTTACCAATGTAACTACAGCAGGGAGACAGCAGAGCAAGGGGAGGACTCATGAATTGCAATTCTGGATGCGATTCCATCCGGCATCACAGTTGGTGGCTCTAAAACTATGATTATTTTTTTTTGTTGTTCATTTAATTTTAAAAGATGAAAATGCCCTATTTAATTCCTCCAAGGGAACAACACTTCTCCCAACAGAACGTTCTGCTATTAAACTCTTTCGTTACAAAAAAATAAATAACCCTATTTCTTTAAAAACTGTGGTGAAGGATCATGTGTTCTGTTATCATCCTAAGCTGTGTGGAAGCGCTGGGTGAGCAGTGCCATGAGAACATTTGTTTCGCTCGCAGGGTTTAGCTGCAGAAAGATGTTAGTGTTTGTGAGAGGCTTTACAGCAAGAAATGGGCTCTGCCAGTACCTGCAGACTCTGTTCTGCGAATTGCTTGTGGTGGGAAGCTGGTCCCGTTTAGAGCAGAGGCGATGTGGTGGAAGACACAGAGCACTGATCCATTCTACAGATCCTGTGTACGCGCCAGGCATTCTGCTTCAGTTCAGGACTGGGATGAAAACCTTGAGGGGCTGGAGTGGAGCCAGAGAAGAGCAACAAGGCTGGGGAAGGGTTTGGAGAGCAAACCTTATGAGGAACACCTGAGGGGGCTGGGGCTGGTCACTCTGTAGTGAAGGAAGCTGATGGGAGACCTTACTGGTGATTGCAGCTGCCTGAGAAGACAGTGTAGAGAGGTGGGGTTGGACTCTTCTCCCAAGGAAGAAGGGACAGGACAAGAGGAAATGGCCACAAGCTGCCCCAGAGGAAGGTTAGATTGGCCCTGAGGAGAAGCTTCTCATTGGAAAGGGTCCTCAGGCCTTGGCACAAGCCCAGGGAGGGGGGTGAATCACCATCCATGGTTGCGTTTCACAGTTGTGGACACCTGTTGCTCAGGGACAGTGTTTGGGGTGGGATGGGACAACTGAGTTCAGGGTTGGACTCAATGATCTTGAAGGTCTTTCACAGTCTAAATGATTACATGAATCTAAAGACACCAGAGTTTCTTTGCTGTCGGTGAACGCCCATTGCCTTCCAGGCCACTTGCCCTCCAAACATCTTTGATCCTTGGCCTTGAAGGTCAGGGGCACTGAGGGTTTGGGAGAAGTTCCTTATGTCTGCAAATTCTCACAGTACTGGGGGCTTTTCTTTCTTGTTTTTTGTTTGGAAGGGTTGAAATAAGTTAATGAATATTGCTTATCTGAGCTTTTATCAGCTGCTCTGGGTAAGATCTTACAGCCTGTAAACAGAACTCAGCTGTCCCCATCCCCCTGCAGGTGCTGCAGCAGCAGAGCTATGTGCGGTGCCATTAGCACTGCGGGGCAGTGATTTCTATCAACATCGGTGGCCCTGTGGCTGCAGCACAGGTGGAAGATGCTTTCTGTCAGATCTCTGTAAGTGGTTAGTGAAGTGGCTTTGAACACTAAAGGGTCAAAACCCCCAGGAAATGAGGTGACAGCGTCTGAACAAACCTGCTGACAGAGAGTTTTGTAGAGGAAGTCTAAAGAGTTTGGGACCACTAAAGCACAGGGGACTGCCACTGCAGGATGATGCTCTTCACAGCCTGTTGTGGAGGGGCTGATCTCTTTTTCACCAGAAATATTTCTGTTCCCAGCAAAAACCATTTTACTCAGCGCAGGGACAAAGATCACTATTGGACTGCTCTGAAGGCAAGAGGTTTGCAGGGCACAGACACCATCGGACCCGCTGAGCTAGAGAAGTTCTGGTACCACAGAACAATAAAGCTTCTAAGACAGGAAGAACCTGGTGGTGACACAAGATTCAGGTGCTTATTAGGAAGTGAAGAAACAAGAGTCCATCAAAGAATTAGATGAGGTTTCATTAGAGAGACCAGGAGGGTGGCCAAGCTAACTGCTCAGGAGTTTTAAGAACAGACTGCCTCTGTCTCATGGATTTTCATTCTCTTCAACTCAGAATACACTTCGCTGTTCCCCAAGCAAAACCTCGGTCCCTTACGGGGGTGATGGGAAGATAATAGGTGTTACCCTATGTGCCAATTGCCTGTTACCAGTGTGGGGTCTGGAACTTGCTTGAGGAATAGTAGGAGTTCTGGACAGGAACGGGGAAGTCAATTTACCTTGCAGGGTCCCTGGAGAGAACCTGCTGAAAGCACGAAGACTGATCAACTCTCCATGCCGAGTAGTGTCAGTGCATGGGGGTGCTTGAGGTTTTCCAGCAGATGGGACACAGGATGGAGCCTTTCTTGAGGTGCTCGGCTGGGTGTTACCTGTTTATCAAAAATAAACCCTTTCTTTAAGGAGGCAGGATGCCTGGATACCTCAGAAGCCCTAAACCACAGCACATTTCCTGCTGCAGCCCTCTGATTACCAGTGCTTCAGGTCACACTGGGAATCTGATGGGTTACATCTTGTCACAGGTCAGGATTTGAATGCATTGACCCCGGTGTGTTCAGCAGAGCTTATGTGGGAGCACAGGGCTTTTAAAGACAGTCTTGTCGGGTTCTGATTGTTGACTGCACCATGATCTGTGTGGGGAATAGGATTTTCTGCTGATTGAGGGAGCGGGAGCTTTGCTGCAGTATTCATATTCAGAGTTACATTGAGGCAGAGAGCAAAACCAGAATGTAATTGTGATCACGCAAGAAAAAAGAGGGAAATCAAATCAGAGAACCATTAAGGGTGGAAGAGACCTCCCAGATCACAGAATTAGAGGATCATTAGGGATTGGAAGGGACCTCGAAAGATCATCCAGTCCAATCCCCCTGCCACAGCAGGATCACCTGGACTGAGTCACACAGGAACCCACCCCTCACATATTATAAACATGAATGAGGTCCCCCCTCAGCCTCCTCTTCTCCAAGTTTAAGAGTCCCAGCTTCCTCAGCCTTTCCTCCTCAGGGAGCTGCTCTCGTTCCTTCACCATCTTTGTTGCTCTACGCTGGACACCCTCCAGCAGCTCTGTGTCCTTCTGGAACTGAGGGGCCCAGAACTGGACACAAGGTCATCCAGTCCAACCATCAGTAGGGGCTCTATTGACCTAAAGATTAAACCCCACTCTATTTCTGTTGAAGATTAAAGGAATGCAGCTATTAGTGGTGTGGGATCAGGGACATACCTCTCCTCTGTTGATCAGAACCGTTTGGCAGCTAAGGCAGCCTCCATCACTAGCTCTTCTGGAAGCTTTAGCACAGATCCCGCTATTTGCTGAGAAAAGACTTCGGGAATTTAAAACCTAAATAACAGCTCTTGGGGAAGGGATTAGAAGAATAACACCTCAAAGGTTCAGTGAGTCTGGGAGGAAGAACTGAAGGACAACAGATTTGAAAGGAACACTAGGAAAGCAGTGGATAGTGTGATTCCATCGAGGTAAAGAAAGTCTCCAGGACCCAGAGGTTCTTACATGGTAGCTACGAGAGTTCTCGTCTGAAAAGGAACAAAGACAGAACCTGGAAGCACAGAGTCAGGGGAGATAGATATGGGCCTTGTGCATAACTCAGCAGCGCTCCTGCCAGTAGCTTTCCAAGGCAGATTCCATGTTCCCAGCACACACCTAAGCCTGGTCTCCCAAGGATTGCGGGGTTGGGGGTGGAGGCCATGCAAAGGCAGGTTGCCCCTGGTGTGCATTTTGGTTCTAACCCACCCTTTGCCCCCCCTCCACAGCTCACCTGTGTTTCCTGAGTCCTGACTCATGCAGCTTCCTTCTCCCTCTGCTGGGAACCTGCAGAACTGCAGAGGCTGCAGGGAGGGGTTTTTGCAGACTGAGATTTCCTTCTGAGCCCTCGCTCAAGCGGTTTGTTCTGTTACCTCTGCTTGCTGCTCAGTCCCAGGGTGATAACGTTGCTCTGAAGACTAAAGACACCAAGTAAAGGAAGGCTCCCCATACAGACAGAACAATTGTGTCCCTGTGGAGTTGTTCCAGACCCCTGCAGGAGCTTGTAAAGAACTCGTCTAACTCATAAGTTCAGTGGAAAATGTTGCTGCTGTTTTCACTGGCAGCAGGGTCAAGCCCAGACATGGCAGGGGCTGTAGGTAGGGACACAGTGCCTCCTGCGTGCTTGTTTTGCACTTGATGATCATAGAGGTCTTGTCTAACCTTAATGACTCCATGATTCTAGCACTAGTCATCATCTGCTCTCTTCTGAGAACAGTCCACAGGGTATTAACTGTGATGAGGTGAAGATGTCACTGACCCGAGGTTAAGCAACAACCATTTACCGAGTGAGCTGCTTCCAACAACCATCCTAGCCGAGGAAGAACCACTGAGGAGGCTCTTACTGCACGCAGTACCCAGGATCTTGTGCTGAGCCCCAAATCCTTGCATTGAGCCACAGGGGCAGCTCCTACTCAAGCTGTGGCTGTTCCCTAACACCTGGGCGTTTATGAGGGTTGGCAGAACAGGACAGCAGTCCTAGCCCTGCAGTAAGAAGGTGAATGAGGTGGTTGTTGATACTTCCAGCAGGAACAAACTAGACCTCTTATGGTCTCAGGAGTCAGAATGACATTAAATGATGACAGGTAGTCTGATTTAATTGGAGTCCTCTCTGTCACCTCCTGAAGCTAATACCCCAGGCTTTCACCCTGAAAGCTACTCTGGTAGGGATTTGGCTGGAGTCAGTGCCTGTGTGGTCCCACAGCATTGGGAAGGAGAGGGAACAAGGTGCTCAGCTGGACTGAGCAGAATAACAGGACAGTGAGAGCACAGGGCCTTGCACATCAGCTCATTCAGGGCCCGTGTTCCTCAGGGCAGTGATTCACAAGCAGTGACTTTTCAGCCACAGTACTGCCCACAGGTTCTGCTGAGATTAATGCCTGCTCACTGCAACACTCGTCCTTGATTTTTCAAGTGCTCTGGCTGATCTGTGTGTAGAAGGGAAGGTTTCAATCCCAAGTGAAAACGGCAGCCAACATTCCCTCGATTTTTTTCCTGAAAATTGGACCAGAGCTCTAATCCAGACCTTGACAGTGACTGATGATCCATGGGTGCTCCAATCACGCTATGGCCTTGTGAGGATCAGTGACAGAGCCAAGCTTGTGAGCAGCACGCACCCTCAGGTTCAGATCTAGCGTCTTCCCTACTGATTGGCCTTCTCAGCATCCCAACCTCCCAGCATCACTCTGAGGAGAATGTCAGGCTCCCCTTAACTCACCGCAGGGTTCTGTCTGCCTTTGCCTGTCTCTGCAAACTGATCTGCTCCCAGCTCTCTTAACTGATCTTCACGCTGGAGGGGGTAGTTGAGAAACTGAAAGAAAAGGCTTTGTTTCGCAGGGGAATGGACTATCAGGGAAAACTTGAGCTGGGATCTGCTCCCTGTCTGCAGCAGCGTCGCAAAATTTGTGTTAAACCCGTGTTTGCAGGGACCTGGCAGCAGAATCGAATATTGGCAGGAGGGCAAGGAACAGACACACCTGAGAGGAAATAACCACACAGCAGTAGGTGCAGGAAATCAATACCCTTTCATAAAAAAACATAAAATAAACTAAAATAACAGAAAACAAAATAAAGTAAAATAAAAAAATACAGTAGAGGAAAATAACAGAAAATAAAATAAATAAAAGAAAGTAAAAATAACATCAAATAAAACTAAATAAAATAATGTAAAATAAAAGCAAATAAAATACAATAAAGGCATTAAAAAGGGTGACATTAAGCAGAAAATGCAGCATACATGTTATTGCCCTCTACAGCTACCCCAAAGGAAGTTGTAGCGAGGCTGCTGCTGGTCTCTTTCCCCAAATTCCTAATGATAGGATGAGGGGAAATGGACTTAAGCTGCATCAGGGNGAGTAGCTAGAGCACTTGAGGCCATGGTCTATGGGTTGGGGAGCTGTTGGGACGACGGTTGGATGTGGTGAGCCTTTCCAGCTGTGAGAATTCTATGATCCTGTGATTCTTACCACATGAGACCACCAGTATTTTTCATTATGATATCGAAAGTGACTCTGAGCTAGATCAATATTGATTTAATCCTTAAGTCACCATTAGAAGAGCTCCTGGACGATGCCATGGTCGAGCTGTCATAATGCTTGGTGTGTAGAACCCCAAGATCTCTCCTTTGTTAACAAGCCTGCTCTCTTGGCTCTGAGATGTGGCACTGTCACACAAAGCAGGAGAGCCTAGTCAAGCGGTTGCCTTTTGGTTTTAACCTTACTTTCCTTTGTCATGTGAGTTCATTCTGGGATGCAGATGGCAGGGAACATCAACACCACTGTGAAGCAAAGGCATTCCTGAGGGGTTGTGTGTAAATGCCTCTTGTCAGCCATAGGATCACAAAGCACTTCCCAGAAAACCAAGCATGCAGTGGCTGCTGAGCACACAGGGAGGCTGAGGGGACACTCTGGATCAAGGCTTAGAGAATTAACTTGATTGTCAACCCAGCACAGTGAAATATGGCTGGGGAAAGTTAAAAACTAGAAACAAGAGCTTCAGGGCAGTTTGGGTCCTCAGCCATGTGCCTGGGAAGCTTGCTGCCAGCCATTAAGAGCAGTAATCACGAGGTTTATGGGTATAGAAACCAGTACCCACTAAATACAGGGTATTGAGAGGAATCACTGCAGCTGGGAGGAACAAAGTCAACCTCTTGGTCTTCTGTTTGTCCCTTCCCATCTGTAATGACTCCTCCTTGTGAGCAAGAAAGCAGAATGAAAGGATGATTCTGAAGGAAACAGCCAAGAGTCCACTTCAGCCACCAGACAGTGCCCATCATTTGCGGCTGAGCAGCTTGCAGAAGAAAAATCACCCTTCCTCTGGGAGAAACTCTGGTTGAGAATCTAAACCAATACCCTAGGAAGCATCTGGGAAACATTAAGGAGAGGCTGAAATGGAAAGCCTCCTACTCAGCATCCTGTCAGACTTATCTGATTCGCTGGTCAAATCAGTTGAAAATGATGGCTCTGAGAAGCCTTTCATTTGATTTACAGTCATTTCCTTCCCTTTTCCACTCTTTAAAAAAACAATAACCTGCTGATAGAGTGGAACATCCCACAGCTCACAACCGTTCCAGGCGTTCTGTGAGATGGGCCTGATCTCTCAGATACGATCCCCTTTCTACAAATCATTATATCCATGAGTAGCTTTATGGGCATGAATTATTCCAGGGATTTGCTGGGACTGTTTGCATCTCTTCCCTTAATCGCGAGAGGGGGAACATTAAAGGCTCCCAGGTAACTTCTGCTGTCACTGTAAGGCAAACGCGCTGTGATGGTGATGGGGGTGATGGATGTGGAAGCTCTCGGCACCGTGGAAAGATAATTAGGGGACTTGGCAGGGCTGGAGAGAAGAAAGCGGAAATCTGTGGTGAGCATAAGATGAAAACCTGTTGTTGGGAGGAATATAAGGGCTTCGATCTCTAAGAAAGGAGGGAATTGAAAGCTCCATGCTGAAGGAAAGGTCACAGGGTAGGAAGATGGGGGGCTACATGACGGATGACACTTTACCAGCCAAGAAACACGGTGTAACGCTGAGTGCTGTGACTTTGGTTTTTAAAGATGCTTGGAACTTAAAGAAAGTGCCCTTGAAGAGCTTCCCTCTCACTTCACAGGGCCATGGGTTTCTTGGCTGGGCATTCATCATCTGGCTGATAATTATAATGACTCTTCCCTGTACCTGGACTGTTCAGGGTGTGGGCTGCAGGTGAAGTCCCTCACACTCCTTAGGTGTTTGTATCTTACTCATTTCATTGAGAGTCAAGCAACTAATTAGAAGGCACAAGCCTGGAAAGCTTTGATAAGGTGGGTTCTTGCCTCTGCAGGCAGACACTGTGCTGCTGATAGCACTGCCACAGAGCACTCTGCAGAGGGACCAGAGAAACGCCAGGGGTTGGGGGTTTTACTCTTGAATGCCCTACAAAGTACTTGCGATTTAGTTCAGTCATCCAAGTTCATTAGATCCCAGTTCCTCACCAGGTACCAGCATCTGCCTCTTCTTTAGGCCACAGCAAGGGTGGCCACCATTTGGATGAGGGACTAGAGAGCACTGTCAGCAAGTTTGCTGATGACACCAAGCTGGAAGGACTGGCTGACACCCCAGAGGGCTGGGCTGCCATCCAGTGGGACCTGGACAGGCTGGATAGTTGGGCAGGGAGGAACTGAACGGAATTCAACCAGAGCAGTGGAGAGTCTGGCATCTGGGCACAACAACCCCAGGGGCACAGAGCTGCTTGAGAGAGTCCAGTGCAGAGACATGAAAATGATGAAGGGAATGGAGCATCTCCCTGCTGAGGAAAGGCTGAGGGAGCTGGGACTCCTGAGCTGGGAAAAAAGGAGCCTGAGGGGTGACCCCATGACTGTTGATCAAGATGGAAAGGGTGGGTGTCAGGAGGAAGGAGCCAGACTCTGCTCAGGGGTACCCAATGCTAGGACAAGGGGCACTGGGTGTCAGCTGGAACAGAGGAGGTTCTTCATCAAGAGGAGAAGCAGCTTCTTCCCGGTGAGGGTGCCAGAGCCTTGGAAGGGGCTGCTGAGGGGGGTTGTGGAGTCTCCTTCTCAGGAGATGTTTCAAACCTGCCTGGGCTGTTCCTGTGTGACTGGATCTAGGGGATCCTGCTCTGGCAGGAGGATTGGACTGTGTGGTCTTTTGAGGTCCCTTCCAAACGCTCACACTCTGTTTTTCTGTGAGGGGCAACATTTGCAAGATGTTTGCAGAAGCGCAGGAGCAGATCATTACAGATGGATAGGAAGGGTTTATCCATGTTCAGGTTCAGTGCAGAGTAGCTGCAGATTGCTCTTGGCTAAGTAGGGAAGCAAAGGACTTTCTTGGGGTAATGCACAGTAAGGATCCATTTTCATGACTACCTGAGTGTGTCTGTCAGTCACACGAATCCCTCTGTGCAGGTCCAGACTGAAAATAACTCTCTCTGGACTTTTCTTTTTTGTCTGTTATTTCTCCAGACAGCAAAGAGAAGAGAATTTGAAGGGAGAATGTTGTGCTTTGGGGGTGATTACGTGCATAAGTCTGCCAAAACACACTCGATCTAAAGAGTAATCCCCCAGGCAGCCTGGGAGACACTGTATTTTCTTACTGAAGAGTCTACAGCTAAAATGGGTTCCCTGCCTCTCTCCCCAGTGTTGCTTTCTGCCGGTGACACTGGAGAGCAGAACCTGAGTTTATAATAAAATTCACTTAGTATGCAAAATTCCAGATGTGGAATCAGTGAAGACGCTCAGATGTAATTTAATGGTGATGATGAGTGACAGAGGAGAAATCAGCTCCCCCTTCCGAACCTGCAAGAGCTCAATGAGGCCATTGAGTTGTAGGTGTTGACTCATTTCAGAAGCACCGGTAACAGGGAAAAGGCTGGGTTTGTTTAGGGAAAATACACTTTGCTAAGCAGCCAGCACTGGAAAAACAGTACTTTAATTTAAAGGAATTTAAGTAGCAGGTTTAAAAAACACGACTTTTGAGCTTTGTGGGCAACAACTGCCGCACAAGAGAACGCCAGTGCCTTGCTAACAGTGAGATTGTCTTTCCACCTAACTCTCCTGTGGAGTGCAGCCTGCTGAGCGCTCATAAAGAGCTTGGAGACGTCAGGATCAAGGTCAGGACGTGCGAGGCAGCAGCTTGCCAAAACGGCTATTTTAAGAGGCTGAGGTTAAACCTATCCAACCGGCATTTTCCTCCTGCTTCCCTTCTTAATGAGAAACGCAATCCTTCTGCACTTGACTGTTATCAACTGCTTTAATCTTACCACCCCAGCACATGGGTTGGGGTCTTGCCTTGCCCCCCTCCCCAGTCTGTTACCCCACTTTTAGAGAGTGACGCAAAGAGTTGACCTTTATTTTGCAATAGTGACAACAAGTAACCCCCCTCACCGGGCCCACAGACCCCAACAGCACCCCCAACGCCTTTGCATTCAGGGACAGTCTTCAGTGAAGCCCTTTGAGCTGTAAAATCCAACAGGTTTACCCCCATCTGTATAGAACACTCTAAAAGCCCCCATTTCCACATTCGACTGTGAACCTTTTCCTGAAGGGCATTCTGGAGCAGTGCTGACACCATTGCCCTCTGCAGGTGCAAAAGCTATTCCTGACACCTCAGTCCTTGCAGAGGAAGCTCGGGCTGAGCCATTTTACTCTGCGTTTGCAACAGGTTCAGGTCATTCTGCCTAGCTGACCCCAGTTACCCATTAAAGCTGGGGATCCCCACACATCCCCAGGTTGAAGAAGTCCTCATTGGAGGAGGTGCTGTTTGTAGGGTGAGGTAGTGGAGCTCTGGCTGTGTGGCTGTTCCCAGGATGTTAGAGGCTACAAGAGATGTTTGTACCAGAATGTCCTGGCTTCCCTGGAGTGGTCTGTGCTGCAGGTAGAAGACCAGTTTGGGTGTGAAGAGAGAGTGGAAACATAAGATTTGCAATTAAACCCTTTAAGGTCAATGCTACAGATAAGGGGAATAACCTCTGGGTGGGTGAACCTCTGTTCACTGTGGTTTTGATGTCTCCCTGACCTTGTTCCTTATTCACTGCCAGGGCTTCAGCTGCCTTCCTGGGAGCAGAACTATTAACCGATAGGTTTGTCCTTGGGGCTTCTCCTTAGGCTGCCTGAGAGCTTCATGGGTATTAACTGTTACTCTTCTCTGTTTCCTCTAACAGGGTAGTGATGGGATCCTTGTTTTCCACACCGAACAGAATTTCAGAGCATTTCAGATGCCAAAACAGCTGCAGGAGTGGGAGGTTGGGTTTGAGACTCTGAGAGACCTTAACTGCTGTCAGCTGTGTGGGGTCAGGGCTGGGCAGGTGTCTGGGGTTATGACACTCAGCAGGTGGGGACAAGATCTCCAAGTCCAACCATCAACCTCACTCACCCTGCCCACCTTAGCTACCTAATAGGAAATAGCAATGATGGGGGATAGAAAAGCTAAAATATGGGTGAATCAAATCTTCCTCCTCTAGGAGCCTTAAATGGCTCCACTGAGAGAAGCTTCATGCAGCTTGGAGCCCCCTCCTTTGAGGGTTTAATATGTTTGAAGGCTGTGTGAGGTTGATTCTGTTTGCTGTAGTGTGCTGGGGAAAGCGTGGAAGGGAAATGTGTGTCCTTGCTGGGGACCTGGGCTTCCCCCTTGCTGTGAGGAGGAGCTCATTGCTGTTCCTGAGCCTTTTAGGAGTTCCTCAGCCCCTTAGACTTCTGTGAACTTCCCCGTTTCCCTCTTCTTATCCCTCAGCACACGCTCAGGTCTTAGTACCTGCGATCTTGTGTTCTCCCTGTGCCCTTCTCCTCTCTCTACCCCAGCTCCAAATGAGATTAACTCCCCGAGTCAGTGAGTTAGAACTTAACTGAATTTAGGTTTTGCCTTCAAACTGCAGATGAAGGGAGATTTTGTGATGCTGGGGGAGAACTGCCTCTTAAATTACAAGAAAAAAGTTTCATTCAGGAGTCCAAGCGGGGTGGGAAAACCTGGGTGGATGAACGGCAGTGCTGTCCTTAGCAAATCCAACGCTCTGACTGGGATTTCTCTCTTTCTGAAGTTTCAGAATTAATTTTCTTGCAACATTTAGCCCGAAGGAGGTGCTTGACAGGAGCTGTGTAATCCAAAAGCGCTGCGGGTTTTTGTCTCTCAAATTCTGAGCTGTCAAGGAGAGTATTTTTAGAGGTTTTATGAGTTTTGCTTAGAGTCACTGGTGGAATCAAGTAACCTTGATATTGAGTGGCATCAGCAGCACCTTGGGAAGAGTTTGGCCTAGGGTTCTTCTGGAAAATCAAGCAGGAGTCTGGTAGCCCATGTGGCAACAACATCCCTGTTGTTCAGCTGGTTTTGTGTCTTTCTGAAGAACCCCATCATTGCTGTTCTGTTACATCCAGCTTCCTTTAAGTGAGACCTGTGCCAGGCTTGCTTTTCCCTCTAAACACCATTTCCAGAGCTCCAGACAGCCCCTTTTCCACACACACCCTGTGCTTACAATCAGACCTCCTTATTTCTCTTAATTTCATCCAAGAATTCTTAGTGAAAAGTTCTTTTATGATGTAAAATAGCTTTCAGCTCCTGGTTAGGAGCTGGTCTGTGGTTGGTTTGTTTCCATGGTACCTTCTGCCTCCAAGAGCTGTTTTCTGCCAGTCTTCTCTTTCTGTCTAATGGACCTAAATCAAGTTGAAATGTAAGAAGGTTTTCTCTGCTTTCTCCTGAGCTCCTCAAGACAACTCGGCAAATGTTCTCTCTCCCACACAAATTATTTGCAGGTACAGTTAACTGGGAGTTGCTTGAATTTCCTTGTTCTTCAGCCAAAGGGCTGTGGCAGTCTCAGTGGTAGCAACTGGGCAAGCAGTGAACCCCAGTGAGTCTTGGAATAGGTGTGATTTGGCTTTGATGAGAGCAATTACCCGGGGCTGCCTCGATGGAAGGAGCTGAGTTTAGGTTGGGTGGTTGGGGTTGCTAGAAGCAGGGCTACTCTGGAAAGGTTTCTCCACGAGGTTCATTTGTGCTGGAGCTTCCTAAGTGTCTTAGTTGTGCCTTCTCTGTTTCTTGCTTATCCCTTCAGCTTTACTTTCCTGTGAAAACTGGACTTGGTTTTTGGGGGGTTTAATTGTTGGGGTTTAAGTTTTAGTCACGAGTTTTCAAATCTGCTGATTAACCATCTGCTTCTCTGTCTCTTCCCCCACCTTTCTTTCCCCCTTTGCTTTGTCTGTGACTTGAATCAATACTCCCCTGTGTGTTCTGGGCTCGTTCAAAGACATCATTACTCTTCTTTCTCAGAATCTCTGGAGGTTTTTCTTTTCTCTAACAGCTTCTCAATCCCACTCTTTTCTTTCTGTCTGTCACCCGTGGCAGAAGGAACAAGCTCACCGCAACAGCAGCTGATGGAGGGAGCTCAGAGCCAGTTGAATCAGGTTTCATTGCATCTCCAAAATACACGTGAACCTCTTAGACTCTCTGAGCAGCAGACTACAGGGCACTAGGGTGCTGAGACAGAAATGGGATCTGTGAGCCTGTGTATTGATCACAGAACGGGGAAACCTTTATCTCCAGATCATGGAGGACAAAACCTGGTGAATGCAGGAAGACATCGTGTTCCTGCCCTAGGATAGAGGAACAGAAGAAATGTTAACAACAGCAGACAGTTATTTAAACCCTGTTCTCTAGAGTTATGCTTCCAAGAAAGTCTCGTTTCTCATGGCTGGCACCAACAGTCACTGGACCTCTGGGGCCTTGGTGGGATCTTAAGTAACTTTGATGCTGTTTTTATGAGCAAGATGCTTTCTGCAGTGTGAGTGCACATTAACCCTGGTGAACAGCTTGCTAACACCAAGCATAAGCATGTAAGGTGTCTCCAAACTGCACCTTGGACGGTCTGGTTTGGATGCCCAGACTGAACCATGAGGGCCCTGAGGTATTAACTCTCTTCCTGCTCCTTTTATAGTCACAGGTTAAAACCAAAGCTTCTGTGTAGGTATATGACCACAAGTGAAAGGCCTCCGGTCCTTGATGGTGATGAAATGTTGCTTGTTCTGAGAGCAGTGAGAAAGATGCATCTGCAGATATCCTCACGGGATCAAAACTACTGGGCTGGTTTGAGTGAGGAGATGGAAAACCCCAAATAGCTCAGCCTTAACTTGAAGTCCAGCCCAGTCTGCTGCCTTATGTCCTATGTGAGCTTGGAATTTAGCACGAGAAAGGCACATGTCTTGCTGTCTGTTGCCCATGGTGATAGGTAGGTGTTGGGAAGTGGAATAAAGGAAGATGTCTTGTAAAAAATGCTTAATTGCACGTGAGGGCTGTGGAATTAAGGGCTGACAACAAGTGCTTAATAGGAAAATAGTCCTTTATGCCTCTAACAGCCTCTATCAACATTTTCATTTCAGAGGTAATAAAGCTAAAAGCTCAAGCTGTGGCTCTGCAGCGTTAGCTTGGGTAGTTAACAGCCCTCTGACAGGAGATCCTACTGCCCAGTTAGACTGCCAGAGGGGAACGCACCTGAGAGTGCCACAGCTGAGAGGTGGACTTGGCTGAGAGAGATGGGGATCTTAGATCTCTTCCCTCTGCATTTTCTGAGGTAACTGCCAAGGTGACAAACCTAATGACTTGAGAGTTCTGTCCTCAGCGTCTCCCCATTGTTGTGCCTGCTCCCTTCTCCATGGAGAACACAAACCCTTCAAGTCTTGCCAGTGCAGCTGGGTACATGGTTTGGTTAATATCCCAATAGAAGTAACATCATCACCATCTCCCTGATCTGGGAACAAAGCAGCTTTCATTTGGCAGATTTTCCAGGAGCTAGAGGTCTTTTGGGCTCTCACAAGCCTTTATCTCTGCTATGAAGTGAAATTACTTCTGCCCCAGCTCAGGTGGAACTAGAAAGGACTACAAAGGAGCAGATTTGCTGTCACAAACCTCTTCTGAATGCAGGCATGAAGCCAAACCCAGAGCCTTTGTATCTTTATCTGTTTAGAAATCATGAAATTGGGAGGTTTTTTAATAGTTCCTCTTGTTTAGCTTGACTAGGGGTTGTCTTTGCGTGACATCACGGAATGTTCCTGGTTGGAAAGGACCTCCCAGATCCAAGTCCAGCCATCCCCACCCTAACAAAAAACCTCAATCCCTGAGAGACTGATGAACACAAACTATCCCCATCCCTGCTGTTCTTCAACACCTCCAGGCAGGGGGACTCCACCTCCTCCCTGGGAAGGCCCTGCCAGTGCCCAACCACTCTGGCTGCAGAGAATCTCTGCCTCAGATCCAGTCTGACCCTCCCCTGCCTCAACTGCAGAGCAGTGCCCCTGCTTCTGTCAGCAGTTCCCAAGAAGCAGAGGCCAACAACCACCTGTCCACACCTTCCCTTCAGGGAGCTGGAGAGGGCAGTGAGGTCCCCCCTCAGCCTCCTTTTCTTCAAACTAACCCTGCCCAGCTCCCTCAGCCTCAGCGCATGCAACTGGATCTCTAAACCCCTCATGAGCTTGGTAACTCTACTCTGAATCTGTTCCAGCATATCCATGCCTTTCCTATCAAAAGGGGCCCAGAACTGAACCCAGGACTCGAGACTTTCCAAGGGCATGGGAACTTCCCTTCTCCTGCTGCCCATGCTATTCCTGATCCAAGCCAGGAAGTAAAATCAGGAGGTCTGTTGTCAACCCTAAACAGTCACAGTCCCTGTCAGCTCATGGGCACAACCCTGTGAGATGTTTTGATGTCTCAGTCATGTAGGCAGTCAGATACAGTCCTGGCGAACATCTTTGGGACAAAATACAGCTAGTTTTACCCTCATCCTGATACTTGTAACTCATTTAGCAGTGCCTGTCCTGCTCCTGAGCATCCAGGCTGGTTTGCTGAGCTTCTGTGCATGCAAGTGAGACTTGAAAGGAAGCCTGGAGCTGGGGCTGGAAGGCAAATGACAGTCTCTCGAGCAGAGGTATCGATAAAACCATCCCCTGGGCCCCCTTAATTGCAGTCAGTAAAACTTGAGTCAGTGTAAATAATAAACTGCTGATGGGCACAAGGGGTACGGAAAAAGTAGTTAAGGCTCCTGGGGGAGTGAACCGCTTGAGACTCAAAATACTGGGTTAAGATGTAATAATCACAGCTCCCAATTTTTCTTCCTGCTTAATTTCCTTTGAACCGGAGTGTTGGTGAAGTTAAAGGTCACAAAGAGATTTATGACCACCTGCAAAAAAGAAATCAAACTAATATCTCCTCACTGCTTAGAAGAGGGAAATCTAGGGAGCTGCAATGCGGTGGTGCAATTCCCTCATCTTTTTGCCCTTGGGGCTGCTGCTCTTTGTGGGCTGAATCAACCCAAGCTGCGTAGTTTTAGTTCAGTGACTTTCATCTCGTTTCACAAACGGGGACGCTGTGTGGGGCTGCTGGAGTACTGGAACCGTCCAGTAAAATCCAGATCCTGTGGCTAATTCTGCTGTTGATAGGATGTTCCTCACCCTTTTCCTCTGGCAGTCCATCTCTGTGTGGAGAGTTCTGCCTAAACCTGGGTAAGAGACGTAAAACCTGCTTTCAGATAACATCAGCCTAACAGCACCAGTTGGAGGTGATGATGGTTTGTGTTTGAGTAGTGCAGGGTTAATCTGGAGTCACAGGCTTGAGGTGCTGGACTAAATGCTTAGGGAGAAGGTTGGGATGTGCTGGGGAGGCTCTGCTGGAAGCAGAAGCTTCTACAATGAAAACAGCTCAATTTGCCAAAGATTTTTAAACCCCCCCAGACTGTCTCTCTCTGACCTGGCTGTGGTTGTTACAGGGCACTTAATACCTAAATACTCTAGCCAGTGTGTTCCTCAAACTCCTGGGAGGTCTTTTGCACTGCTCACTAGGCTATGACTGAGCTTTAAGATGTGAAGAATGCCCTTCCCTTGATTTGTTTGGTGGGTGCCTGTGTTCAGTGTAGTCAACAGTTTGGCTGCCAGTGTCCCTGTAGGCTCAGTGATGTCTGTGGGTGCTGCCTGCCTGCCTTACGGAGCTTAAAGAGAAGCACAGGCTGTGGTGGTGCAGTGTTGGGACTAGGATGGATTGTGGAGAAAAAAGGAGTGCAGCAAAGGCAAATCAGTTGTCCTTTGCAGCGACTCCTGTCCTGAGGGCTGTGGAACAAACAGTTGTTCCAGTTTTACGTTATAATGGAATTTAAGCTGAGAAAGTGACCAAAAGCCCAAGTGAGGGGGTGTGATTAGTGCAACAGGACTGGTGCTCCAGCTCCTGCGGCAGTGCCCTCCAGCATCCCCATAGTTCTCTTCCATCATCCCGTGGAGATCCACACAGCCTTTGTGCTCTCAGAGCATTCTGCTGGCAGACCTGCAGGGTTCATGTACCAGCAGAAGGCTGGTACAGTGTCAGTAATAAATACTGTGAACTAACAGTATGGTTAGTGCCTCCACTGCTGGGCTACCCAAAGTTAATGGCACTTCCATCTCTCGGCTTGTTCAGTCCTGGCTTAGTTACTGGAATTACCTAGGTTAGCTCTCTTAGTGCTGTGAAGCACCAAACTCGTTTAACATTCAGCAGGAAGCTGTGTCAAGTCTGTTGCGTCACTCAGACCTGTGAACTGGTTCCTTACCAGTCCTGTGTAGCTTTAACTTGGAGTAGTAACCCCCAAGCTGGTTCTGAGAGATGGTTTGGTTCTGCTTTCAGGTTCCTGCAGGAATCCCCAAGCGTTGTTGCCTGCATAAAGCTGGAATTATGGATGCTGAATGATACAGCAACTCGAACCTCGCGCCAAGGGTCTGGGTTACCTGTGGGAGAGCCAAGGCAACATGACTGCTTCTGTATTTCATGGCAGTGAATTACAACTGGGACTTGCACTCCACAGCAGAGCAGCACCAGAGTGGATCGGCTGCTTGGATGACCCGTGGCATATCTGCTTTGGCTGAGAACTCTCAACTCATTTCACCAGTGGAAAGCGTCAGCAGAACAGTCCTGAGCACAAGAGGGAATTTCAAGCACTTTTGAAGCACCTGGACATTTGCCTTTCTTCTTTTCCTGCCAGCAACCGTTTCTTTGCTAAAAATACTGACTCTCCTCTGCGTACCGCTGCATAGTCTCGAGATGGATGAGGTGGTGCTGGTTTTAAACCCCTGACTGGAGCAGGAGAGAAGAAGGGCTTCAACAACGAGTTGCTCGGGAACACATTTCCTACCCTAATGTGCGATTGTGTATGAAGGGTGACTTCTGCACTCCCCTATAACCACCCAGACCATCCAGTACCCTCCTCTGATCCCAAGGAAAACACAGCTGCCGGCTCTGCTATTCATTAAGTGATCACCCAGATTAATTCCGACTCTGATGCAGAAGCAGGTCCCCTGGAAATCCAGCTCACTCATGGAAAAGGCTCCCCCCAGGCACATTCCCGGCGTGTAGGATGTTGCCTTAAAGAAACTGTAGCCAACCACCTTATTAGTATTCCTCCCTCCTCTGGGTTTCACTTGCAGCAAAGGGAGGGCTGAGCAAAATGCAGTAGAGCAGGGACAGAGCCGGAGCTGGCAGCCAGCTCGGTGCAGGCTGCTGGATGTAGGAGGTGGAGGAAGGGGTGGNCTTGCCATAATCCTGACCCCCCCTGGCAGAAGATCCCGCTGCTGACCGAGCTCTCCTTGTCTCCATGACTCGCAGCCAGGGGGTGAGGGGTTGGCAAACCACCTGCTTTGGAGGAGACCCCCGGCTCTGGCTGCTCTCGGCATCCTCTACCCATCTGGGAAGGTAGCAGTGAGCTGGACCATCTGCAGCACGCACCGAGCAGCCGCTACTGGAGGCTACTACTCACTGTTTGCACTACAGGGCTTTTTTTGGGGGATTTTTTGGTGTGCAAGGAGCCAGGGTTGTTGCACAGGAGGATATTTCTGCGCTCAAGCTGCTGAATTTCACAGCCTTGGACCCCTGCCTTCCCTTTTCCTATCGAGTTGCGGGCTTACTTTCGGCATTAGGGCTCCTGGGGATGGAAGAGCAGTAAATGGAACCTCTGAAAACTAATTGTTTTGCTTCTGTGTGACTGGAGGGAAAGGAAAAACCGAGGAGAATCGAACCCAGCGAGAGGAATTTTTACATTTCTTCTTGGAGAAGTTTGCGGAGGGGTCCGTGCACAAGGTAAGGGGGGAATTGTCTGCCCCATTTCTTCGCTTATTTGTATCCTGTGTCTTTGATCCTGGGCAGGGGGGTGGGAGAGGATGCTTAAAGCTCGACTACTAGGAGAGTGGTGGCTGTGAAGTCTCTGCTTGTAATTTGGACCCTTTCTCCTTCCCTTTTGTTTTTTAAAATCCCTTTTCCTTCTCCTGCCATTTGCACAGAATGAAAAAAAAAAACAACCCACAACCCTGCTTGCAGAATAATGAGCTGTGGTGCTGCAAAATGTTAGCTAAATAGCATTAGAAAGCTCCTCTCATCTCCAAGGTATTAGCTTTTCTAGGGAGAGGAGGATTCTTGTTTATTAAACCGGCTAAAATATTGGGAAAGTAGCTAGAACGGGCAAGGAATGGAGCTGGTACCACAGCCCCGATGGGAGGCTCCATGTTTTCATAAAGCTTGGTTGAGTGGGTTTTTCCCCCTCCTCTGCATTTCAGCCAGCTCTGGAATGATGAATCTCCAAGTCAAAAGCTGCTCCTGCTGCTGTTGAGCGGAAGTAGAAGGTGGTAGAATGGAAATGGGGAGGTTTGTGCATCAGTTGTGTGAAGTTCAGCTGTTTGCTTCTGCTTAACCTCTTGGATGCTGCTGGGTCGTGGTTGGATTTAATTTCTGTAGCCAACAATAGGGCCAACCAGCAGTAATGCCCATGGAACAGAGTGTCTGTCACGAGAAGTTCTTGTGGGCTTTTAATTACTGGGCTGGAGATGCTGCCAGTTGCTCAGGTGTCCACAGTAGATGTCTCGGCCAGCATCACTCCTGGCGTTTTTGAGGAGATGTCAATCATAGTGGTGTCGCCCTGGCACTTACACCCCCCACTCCGCCCCCCGCACACCTCTCCAATGCAGTTTCTGCAGGAGCAATCTGCCTGTTGTAGCCTTTCCCATTAAATAATAGAAATCAAGCAGTGCTGTGCTGCCACAGAATCGCGGCTCTTGTAGTTAAGGGCTTTTTATTGCTGCCCTGGCAGCCCTCAGCGTTCCCGAGGAGGTGAGAAAACCATCTGTAAATACAGTTCGGAGATGCTTCGTTCTCCAAATGGACTTGGGAGATGGTTGCTGCTCCTCAGTTATAGGGATGTGAATATTACTGAAGGATGTGGTTGGTATCTGCTTGCAAGGCTGCGGCGCTGGGTTAGGGTGAGAGATGGATAAAGCAGCTGTCCTGAATAATGCAGCGTGGGGCTAGTGGCTGTGCACATGGCTAACGCAGTGTGGAAGGACAGGGCACCCCAGGTGGGACAGGACCTGTGAGCCCTTGGCTGTAAAGCAGGGAAATGACTCTTCTTGTAATGGATCCTGTGCTGGAAGGCTGAAAACTTAATGAAAAGGCTCTGTCTGAGAGTAATTGAATCAACGGATGGGTTTGCATCCTGCCAGTCAGCCCCTCTGTCTCGACTGGTTTTGTCGAGCAGCTGTAAGGAGGGATGAAGGGCTGAGGGGAACTGGTTCTAGGTGTGTGTGCCCTTGTGTTCTGGTGGTGATGCTCTGCATGTTTGTCTCTGATTATGACACACAAATCTCTGTGGGCAGGACACCCCTGTTCTGCCCTCACTGGACTTTCCTCAAGCCCCGTGGAGTGTAGCACACGAAGGTGGTGGGTTTTGTCTCAACCGTGGGGAACAGGCTGTGTAATGAGGGCACCCTAAAAGCGGTTGGATGTGTGGAGAAATGACAACTCATGATCTTTGGGAGCTTTGCCCTGGTTTGAGATTTGAGGAATGTGGTGAGCCCCTCAAAGTGGAGATGTTGTCTGGGTGAAAGCAGCGGGGGAAATGTTCTGCCTGGAGGTAGAACAACTTTTCCTGCTCTTGGTGGAGGGGAAGAAGCTGATGTGTTTACTCCATCAGTACTTCTGCATATGGGGGGATCTAGTGGAGTAGTCAGAGCATGGAGTCACTTGTGTGCTGGAGAAGAAAGATGTCACTGCTTTACTAACATGGTATCCAGTCACTGTCAATCATCCATCTCTGACCAGCAACCATTCCAGAAGCGACTGGTGTGTGGGCTCTTGAGCAGGAGCTATCTCCTTAGATACTGCAGACTCAAGCAAATGGTGCTCGTTTCACATTTTAGCACCGAAGAAGAAACCTTGTGATGCTTTCCTCCTTTGATCCTCCCTCAGTAGTTGTGTTGGTGTAGTAGGTTTTGATGAGAGAACTCTTCCTGCATTCCAGTTCTGGCTTCTGAACTGGACTGTCATGTTTGCTAGTGTTGGGTTTCGTTTGCGCATCCTACACACTGTGCCATCTATACCAGCATCCGTGGTGGTTTCTAATGCCACTGCCACTCATGGCAAGGATGGAAATGGATAATCCTCAGGGCCAGCAGGTTTTATGTGGGAACAGGCTTTAGCACCAGTTGGACCATGTGGGGGTTATTTTTAACGCTCAACGGAGAAGTGTTTCATTTCGCTGGCCTTTCCGCATTTCATACTGCAATGCCCCGTACGCCTTCAGCCTCTCCTAATGTGGAAAAGCCTTCCTCCTCTGAGCTGGTTGGGTGCTGGGATGAGCTCAATCCACCGTGCACTGGCCATCTGGCTGGAACATGAAGGCCTTGCATGGGTCTTGCAGAGAGAACGTGGTAGGTAAGGTGTCTCAGCAGGAGTACGGGTACAGTGAGAGCCTCATGAGCTGAATTCTTCTCTCAATGTTGTTTTAAGCATCAGTGGAAATTAAACCTGAGATTTCTTGTTTGCTTAGCTCAAATTAATTGAGCTGCCTCCTTTTTCTCTTTGCTGAGGTCAGCCGAGCAGGTGCTGAGCTCCTCTAGCACACGTCTGTCTTTCTAAAACCCAGGGTACTTCACACATGAATTCCTCTTCCTTCAGAGACAAGCTGGGCTGACAACTGCTAAGTCAGTCTCAGAGCTCTGAGTGGCACGTGGGCAAGGGGAGGCTGGGCGCGAGGAGGTGTACCAGCAGCTCCAGGACTTGGACCGAAAGCTCTGTGGGATGGTGGAACACGTCGGCTTGATTGCTGACTCATGGTGTTGGTCTGCAATATTATCTCTCACTTGTGTCAGGGTATTGGCTTGGCAATCAGGAGCTAGGAGTTTGTCAGTAAACACCCACTGCCTATGGATGGGTTCTTGGGGAATGACAAACGGTGCCATCGCTGGAAGTGGCTGTGGGTAGAGTCAGTGCTCTTGAATCTCTTGCTGTAAGAGAACTAATTGTAAACCTCACTCCTTTTAGCCACTTCACTAAAAACAGAGCTGGTCTCAGATACATCCTTGTGAATGACATTCTGTACCCACGTTGTTCTCCTTCCCATTCCTTTACCATTGAGAGTCAGAGGGTGAGGTTTAGGGATGAAGGTGACTCAGAACCCCAAATTCCAGTGCGGAAATGAAGTTGGTTTGGCAAGGGAATGCTATTGCTTTCCAGAAGGATGGCCACATTGTGGTGGCAGTAGGCAGCCAAGAGGGTGGCCTTCAGGAGCTGTGCTGTTCTTAGGGAATTAGTGTGAGAGATCAGGTTGGTTTTATGGTGCTCAACCAAACCATGAGTAATTTTTGAGAACATGTGAACCACAGCGACAGGAAGGATCCAAAAGAGGGGCACTGAGAGCCTGGAACACAGAGGCGCAGGAATAGGCTTCTAGAGCTCTCACATTTCCAGTTGGTAAGATGGGAGGTGATGTTCTCCACATCTCCATGACTGAAATGTCTGAGCGTCGCACTGATTTTTTTATGGCTACTTCATATTGCTGAGGAGGAAACTTCCTTGGATTCTCAAAACATGCAAGATGTTGCTGTGCAAGAGCTCTTGCTGTCAAACTTGGAGTGGTTACATAAGGTAGAAAGAATCCTGTTGCTCCTGGAGGAGGGTGGTAGGCAGAGATGTCTTCAGAAAGCAGGCCCTCTTTCTCAGAACATGCACTGCAGAGGCAGAGTTGCCGCAAGAAATGTAGGTCTCTTCCTGGTGGGACTGAGGACTCTTTACATGGAACACAAGTCATTTTGTCATCAACAGCAGTCTCTTCACTCGGGCAGCTGCCAGTGGTCAGTGCTCTGGGTTGTGCACACAGAAAATCTCTGCAAACCAAACGCATGGAGCTCCGAACCACCGGTATAAAACCCTGTGGTGCGATGGTTCTGCCGCAGCTTGGTGCTGGCAGCCCATGGCAGGGAGGTTTCCTGTGAGGACTGTAGCTCTATGAGGTTGTTTTGGTAGCTCAGGTTTATGTCAAGTGCTCTTGGAGCACCTGCTAGTAGTTAGAGCGTCATTTCCAGTCCTCTTGTTCCTGTTGGCATGCAACAACAGGGTTGTAGCCTTCTCCTTGTAGCTCCTCAGGAGTGGCAGAATTCCCATGAGGTAGAGTTGAGGGAGGTGGGAGGCCACTAAGGTTTTTCTTTCAAACATTAGTTGTATTTATCCCCCTGTCCGTCAGTTCAGTGTCGTTGAGAGCATCATGCAGCTCCTGCTTGAAGGGACAAAGAGAAGGGGGTGAATGTGCTGAGACCAGACCTTTTTCCTCATGCCTCACTTGTCTCTGGTTCAACCCGTATTTATAGGCTTTGTGATGCCTGTGCTTTTGATGTAGCTCCCTGCATCCTCACCATAGCCTCAGCTGTTTCAGGAAGCGAATGAGGCCCACTGGAGCTCAGTGAGCTACCTGCAGTTTGCATAAAACCTGCAAGAGCAGCTGCCTTGTGGAAAGCAGAAGATTCAGTAGTAGAAATTAAATAGGAAAGAGCAGAATGGTTGAACTCCGGGGTAGGAAGGGAAAACAGTGATGAGATCACCCCAGTGACTGGATTCTTCAGGAGTCCAAGCAGGGACTGTGGTGTATGAGCTGCACGGGGAAGGAAAGTTTTTCTGGGTGAAATCCTGGGTGGGAGGAAAAGGTTTGTAGAGTGTGTCTGTAAGCAGCATATGCTTCAGAAACGCCAGCGACAGCCTGAGACTGCCTTTTGATTTAGCACAAGAGTAGACAGAGCAAGGCTAATAACAGCAGTTAGGAGACCTGCATAGGGGATTGGGAGCTCTTGGAAAAGCTCTGGAGGCGTAGAGCCTTGGACTAGGAGAGGAAATTTGAGCTGCAGTTCCAAGCAGAGAGTCCAGCTCAGAGCCACAAAGATGATGGAGTGGAACACTTCCCTGCTGAGTCTCTTCAGCTTGGAAAAAAGGAGCTTGAGGGGGGACCCCATGACTGTTGATCAAGATGGAAAGGGTGGGGATCAGGAGGAAGGAGCCAGGCTCTGCTCAGGGGCACCCAATGCTGGGACAAGGGGCACTGGGTGTCACCTGGAACAGAGGAGGTTCCCCATCAAGAGGAGAAGCAGCTTCTTAATGGTGAGGGTGCCAGAGCCCTGGCAGGGGCTGCCCAGGTGGAGTGTATCTCTGGAGATGCTTCAAACCTGCTGGCCTGTTCCTGTGCGATTGGATCTAGGGGATCCTGCTGTGGACTGGATTGGATGATCTTTTGAGGTCTCTTCCAGTCTCTAACAGTCTGTGGTTCCATGATTCTGTGTTCTAGATAAAGATTAAATATCCAGTAAGGATGGGAGTAGTGGCCATGGACTCCTCAGTTCCTACGGTCAGTGTGTGGGTCAGCGGGGTTTGGGCAGTCTGTAGCAGACAGGAGAGGTGGGTGGATGTGTCGGTATGCAAGAGCCAGTGGACCTGGAGGAAACAATCATGAGTGATGCAGTGACCATAGCAGAGGTATGAAGTGATTCCACTGAAGGGGTAGCTATTGGGTTTCATTTCTGCAAACCCAAGTGTTAGGGTTTCTGGAGATAAACCTTCAAATATTCAACCGTGTCGATTTCTGTGTTAAAAAAACCCAAACCAAACAAAAGCCAACAAACCCTGAATGGTTTAGTGTTGTCTGCTCTGGGGGACTGGCTGAGTTCATGTATAGCTGGGCTAATGTAGGCTGATTGTGAGGCACTCAGGACCACAGGTTTTCTTGTCCCATCACACCCAGGCGTTTTCCCTCTGCGGTGGTGCTGGGGTGGTCTGCCGAGAGGCACCCCCTCTTGTCCTGGGAGCTGCATCCGTGCTCTGGGGAGCAGAGAGGTCTGAGAGCAGGGATCGCTCTAGTCCTGCCCGGTGACTGCCACCACACTTAGCTGAGCAGGAAGGCACTGAACTATGAGAGTTGTTCCTTCTCCCGTGGCCCTGATGGCAGGGCTTGCTGCAGTGACCTATTGCCCTCGTCTTACAGAAGTCACAACCCTTTCAAACCACGAAAGATCCCTTCAAACTGGGCTTCCCGTGACAATCAGCTTTCATAGCTTAAGCAGCTTTATGCGATACTGAAAACAGTGACAGTCGAGAGAGGTAGCTGGGAGACTTCTTTAGAGTCTAAGTACTTGGCTTGGCAATGTGTGCTTAAGGGTCTTAAGCTGCCTAAAAGAGGCCCTTAATCGGCCTTAATTCTTCTTATTCTTTTTTTCTGGAGTAGGCGGAGATGCCCGATCCTTCTTTTCATTTGGATGAATAGGGAAGTTCCACCAGTGTCTCCAGATCCTCCTCCAGGCTGTGGGTCTGCAGGCTTGGGATGTGGCTCTGAAGGCAGCGATTCCTGCCTCAGCTCCGGCCTCTCTTGAGCCAGCTGCATCGCTTCCCGCATCTCCGCTTTATTCCTCTCAGACTTTACTTGCCACCCGGCAAGTGGGGTTGATTTATGCTGTTTTCCTGTATGGGAAGTGTTAGGTGAGGAGTTTAGAAAGAGGGTGGGATGTTCCTAATCCCACCACTTCCTCCTTGTGAAAACCTTGTGTGAAGCTTCCCAGGAGCTCTAGCTTGACATCTGTGTGGGAGACACTGAACTACCATGGGGGATGTGTGTGTTCTGCTGGAGGCCTTCACGGAGCGCAGAAGGACCACACAGTCACAGAACAGTTTATGTAGGAAGGGAGCTCAGAGGTCATCGAAACTCCGCCTGCCATAGGCAGGGGCCACCTCTCACCAGACCAGGTTGCCTAGAGCCCGCCCCATCACCATGGTCTCGAACACAGGGGAAGCTTAGTAAAATACCTTTCCGAACACCTCATTTCCCATTGGAAGTCAAAGCTGTGCTGGGAATTAGGAGCATTATCCCTGCTGGAACTTCGTAGAAGCTTTTGAGGCCAAGTAGTGCAGAGACCTAAATTATTTCAGTTCTTATGTGTGGCATCAGCCTACGTCTTTGTCTCTGGATAGAGGGATGAGCCAGTTTGAAGCCTGGTGTCAGCAGGAAGCCTGGTTCCCTCCCACCACATCTTTCTCTGTGCTGAGCGCAGAGGTCTTCAGGATGCAACTCCTGATACTCTTGCAGGTTGTTCGCTGGGGGAAGGGAGGTTTGGATGAGAGTGAGGGAGGAGAAAGTGCACGTTGGAAAACCAGTGCGGGGACCATCTCGTCAGGAAGTAGCACCTCTTACACAGCGAATGCAGCTGGAAGAAGCTACGGTAGCTACAGTACAGCGTTCTGGGCAGGACAGCTTGTGTGAAGTTGTGCTGTGGTGGCTTTTAGCATTACATCTTGAGCTCTGCTTTGGATTGGTCTGTTCTCCAGTGGCTGGTGACAGGACCAGGGGAGATGGCCTTATGCTGTGCCAGGGGAGGTGCGGGTTGGGTGTCAGGAGGAATCTCTTCACTAAAAGGGTTGTCAGGCACTGGAACAGCTGCCCAGGGAGGGAGCTGAGTCCCCATCCCTTGAGGTGCTGAACAGAGGGGTTGATGTTGCACTGGGGGGATATGGTTTACTGGTGATGAAAAGGTTGGACTCTATGATATTGAAGGTATCTCCCAGCTGAAACTCTGTGATTTGTGTTTTTAAATCTAGGGTGGATTTGGAGGAAGCCGGTTCTTCAGACTCTCTGTGCTTGTTGGCTTTACAGAAGTCCAGGTAGCTGTGGTTAGAGCAGTCTTACACTTGATCTACTCTAACCACTTGCAGCTCCTTGGTGATCAGTCTCGCGTGTGGCTGCCTTCTCCATGGCCTGTTTTCCTGTTGGGTACAGAATGTGTAGATTTACGGGCTGTGCAGACCACTCAAACTGTTATTGAGCTGTTGTGTTAAGCTGGTAAATGGCTCCTCCTGTGCCTGGCTACTAGCCCCCAGGGCAGCAGTCTCCTGCCACCACCTTGTGCTCTCCAGAGCTGTGTCTGATTCACGTGCTCTCTGTCTCAGGGTAAGGCACATCTGTAATGGTATTTCATTAGACTTCCAGAGCTCCGAGTTTCAGAAGATGAAGAAATGCCTTTGCTCGCTCGGGCTTTCAGTCTCAGCTTGCTGGCGCTGGGAAGCTGCCATCATTTCAGGGAATTTATTGTTGAGTGGCTGTTCAAATTCAGTTGTTCTGTGAGACAAGGCAGTGCCTCCTGTGTTTGTAGCGGTGAGCTGGGCAGAACTGGAGCAAACCAGGTTGTACAAGCAGTGTGGGGCAGTGCGGGTCGAGGCTGTGGTCACACACTGGCGGTCTTTTGCCACCGGTGACCTTGGAAACCAGAAGGATTCTATTGAGTTGCTCCTTGGCTGGCAGCAGCCCCGATCAGAACACTGCCCTGGCCTTGCTGCTGACTTCTGTGCCCAGACAGGTTCCCAGCGATGCTGTGGTCATGCAGGATGGAGATGACAAATGGATCTGCTACTTGGGCAGTAACTGTGGGTCACTGTGTCGAGGGAGTGGGCAGCCTTTGTTAGGGTGCAAGGAGGAACTGGGCCCTCAGCAAGGTTAGTTTGGGTTTCATTTCTAGACGCTGCTGTTAGCTCATTCTTTTTCTTCACTTGCCCTGTGCTGGTGAGGTTTGAGCTGAAAATCCGCCAGTGACTTCTGACTCATTCCCTTCCCCACCAGCTGGTCCAAGAATAATTTGAGAAGCATTAAGCAAGAGTTGAGTCACTAAATCAGCCGTGAAGTTCTGACTTGCTGTACTGGAGGTTACGTCTCGCCTTCTGCTGTTTTGCACAGCCCCTGGTTTGCGCTGGGAGTGAAGCTCCTGCCACGGTCTGTACCGCAGCTTAGACTAACACATCTCGCTATGATTGTAAGGGTGGTTGTGATTCCCTCAAGGGGTTGGAAGCACCAAAAGCGGGGCTCAATACTAGAGAGAAGTATTGCAAAACCCACGCAGGTGTGTGCTGCTGCCTCAGCTGCCCTTGGAGACCCTGCAGCAGGTCCCAGCTGATCCCAGCAAAGGAGCTACTTGCAGTGTTTGGTAAAAATAACCCCTGTAGCAAGAATCTTGAAGAAGATGATGCCATGGTGCATGAATCTTGTCACCTCTGCTCCCTGAAGATGTGTAGGATATTTAATAAATAATAAGATTATAGGCTTCCATCAAAGTGTGATAAGACTAAGTGATTACTCTGAAATTTATGGAACACATCAAATATTCATAGAGTGCTGTCCTGTAGGGCTTGGTGAACTCTCCCAGAGCATTTGGGCTGGAATTTTCTGTTCAACTTGATGGGAGGATCCAAAAATAGAAAACTGATTAAGAAGCAGGGATTCTTTTCCCTTTGCCATGCTCCGTACTGGGCAACATCTGCCCTCTCTTCAACACCTCCAGGGATGGGGACTCCACCACCTCCCTGAGCACGCTGTTCCAGTGCCTGACCACCCTTTCAGTAAAGAGATTCCCCCAACATCCAGCCTGAACCTCCCTTGGTGTGAACCTCCCTTGGTGCAGCGAATTTCCCTTCATCCTATCACCCGCCACTAGGGAGAAGAGAGTAATAGCAGCATCTCAAGACACAGCTTGCAGAGCTGTAACTGACCCTTTCTCCTGCACAGGAGAGGGTCCTTACCCCCAGGCTGTGCAGCACCAAGTGCCTCTGGAGGTGGTTTTTGACAGCAGTTAGTTGCTTCCGCTCCTGTCTCACTTTCTTTTCTTATCTGCATAAACTTTGTCCTTCTCTGGGAGGAGAAGCATTTTTCTTCCCCTCTCGAAATCTCTCCTGACATTTAGCAAGGGCCGTTTGTAAGGCTGTCAGATTGATGAGAGCTGTTTGCTGAAGCCTCCCCGTGCTCACTGGGCTGAGCAATATCTGTTGTTAACAGCAGTAATTATTATGAACAGGTTTAAAAGGACAAAGCTTATTGCCTTGCTTTGCCAACAGGCTGCTGAGCCGCTGCTTAGGCGGGAGCAGGGCTTGGCACATCTGGTGGAGCTTTTATCTCCAGCGAGCGTGTGGATCTTGGCTGATGAAATGCAGTAGGCTCTCTTCATAAGCCCTGTGGTTGTGGGGCAGGAGATAACTGCTGCTCCATTTCTATTGTACAGTTTGTGAGTGTTTAGGCTCGTAATGGTGAGCAACGGGTAGAGACAGGTTGGACTCGATGATGCTTGGGTCCCTTCCAGCCTGGTCTGCTGTGATACGTGATGCCTGTGGTTGAGGTATAAGCCTGATGGCCTGCTGAAGATTTTCAACCTGGGTTTGCTCAGTGTGATTGGAACTGAGCTGTGAAACAATTGATGTTGGCTTTGGCTGATGTCTAACTTGTTGAAGACCTCCCATGACAGGGCCTCCACAGACTCTCTATGCACGTCCGTCCTTCATGTGGAACGTCGTTCCTTCACATGCAGCTAGCGAGCTGTCAGTGAGGAGCTACCTGTAGAGCTTGAATATCACAAATGCAGCTGGTGTTGAGGCTGTCAGTGCCCTCCTCTGTGCACCAGCACCCTCGTCCCTGCTCCCATCAGCCTGTGCCTGATTATTTCACAGATTATGCTCCTTTTAATTAGAGCGTGGCAAATTCTGCCCGTGATCGACATTCCTAGGCCCAGCATGGTTTGCACGTTCTGCCAGGCTGTTACTGGGCAAACTGGGGGTTTGGTTCCCCTGGGGCTGGTTCTTGGGCTTTTGCTGGAACTCGGTTGAGGAAGAGGCAGCTGCTAAGGACAGGCGTGCGAGGAACTCTCATTTAGGGTTGGATTTCTTCCTGGTATCTTGTGCTTTGCTATCTGAAGTAATTTTCCTTATAGCCATGTGATTTTTCCCTCTGGTGACTGAGGATGTTTTCATAGACAGCACATAATGGCTTTGATGAGACTTTATGTGAGTAGGGGAGAGTTTCCATACCCACAAGGTGAGGGATAGCAGATAAGTTATAAGAGCAGATGGCAGAGTCATTATTAGAGAAAAACAGCTTGAAAACAGCTTCACATGTTGCTTCAGAAAGGGAAATGAATCCAGAAGTGCTGTGCCTCAGTGTAATCTCAGCTCTGGATTCAGCTTCTACTTAGGTACACCTTTCAGCTACAGGTGTGTCCTCTCCCTGCTCTGTAGACACCCTTGGCAGAACTGTTGATTGGGGCAGGGAGACACAGGACGGAAGTGTTCTTGCAGGGCTGGAGTTAGAGTCCCAAGTTAACCAGGTGGGAATCACTATAGAAGTATCTGGAGCTCTTGGAGTCCTCCAGGTGCTCTGATTTTGAGCTGCCATCGAGGTTCAGCTCTCTGTAGTGCTCACTGGCTGAGATTTATGGAGACACCACAATGTAGCTGCATCTTGATCCTCTGCTCGTCCTAGGGAGTAGCTCTAGGAGATGGTTCAGCAAGGTGTTCCAGAAGATGAATCCAGTCAGTGTTGGAACTCTGAGCCTTGCCTGTGGGGAGAAATGCTGGCTTGGGGCTGGAAAGTGGGTTTTCTCTCAGTTACTCTCTGGGTTGTGAGTAGGATTTTCCCACAAATCCTTCTCCCAACCACAGGGGAGAAAACCCAACGCAGCTTTCTGTAGGGCTGAGCATGAGTCTGTGGCTGCATGGAGACGTGTCTGCTGGTTGTCAAGTGCTTGGAGAGCTCAGTTACACAACTCCAGTACAAAGCAGGTTGGTGCCAGTGTCTGTTTTGTGGGTTACTCTTCTTGGTTCTTAATTTTACTCAATTTTCATCCAGCTGTGGATTTTTTGAGCTCATAGAAGTGTTTCCCCCAGATCTTTGTTTGGATTTTTAAAGCTGTAATTGGGAGTGTTCCTACTCCTCCTGGTTGTTTGTTTTCATTCTGTCGCTGCTCAGTTGCCTGTTTCCTGTACTGGGGGTGGTCGTTACCTGTTACTGTCAGTTCTTAGGCTCTCCTGAAGCTTACCAGTTGTGCTGTGTGCTCTGCACACGTAGGATCCCTATGTGATGCTGTGCTTTCCTGTCTGCGTCGGAGCCAGACACACAGATAAACCCCAGCACGTGAAGGGTGCTCGCTATATTAAACACGATGTAGGCAAAAGATCTATTTTTAGGAGTTGGATTCTCCTATTTATAGTCCTGTGCGCAGCTTTCCAAGAGGCACATTAAAACTGCATCACCTGACACGAGCCAGCATCCTGCTCCCAACAAAGTGCTCTGTGACTGCTGAGCCTGGACACCCAATGAAAGATGAAAGAGCAGGTTCCTCGGTGGCTCCTGGCTGTGCTAATTAACTAAGACAAACCCCCTTCCTCCTGCGTTCTTCTGCTTGTCGAGGCAGAGCGGTGCTGGCTGCTTTGGGGCTGCTCCCTGAGCTCATGCCCCTGGCTGAGCCACTGGGCTGGCTTCAGGGCTGCTGAGGGTCAAAATGTTGCTGGGAGCCTGAGAAGAGCTCAGCAGTCCCTCGCGGTTGTGGGAACAAACAGGTTTTGTTCCCTCTTTTTATTCCTGGCAAAGAAGGAGGTGGAGCAGCAGCTCCAGTGGCTGCACCCAGGTGAATCCCAACAGGTGGGGCATCATGAGCTTTTCTTGATGCCATCTGCTGCTGGTTGGTTTTGGGCCATGCCACCACTGCTTCAGTCTTGTGACTGCCTGGCTCTGTGCTCAGTTGGTTTCTCCTCTGTCCCCCACCTCCACTTTCTTGTAGAACTGGAAAGAACTGGTGTGGCTGAAGAACAGGATTAGGAAACCAGTTGCTTCTCAGGGCTTTCTTGTTTCCTTCGGGTCAGGTTGTTGAAGACAGGGAGGATTTTGTCTGTTGTCTTGACAGAATCTGTGAGCACTTGTTTTTCAGGTAACTTTTGTGCTGTTGCAGGCAGTGGCCAAACTGCTGACTTGAGTAACTTCAGAAAGAAGGGCTTGGGAAGTGCTGTGGCTGTTGCGGAATGTTCTGGTGAGGATGTGGATCTCTGTTGCCAGCTGGTTCTCTGCAGTTCCCTAGCTTCACCGGAAGCACCTTGTCGCTCACCCACTTCTTTCTTTGATGCTTTATGGATCTTGTGGTTCTGTAGGTATCTGACCATCAGTCCAGTCTGAAATTGCTGCTGTTTCAGTCTCCACTACCCCCACCCCTTGTTGGCTGCTCCACGCAGAGCCCAGAACAGTTTGCAGTGCTGTGTGTCCAGGTTGGTTTCCACCTCCCTGTAGCGGAGGGCTCCAGGGTTGTCTGTCCCTTCCTGAGCTGTTGATGCTGTTGGTGGTTGTCTAAGCTCAGTGTAAAACCTCACCCCAGGTCTAACCATGATTCTCTTCCCTTCAGTCGTGGCAGCATGAGCAGCTCTGTCTCTGCACCTAGTCAGCCCGTATGTGCTCTGAGAGGTTTTTGTCATCTATACCCACATGTATCTCCTCCCTCTTGCATAATTCATCGCTGGAGGATCTGCATCTCCCTGAAGTTGAGCGTTCCAGCAGCGCGTTTTAATGATGAGAAAAATGAGGGCGGGAAGCTCTGCCTGTGCTGCTGTCTGGGAGGGTTGGGTTGTTTTTTGACCCAGCACTTCTGCACATTTCTTTCTCGTACAAAACCCTCTTAACGAAGAGGCGGTTGAAATGGTGCCAGTGGACGGGTTCAGCCTTTACAGGTGACACAACCCATTTATTTTTTTTTCCCCTTGAAAAGGCATTTTTTGAGCTGTCTCAGCACGCTGTGGCCATCTGCCCGTGTCCCCTGCACAGCTGATGGTGCAGGGCGCTGGAGCCTTTGTCTGTCCCTGTGTGCAGACACTCCTGTGCTCTTTTCAGCTCCAAAGTTAGTGGTTTGCTGTGTATTCTGTAAGGAGAGTGTTGGCCCACCTTGAGTCGATGTGAATGGGATGAGGTTTATCAGGGTCCTAAACTTCGGCCCCAGTAACCCCCTTGCAGCTACAGACTGGGGTCCTTCTGGCAGAAAGGGTCCTGGCAGTACTGGTCTGGCTGGTGGGGTGATATTAGGTGCTGGGCTGGGCTGGAGGAGAGAGTCATTCTGGGATTCTGAGGGTACTCTGGGTGGCGTCACCTCATTGTGTCATGACACCAAGTTCCCCCCAGTATCATCCCTTCTCTTCCATGGTGTTGCTTTAAAGGCTTCATCAACCTCTGTTGTGATTCAGCCCTATAGAATGTGGGGTGAAAACTCCTCTCAGTGCCAGTGATGTTACTGATGCTGTGCTGCTCGATGGAATTGTGAGAACCTGAAAGACAAGGGAATGGATTGTGGCTTAAAGCACTTGAGCTAGGAGAGAGGGAGAGCCAGAAGGCTGGGGTGACCTTTCCACACCGTCCTTGTTCACTGTTAATTAATGAAAAGTTCCTGCTGAACTGTGGCGGGGGGGAGGGGAGAGGGGGGATGAGGGTTTGAAGAGCCCAAAGGACCAAATCTTGTGCAGGGAGGCAGCTCAGACAGAATTGGGTAGCTCAGGTATGTGCTGGTTTGCAGTCAGATTGAGATGAGGGTGTGTGTCACCGCTCGCGTCACTGCCATGAGTCTCCTGGCACCTCTGGCCATTTCCCTCTCAACTGCAAATCATTCTTCATCTTCACGATGCACCAGGAATCCTTTGTGGCTGCTGCAGGAGTTGCTGCGTGGCTATTCATAGCTCGGCCTCGAAGGGGAGGGGTTTACAACAGGTGAAGAGCTCAGACAGCCACAGTTTCCTCTCCTGGCAGAGCTCTGTCTGAGCTGCTCCCACAGATCCTGCAAAGCCAGGCGAAGGCAGGGCAGGCAGTGCAGCCGACCCAAGTGTCCACTGGTGGGGCCCAGGAGCCTTGTACTCACACGATGCTAATATAAAATCAATTTATTTTCTTATTCAAGGTTTGAATTCCCTTTTTTAACTCAATTTTTAAAATTCAGGTAGGTTTGGGGTTTTTTCCTGTTCAAACAACTGTGGGTGCCCAGTTTGTAGCTGGTTACTGGTTCCTGCTTGGCCTGAATGGTTGGGTTGCTTTGTTCCCCTCCCATGTTCTGTGTTTCAGAACAATGATGAACTATCTCAGCAAGCTCCACTCCAGCCACCCAGGCCTGTGGTCACACCTGCCCTTCTCACCTGTGCTTTCCATCGTGAAAACACTCAAAACAAAGGTCAGTGGGGTCTTCAGCTACGCCCAGCAGAATGAGGGTGTTCTGGTCTTAAGTTGCTCCCAAGGCAGAAGATGTGAGCTAGTGATGACCTGGTGATGCTGGGTGAACAGCTGGTCCCTTCCAGCCAGACCAGTGGTGGAGTCTGTGGAGAAGCTTGTGTTGAGGAGAGGGTTTATTCCTCTGCACAAAGGGGCTGGGCTGATGCTGCTGGAGTCTTTGAGAAGTTAGAGTGATAGAGGGGAAGGTTAGGTTGGATGTTAGGAAGCTCTTCCTCATGGAAAGGGTGCTCAGAGCCTGGACTGGACTGCCCAGGGCAGTGGGGGAGTCCCGGTGTCTGGAGGTGTTGGAGGACAGCCTGACTGTGGCCCTGAGTGCCCTGGTCTGGCTGCTGGGGTGATGTCAGGGGCTGGGTTGGAGGAGCTCAGAGGGCTTTGTCAGCCTCAGCGATTCTGTGATACTAACAGCAGTCACTTTCCACAGTCTTGAGCTCAAACCCTTAGATGATTTCTATGAACTCCTGAAGGCTGATGTAAACCCAGCCCTGCATCTTGTGTGGCTGGTGTGAATCCCACAGTGTTCCTCAGACCTCTAATTGTGTGAGGAAGTGAACCGAAACCATCAGTCCTTAGTCTGCAGAGACACCCATGTTTTGGTCAAAGAACTGAGGTCTCTGTAGCCTTTCATCCATAAGCTGAAAAAAGTGGGTCTTCCAGCAATGTCTGGGAGGTATTTTGGGCTGTTTCCACCTACTCCTGCTCACCTCTGCTGATCTGTTTGACCCGGTTGAGGTGGAACTCTGCCTTCTGCTTTTGGCAACATAGTCTTCCGAGCTCAGTCCTCCTGGTTCATGGTGGAATGGCCAGAACTCTTTGTCTGCCAATGGAGAGCTGATCCGCTTAATTGTCTCTGATCCTTCGCTCTTATCTGCCCGGTGGGACACTTTGCAAGGAGCAGTGTTCCTCAGCACAGTTGGTATCAAACAGTGAAGGTTTGCTTGATGTATGAATTACTCACTATCTGTCAGCCATCTGTTCCTGCAGTCTGTAAACGCTGGGTCTGATCAGCAGAGCCCCTCAAATTAGAAGTGAGGGAAAAATAATTCTGGAGTATTAAAGCTTGACACCCCCTCCTTTAGGCTCAGTAAACAATAGCAGGGTCTACAGGGGCTCGAGGGATTCTTCCTGCAGGGCCTCAGCAGTGATCTAGAGGAATTGTCTGATAACACAGAAGCCTTGCAGCGCCTCTGCAGGCTTAAAGTATCTGGCTGTTCTGGCAGGGCAGCCTGTCACCCTAGAGGCATTTCCCCCTGCTCTAATTTATAATGTGCTGTAACTCTGATCTGCTTGTTCCCACCAGTACCCCCATATGCACTGTGTTCCATCCCTGCACCCAGTAACACCAGGACCTTCACAGAGAATTAAATCTGTGCTTCTGCCAAGATAACTGAGTGCTGATAGAGCCGCCAGAACTTGAGAACAACACCCCCTCGCTCACCCTGCAGTGGTTGTGCCTTTCTCTCCGGTGGGGTTAGGGTGATGCTTTGGGTTCCTTTTGCCTCCTGCAGAATGGTTTTGGCAGATGAAAGCTGCTGCTAAATGAGGACCTGGACCTGGACATTGCGTGACAACTGTCCCTTTGTGTTTGCCTTTCAGGGTTGCTTCTCTGAGTTGGTCTAACACCTCTCAGCTGTAATTGTGTCTGAAATTGCGGGAGGTCAGAGTCCATATTGAAATTTCTCTCTTGCCTGCTCCGAGGCATCACGAGATTAATATAAAAAGCTTCACTTCTGCTGTTTCCCTCCTGACACTGTGAGAACGGAATTTGCTTTCTGTATGGTCAATTTAATGCCACTTGAGTGCTGTGGATGTGTGAGCACATCTGCAGGGCTCTGCCTCCTGATTGAGACCTAAGTGAGCCCGAGGTAGGCTTGATCCTATGCTCCGTGGGATTCTGTTTCATTGCCTGTAAAATTCAAAGCACAGAACTACACAGAAGGTTCAATCAAGTCTGCTAAAGCTACGTGAATCTCACAATAGAGTTTGTGCTGTTGAATCCTGTCCATAAATTTATGAGGGGTAGGTGTCAGGAGGATGGAGCCAGGCGCTTCTCAAGGTCATCTGATGATAAGACAAGGGGCTGTATGTGCAAACTGGAACAGAGGAGGTTCCGGTCAGTGTCCGCAGGACCTTCCTCTCAGGGAGGGTCCCGGGGCACTGGACCAGGCTGCCCAGGGGGGCTGTGGAGTCTCCTTCTCTGCAGACGTTCCAGCCTCTCCTGGCTGTGTTCCTGTGCCACTGGGTCTGGGTGATCCTGCTGTGGCAGGGGGACTGGACTGGATGGTCTTTTGAGGTCCCTGCTGATCCCTAAGGATTCTATGATTCTGTGTTGGTGAGGCATTGCTGTAGCAGACCTGTTCTGTCAATGCAGCTAAGAATTTGCTGTTTATTACTCAGACCACATTTTGGAGCAAGATCTGCTGCGGCATCAGTGCTGCCCCTCATGCACTTCTTTGGGGTCCCCATATGGTCAGCGCTAGCACCGCTCGGTGCTTTGGGTCTGTTGGTTTACGAAGCCTCTGTGGTGCTGGAGTTGACAGGACTGGTTCAAGTTTCTGTAGAAAAGTTCTGTTCTATAAGATTCAGCAGTTCCTGCCCCTCATTTCCCTCCTTCTCTCTCAATAGAAAAGGGTGATTTCTCAAGCCCATGACAACGTTTGTCAGAATCAATACACGGGGAAGAAGAGAATTGGGGTTGTGCTTTGGACCAGATGCCTTAGCAGTGTGCTTTCTGTAAAGGCTTACTGGTGTAGAGAGAATTAATTGTGTGTGGAAGGCTAAGATTGTTGATTAGGAGCTGATGGAGAGACAGAACAATGCTTGGGATTGATCAGATTTCCATCAACAAAACCCAGCTGCTGGCAGCATCTTGTCCCAGTGTCACGTAAAGGCAGGGCGAGCTGCTCCATGCGTGAATTAGGAGTGAGTTCTCATTGTTTCTCTCACTTTTAGGTGCAGGAAGATAAGACAATCGAATCACAGCGATCCCATTTTCAGTAAAACCACCACAAACCCAAGAACCCCCCCACACACACTCCTTCCCTGCTGTTTAGTTAAGATCTTTCTGAGTGAGGAAAAGGGAGGGAAGGAAGTAGGTGACAAAAAGCATCCTGAAGTGGCAAAGACTTGAAAAATAACAGGATGGCTAGGATGGAATCTCTCCTTTTTGCTTCCAAGTGGCTTTTCAAGAGCTCTATGAAATTGCTGCAAAGCTAATCCAATGCAGAGACGCTCAAGGTAATGAATGAACTTGAGAAAGAGCAGTTGGAAACACTCAAACCCATTGATGGCTTCGAAATTAAATGCTGCTCTTCTCTCACGAGGATTCCTGGGCTTGGTTGTTGTTTGCTGGCTGAAAATATCTCCTCGGAGCGTGGCTGTGGTCAGAATTAGGGGGAAAAGCAGCCACTTGGCGAAGCCTAAGAAAGGAGTGGAGAATTTAGTAGGAAGGAGCTGTTGTTGTTCCAGCAGAGGAGATAAAAATTGTTGGGGTTTTGTTTGTTCTTTCTCCTCCTTCGTTTCAGGGATGAAAAAGAACAGTGAAAGGGCCAGAGAGAAAAAGCTGGAAGGCGATAAAAAGAGCCGCGTTTTTGTCTGCTCTGTGTGGAAAAGCTGCTGTTGACTTTGGGGATGTAACATCAAGGCTGTTAGAGGGGAATTGTGAGGAGCCTCTTAAATAGGGAAGAATAAAGACAACGAGGGCTCTCATGGAAAAATGAAATTTACTCTTAGACCTGAGTTGAGGTTCTCACAGTTTTCTTCTCTCTGAATCTTTTCCTAGCAACAGCAGGAAAATGGGTCTGCATGCACCTGTATTCTCAGGATGGTTCTATTCTCTACTGTCTCTTGGGATTTTCTTTCTTCCCCCACCTCTCCTCTTTGGAACGTTAGTGGTGATGAATATGCTGGAAGTCTTGAATTCATTGCCCTTCCTGCAGATCAGCAACAGTAGCTCCAGTTTCTGCCTTCACCCAGATCAATAACAAGTTCTTCTGGAAAGGCTCTCTAAATTAATGAATGTAGAGTTGGGATGGAGAAACTCGATAGAGGTCTCAGCTGAGACTGCTGGTTGTGATAGTAGATCTTTGGGTTTCATTTCATCTTTCTTCAGGACTTAGGACTCTATAGAGGGGTAAACATTAGGCAGCAGAAAGTGTAGGCAGGTGAGGTCAGGCTCTTCTCCCAGGCAACCAGTGCCAGGACAAGTCAGCAGGTCCTGAGTCTGCCAGGGGAGGGTGAGGTTGGATGTGAGGAAGCCCTTCCTCAGGGAAAGGGTGCTCAGAGCCTGGACTGGACTGCCCAGGGCAGTGGGGGAGTCCCCGTGTCTGGAGGTGTTGAAGGACAGCCTGGCTGTGGCCCTGAGTGCCCTGGTCTGGCTGCTGGGTTGATGATGTTAGGTCCTGCGCTGGTTGAGCTCAAAGGTCTTTTCCAGCCTTGATAACTCTGATTCTGTGAAGAAGCCATTTGAAGGGGTTGTATTTGCAAAAACACCTTCAATTTGTTAGAATAACCGAGGTCTTTAATTTTCCCTTCTCCTCCAATGATTTTTGTCTGCTTATGAGCAACTACTCCGAGAAATCCTGCAGTGGGGACGTAATAATCTCAGTGAACACCTGCTACCTGTTGGATCCCTCTGGTGTATTACTGCCCCACACTTTGAAGAGCACGTGGCTGTTTGCACACCACATCCTCTGATGGCAAACTGCAGTTTGCTCTCAGCTGTCGCTTTTTGATGCTCCCGGGGGTTATGATTTCCCTTGTTATGTGCCCAAGCCTAACAGAGCACGGTGACGAGTACAGCATGGTATGGCGTGTCTGGTGCTCTCATACAGAAACACCCCCTCACCTCTAAACTGAGTGAGAATCTAGATGTGCAGTGCAAACCAGAGCTGCTTCGATAGAAAGGAATTCTAGGCAGGATTACTCTAGGCTTTGATCGTTCTCTCCTCCTATATTGCCTTTCTCTGCTGTAATTGTCGGGAGTTTCCCATTACCCGTGACTATTTCGAAGGGATTTTCACTTTCTTTGACTCACAGCTGGGCAGGACTGGGAAATTCAAAGGGAACACAAGACCACAGCACTCCAGTGAGCTGGGAAGATGAGATTTCTGAGCATGTCGCTCTGTTTTTCTGTGAAGAAAATCATTACCAGGCAACTTAGAGCCCCGTGGAAGCTAAACATGGAAATCCTGTTCAGCTCCCTAATAACGCCTTCGGAAAATGGAATTGCAAACCACTTCAGCTCTCAGGCGCGTGGAGAAGCAAGTCATTCGCGCCGTTAGCTGTCGCCGCACGTCTGCGTAACTCGGCAGTGCACAAACCTACACGGAGAGTTTCTGGTTGGGAGCAGAGGAGAACGTGACCCTTCTCTCTGCTAATGCTCTAATACCCGTTCTAGCTGACTAACGTGCTCCTGTCGTCGGTTGGCACAATTAGAGGTGTTCTCAGCAGCAGGCAGCAGTAACTGTTGTGCTGTAGCAAATTAGTGTCTCCAATTAATTGTCGCTCTGCATACAGCAGTCCGACGGGTGGAAGATGAAGGTTCAGCATCCTGGGTGTGAGATTACCTCAACGTGGGCAGTTGGTCGGGAGAAGTAGTGGATTAAACTGTGCAGTGTGTGTTTGGGTGCTAATCGTTGTTCCCTTGCTTCACTGCCTTTTTATTCATAATTCTTTCCCCTCTGTGATAGTTTTGTTTGTACTTCTGCATCGTCAAAGTCTGGGTAATGATGTGAATAAAAATTAGCATTAACACAGAGGAGGGCGAATGCTGCTTACATGGAATAAATTATTTAAACCTACAGTCCCTGGATGAGTTGTGCTCTGCCACTGCCTTCACGTAGGAAGTGAAGATGCCGTAGGACTGCCATTGTCTGATTCAGTAGGACCGCATGGTGCCCCCCTCTCTGCAGGGCTCTGCTTCTCACCCTTCCAGTTGGTCACCACTGATATTAATTGAATGTAGAAGAGTAAAGAAATCAGAGAATCATGTAGTTGGAAGGGATGTCCAACACCACCCACACCAAGCAGGGCTATAACTCCCCAGCCTAGGTTGCCCAGAGCCCCATCCAGCCTGACCTTGAATGGCTCCATGGATGGGGCCTCCAGGTGACAGTGTCCAGGTAAATGCATACTGATGTAAATGACAATTGATTGAAGCCTCACATGTTGGGTAGAATCCATCCCAGTGTCTTACCATTCTGAGAGGGAAGGTCTGATCAGAAACCAGGGCATCCCGACGGCATGTGTCTTCTGTCTTGACCTGTGTTGGATCTGCATGAGGGCTCTGTGATAGACTACTTTGTTAAATCCATTAATCTCTCAGCTCTCTTGCCGTGGTGACTTCACTCTTCCCTGTTCACTGCTTGAGCTGCCTGACACCCTCACACGGCTCTTGCTGTGTATGGTACCTGTTGGTGCTGCAGGTGAGGGTTCAGAACCATTTCAGACTTGCAGGAGGTGCCTTCTTTCTTCTTCCTCTGTACCCACCAGCATCCTCCTGCTCGGTGACCCTGTGGACAAGAGAAATGGAAGGTGACTTCTGTCTGAGTGCTCCGCTCTGTTGGAATGAAGGAGGCCCAGCTGCTTTCAGACAGCAAGACAGAGGACAGAACCCGCTCACACACAGCGAATAATTACAGCAATGCGGCTGTAATATCGTTACTGCCAGGCATTGTTGCGGTCGGTGCTTTGTGACTGCTCTGGCCCTGCTTCCATAAATAACACCGGGTGCAGGGCAGTGAGAAGAAGGTTCAGATTCAGTTATCATAGTAATTGCTCATCATCTTCTCCACCTTTTCTGTTGCCTGTTTGCTAGAACCCTTTTCTTTGACCTGGATCATTTCTCACTGGCCTCTTTGAACGCAGTTATCAACAGATAGACTGCTGAGAGTCTTCTCCCTTTCTGGGTGGCTTTGAGGATCCTCTCACTGATCCTCTTGTGATTTGAAGTTCAGCAGCTGTGTGGAGCCTGTGTGACCCTGCCTTGTGAGCAGTCAGAAGCAACACAGGAAGCATTAAGGGGAGAGGGTAAGGAGCCCACTAGATGCTTATAAGGCCAGGTGGTGTTACTGGCCTAAGAAACTGAAAGTCAGGCTGTGAGATGTGGTGATGAAGTCTGATCAGTGGCCTTCCTTGTTGCTGAGTAGTGCAGGTACCTTCTGGAAGATGCGATGATGGACTTGAAGGTGGTTGAATTCTGGAGCAGAACATCGGGACAGAGCTTTCTAGAAAAAAAATAATTAGAGTAAAAGAATTTCCTGGTGCCATTGTTGGCTTGGGTTAGTGCCCTGTGGAGAATGATCCTTACACAGGCGGTTTCACGGGGCTGATGGTCTGTCCGTGGGCCAGCAGTGCCGAATCAGCTTGGTTTATTCATTTATTCTGAATGCAGACCATACCTGTGTAATTCAATATTCCACAGTGCAGGAGGAGTGGGAGGTGCTGCCAGGAACTGGTGTATGTGAGCCAGAGGCTCTGGAGAGTGTCCACTGATGCTCTTCGGGGCCCTGTGTCAGTCAGAACCTGGGTGCGTGCTCCTGCGAGGGATGTGTTCACTCCAGGAGTGGGGGTTGATAGCAATTCCTCAGCTGTTATCACCTGCCTTGCCATGGTTTATCTCATCACGGACCACCAGACCTGACTTGTAGGGTGCCCAAGGCTAGTAGACACTGTGGGGTGACATTTGTATGTGGATGTGTAGCTTTGGGCACCAAGGCTTGAGCCTGGCGACTCCTGTAGTAACAAATATGATGCTAGGAATTGAATGTTGAGCAGCCAACCTCGTCTCTGTCTTGGAGGGATCAGCCCCATGACCGTTCCACATCTCTTTGTAGGAGGGTGGTTTTTCACCACCCCACATAATGCTTTTTCACCTTTCCCTGTAACCTCCCAGTTGCTGAACTGCTCTCTGTGTTTGATGTTCCCTCACATCCTTTTCCCTGCTGCTTCTGTGTGAATTTTAATTGACTGCTTCCCTCTTCATTAGATCTACAGCTGTAACCTTGAGGGGAAAATCCTGGCAATTGTTTTCCCTCCCAAAATATGTGTGGTGAATCTTCTTGGCATTGATAAAGCGCTGTTAAACCACAGCAGAGACCCTTAACATCAGCCTGCCTTACCTAGGTGGATTTAAGATGCAATTGCTTGCTGCTCTCGTCTCTAATACACTGGTCAATGGGCAGCATAATCCCCCAAGTCCATCTGCTTCTAATTTTTGAGAGAAAATAGAGCTTGGTTTACATGTAATAGGCAGGTGGATAATTCCCACTGGCTGCTGTGTTCTGTTAGGGCTGAGCACCAGGAAAACTCATAGAACCAGCTGAGCTAGCAAGGTGAGGGAAGCAGCTATTCAACATCTAGGGAGTAATCCCACAGAACGACTGAGGCTGGCAAACCACCCTGAGCTCATCCAGCTCAACCCAGGACCTCCCCTGGCAGCTTCAGGTCCTGCCCTCTTGTCCTGGCACTGGTTGCCTGGGAGAAGAGCCTGACTCCAGGTTGACTGCAACCTCCCTTCAGGGAGCTGGGCACAGGGAGAAATTCCCCCGCCCTGAGTTTCCTCTTCTCCAAGCTAAACACCCCCAGCTCCATCAGCCTTTCCTCATAAGTCTTTCCCTCCAGCCCCTTCCTCAGCCTCATTCTTCCTCTGGACCCTCTCCAGACCCTCAATCTCTGTCTTGAAGTGAAGGACCCAGAACTGCCCTCAGTACTTGAGGGGAGGCCTCCGCAGTGCCCAGTCCAGGGGGAGAATGATGTCCCTGGTCTTGCTGGCCACACTAGTGCTGATCCAAGCCAGGATGCCTTTGGTGCCACCTGGGCACCCTGCAGGCTCCTGTTCAGCCAGTTGTCACCCAATACTGCCACGTCCCTCTCTCCCAGGTTGCTCTGTAGCCACTCATCCCCCAGTCTGTAGCTCTGTTGGGTGTTACAGTTGGTGGGAATCAAAGATGTTTAGGGGGAAGGGAATCGAATGGCACAGTTGTGTTTTTAAGGACTATTTTGGCTTCAGCAGGCAGAGTACTCTGTGCTATTTCCATAAATTCCTGCAAGCTAAGCAGGAACTGGAAAAGTTGGTGTAAAATACCATGCAAACGCTTTTTTCCAGCTCACTTGGCTGCTGCAGGCGGTTGAGCAGTGGGGTGCTACTCCACACTAATCTTTACACCAGTGGGGCCAAGGGAGGCAGAAAGTTTTAATAGGGAGGGGGCCTGAAGATCAAATAGATCGAGAGAGGTTCTTCTCCCCATCTACTCTGCAATGGTGAGAATGTCCAGGTCTGGGCCCTTGAGTTCCAGAAGGNCTCTGGAGACCTTCCAGCCCCGCCTGGCTGTGTTCCTGTGTGACTTGGTCTGGGTGATCCTGCTGTGGCAGGGGGACTGGACTGGATGATCTTTCGATCTTCCTTCTGATCCCTATTGATTCTCTGATTGATGAATCAAAGGCATTCTGGATGTGGCTTGTGCTGGTTTTGTGAAATCCCGACTCAAAACCCCACAGCTTGGCCCAACACCTTTCTTCAGTGCCCTTCTATCGGAAGCATCCAGATGCACTTGTTCGTAACCTTCTTTAAAAGTCCTGGAAGATCTGAACCCTGCTAAAGGTTAAGCTGTGTTTTGTCCTGAGGAAAATATGAATTTGATCTGAAACGATCTTTTTGGTCGTCAGATCTGTATAGAGTTCTTCATGTGAAAGCCCTTCTTGATTTAGGAAGGCAGTGTGTGGCTGAAGTTTGCTCTCAAATAGCTTCATTCTTTTACGTCAAATCAATTTTCCCATAGAGTACCTATATGTGATTCATTTTCATTTAAAAACTTCCAGTTATCCCGAGCTACTTCTGTGCCCTAAATATTTTACAGCTCTAGCAAGAGGCCATCTCTAAACTACCGGTGAAACCTGTGCATTCCACTTCAAATACTTCACCAGGCTTGGAGAATTCCTGGCTGAAGCTCTCTCTGCTAGCGGTCCCTTCCAGGATAACAATGATACAGCCCCACCAAAGGCAGCTGTTGTTACGCTGGGACTGCTTTGGTATGGTTTTCGAGCACCAACTGGTGGGGTTTTATATAAAGAACTCAGAGACAGCTGCAACGCAGTTTTCAGCCCTGCTGAAGCAAATGATGTGCCTTGAGGCAACGTCCCTAGCTCTGTGGGGGTGAAACCTTCCAGTAAGGATGCTGGTGCTTATGTAAGGAAGATTAACTCTCTGTGACACTGCTTTTACACGGAGGTGAAAGCATAGGGTTCGTGTAGCTGTCTGTACCTACGCAGCCGAGAAGTCACAGCATGCAGGTATCCCTGTGGTGATCTGTCCGAACGGTGTGGTTCAGGCTCGGATCGCAGGGTGTTGGAAAGGCTCGGCACGCTCACAGCTGCACCAGGTTTTGATAGTGTTTTCTGCCTTCATGAATATTTACACCCATCCACGCTTGAGCTGCTGAGGGCAGCCCTTCCGAAGTGGGGTTTTGGCTTCAGCAATGCAACCTGGGATCAGGCAGAGGACAGTGTCCTCAGGGGAGTTGTGACAGTGTTAGTGAGGACACACTCACTAACAACAGGACAAGGGCTGATGGATTAAACTGAGGGAGGGAGATTCAGCTGAGATAAAGGAAGAAATGGTTGGTGCTGAGGGGGGTGAGAGCCTGGCCTAGGTTGCTCAGAGATATGGAAGAAGCTGCATCCCTGCCACCATCCCAGGTCAGGTTGCACCTTGGGGCTCTGAGCAACCTGTTCTGATTGGGGATGGCAGTGCTCATTGCATGGGATTGGACTGGGTGCTCGAGAGCTGTAACAGTGAGAAAGCAGAAGTTGTTCCCTTACAATAATCAAGGGAAACTAAAGAGTGTCTTGGTTTTGGGCAGCACACAGTACTTGCAGGGCTGTGTTTGAGGGCTCTCCAGCCTGTTTTAGGGTTTCAAGGACATGTGATCATTATAGGCTCTGTAGAAATAATGGCAGAAGTCCACGATGGATGCTCACTGTGAGTAAGTGACCATAGGGCTGCAGGCACAGGACCCCCAGCAACTTTCCCTGTTCATAATAAGGACCCACTGTCTGCTGGAAGCCGACTTCCAAATGCCTTTCTCTGTGCAGTAGCTCCAGCTGAGCTTTCTTGGATCCCGTGTGCTGCCCAGGCATGGTAGGTGCCCTCTGGGTGCTTGAGCGCTGGTGTGAGGAGCAGAGGTATGAGCAGCTGGAGATGCTGGGCTGGCTGCAGGTTCTGCAGATGCAGAGAGAGGCAGCGTGGAAAGAGCATGTCAGCACCTCCCCTCTGGCAATCTGTCAGCATCCATTTGGCAAAGTGATGCTGAGCCTGAGCAAGGGCTGAACCTGCCCTGGAGAGCTCAGCTGAGGCAGGTGCTTGTGCACTTGGCAGCGGTTTGGGCTCTGGGCTTTGCTGTCTTGGGAAGGAGAGGTCTGCTGGAAACTGAGAAATTGCTGTGACAAACAGGTTCTGGTTGTGGAGGTGATGGTCTGTAGTGGCTGCGCTGGAAGGGGCTGATGGAAGGCTGGTGCTGCATCACAAGGGTTGCTCCTAAATTACTTAGGGGAGAGAATGTGTTAATCCCTCTGTTTTTCTTGATGCAGTCAGGATTAAATCTTTGAAAAACCAGAAGATGGGGGTTCAGATGTGATGGAGGGCAGACATTTCTTACGTTGAGGGTGGTGAGACCTTGGCTCAGGTTGTCCAGAGAACTAGGAGAAGCCCCATCCTTGGAGACAGTGGAAGAGACCTTTGTGGGTCATCCAGTCCAACCCTGTGCAGTGAGCAGGGACGACTCCAACCAGAGCAGGTTGCTCAGAGTCCCTCCTGACCTGGGATAGTGGTTGTTCCCCAGGATTTAAGTTAGTGCCTTTGCATCTCAGTGCACAAGGCTGTCTGAGGAGCTGGGAGAACTTATTCGTTGGCTCGTTCCCCTTCCCAAAATTATTAGTCAGATGGGAAGGTAATTACAGGGTTGAAGAGGAGCAGTTTAATCCGCTGCCCTGAGTTTTCTCATTTTCCTGTGTTACTCATATTTCTCTGGCTGGCTGTGGGAAGCCCAAGCTGAATGCTGATGCCTGTGCTGTCTGTCCACTGCCACTCGTTTTTTTCCAGGAGAAATATCTCCAGTGAGCAGCTGTCCTGCTGCTTGTGATTTAGGCGAGTCGCAGCTTTGAGTCTCTGGTATCTTTTAACTGTCTCCTTACCGCGTGGCTTTTAAAATCTGTAGAGAGGAAGGATGGCGTGACTGGGAATGCATGCGGGCAGCACCGCTGACTGGATCATAGGGAGCCTGGGGAGTTTAATCTGCCAGGAAATGGAGTATTTGTCACCTTCTGGAGGGAAAGGCCTTTCTTAGCATCTGAAACTGGAGGTTTTGTCCTGTGGTTCCTTGTGTGATCATGCTCTTTGGGCCACGGTGGTTCCTTTGGTCCAAGAATCACTCTGAGACTTTTAGGTCCATCGAAGAAGCCGTTTTATATCAACTGTGGCCATGGTAAAGTCTTCATGACCCCAGAGACTGAGGTTCAGTGCAGGGCCACAGGGATGCGAGTACCCGTAGACAGCAGTTGGGGGACCTGATGAAGTTCTCTGTTAGCATCTCGGTGGTAACAGCAGCTAGAACTTGTACTCCTGACTCCACCAAGTGGTTTTTGTTAATCTCAGCCTGAATTACTTCAAGTGATGCCTCAGCCTTTGTTTTGCTGTTCAGGTTGTTTTCTTTCAGAAGGAAACTTCTTACAGAAGCCGGCACACTGGTGTAATGTGAATTAAAGATCCCAGCCTGCTGCACTGGTTGGGGATCTGTTCGTGTTTTTACTGAGTAGGGGTCCGAGTTTAAATGGACTGGTGAGATGCAGTGCCTTCTGGAAGAGTTCTTCAAGTACAACATAGCAGAAGGATGCTCCCGGAGATTCCACTCCCAGGTTAATGGAACAACAGTCTTAATGGTAGTGCTCAGACATACAGCCTCATGGCTGTGTTGTATCATCAGGGAAATGTGTGACAATAGAAGAGGAGGACTGACAGGGCTCCATCCCTGGTGACCTGTGTGTATTTGTCTTGTAGCTGCCTTGGCTGGCTCCTTCAGCAGCTGCGAAAACTTCTAGTGCTTTGGAAAACTATGTTCTGGAGGAAGATCTTAAGAGGATGAGACAGCCACATGATGTGAAGTCTGATCTCTGCTAGATACTTGCTTAAGCAACAAATTAATTGCTGCTTAGACTGTCTCAGTTTAGAATGTCTTCTGCCGTTGCCAATATTTAACTCTTTCGAGGTCCCTGGGAAGCTTGATGGGGCGTGTGAAGGCCTTCAAACAGGCTGTTACTCCTCCAGGTGGAGATGGCCTCACTGGCTTTGAGCAGGGAGGGCACAAAATGCCAATGTAAGCAGGAGATCTGCTCTGTCTGTGGTCCTGGGTTGTAGGATGGATGGTTAGATGTGATGATCTTGAAGGTCTTTTCCACCTTGATGATTCTATGACTCCAGGAACTGCTTTCAGATTTGAAAATTCAGGTTAGACCAGTGTGAGGATCTTTATCTGTCGCTCCAAGCGGTGACTGTGCTGCTTCTGCCGTCCTCTGGAAGAACAAGTTCGTGCCGTGTGTGTTGGTGCTGCAGATGCTCTCCCAGCTGCTGGACATGTGTTTCCCCTGTAGTTTAATTCCCTCCCTGTGTAGTGGCAGTTTGGAGCTTTCCCTGTGCTGGCAGAGCTGTTGTGTCCAGGGACTTGTTTACCCTGGGCAGCCACCGGTTGTTCTGGGATCTCTCCATATAGGAGTCCTCTCTGTGCACGGCCAGTCTCCACGTTCAGCTCTGCTTCTGTAATAAGACCGCTTCTCTTCTGCGCTGTCTGTTAGCTCCCAGGATCCATTTGAGCTGCTTTCTACTCCCTGCTCTCGGGTGGTGCCTCTCTCATGGATGGTGTTGCGTGGTTTGGGGTGGGTTCGTTGTTGTGGGCTGTGGTTTTGGGGGTTTTTTGTTCTGTTTGGATTCAGTTTGCTTAATAAAGCAAATTTTGGCCCAGCTCGATCTCAGGGGTAACTTCTGATTTGAACAGTTGTGTGATTCCATGGCTCTGTGGAGCAGAGCTGTGAAGGATGTTCCCCACCCCTGCCCTGCCTGTCGTGAGGAGCACTGCCGTTAGTAGGCCATTAAATATTAAGGACTCTGGTTGCAGTTTCCCTCTAATGTGCTTTATTTTGGTACCAGTCCAGACTGTGGAAATGAAAATCCCCTCGGGACCGTATGTAGAATGTAATTTGCTCTGCAGTTTTGGCTGTAAACATGACAATAAATTAGAGGATGTAATGAATATTCAGTGAAGCGCTCCAGGTTTCTTCTGTCACCCAGGTCTCCCGTCGGATTCCCTCCAAACCCTACCCAGTAAGAGACGTTGGCAGCCACGGTGGCTGGATGAATTCATGGTGCTAGTGATGCTTTTCCCTTGGGAAAACAGACTGAAAAGGGGCTGAAAGCATGTTTGCCTTGCAGAATTCATAGAATAAAAACTCCCAACAAATCCCTTGCTCTTCCAGTCTGTTGTGAGTTAAGTCTGGAGTCGTGAGTTGCTCCCACGTGCAGATGCTACTCCCTTAGTTCTCCTTGTGCTGGGGTTGGGATCAGCTGCAGAACCCTTGTTCTGTGGTCAGCAGTGACTCTCACTGCCGGTAGTATCTCTCATTTTATTCCTTTGCAATACTAATTCTCTCTTGGACTATTTGCCAGCTTGTGGTTGGATGTGGGAAGGGTCGGAAAGCGTTTATAACGTTGGAGTTGCTTAATTTGCGGAGCTCTCCTTAGAGACTAAGTTCTGATTGCTTCTAAATTAGAAAAAAAATAACTTGGCCAGCTAATGATCCCTCTCTGAGTCTAGAACTGCTTGTGCAGTACATGCTACCCATCCCCTTCAAAATACAGCACCAGGCTTTGTGTGAGCAGCACTCCCCCTGTGCCCAGTCTGTCTGGAGCATCTCTCCACGCAGCAGCACTGGTGGAGCGTTCTGAATCGGGTTCTTCAGCGGTCGGTGCCCACAGCTCCTGCTTTCACGCAGACATGCTGCCCACTCAATAACTTGTTCTTTTGGTTAAGTACAGGGGTTTATTGGAGAATGTTTTTGAACTCTCATCTTTGACAGCAGCTCGGAGAGGAATACAGAGCCTGAGTTTTCACAGGCTATTGGGTAGTTTATTGGCTTGGGATCTCCGAGAGAATCCAAGCAATCTGTGCTCTGATTGAGACAAAGCAGCGCTTTCCATCTGGATCTGTCACAGCCTGACCGTGGACTTTAACATCTGTCAGGCCATCGAGTGTGTCTTTTCTCCTTTCTGCTGGAGCGTGTTGGAGCCCAAATCAAGATGAATGTTTTGCCATCCAGAATAAATTATTCCGTAATTCTTTTTGCTCACTCAATTCTTCTTCATTCAGCCTGATGCCTCTGCTTGCCGCTTGGGTTTTTCCATCAAGAAGTTCAGACTTTATCAGGAATTGATATTTCTGCTTTACACTGGTTCTAGTGTGGAGAGTACCTCTGTCACAGGGGGCCGTGGGGCTGTGGTGGGAAAGGGCAGGAGAAGAGATAGATTGGTTTCAGCCTTGGAAGGAGCTTTCCTGACTGATGTTCATTAACCACACGCATTACCACTGCCCCCCTCATAACATTCACACCAATCTATCCTCATTCAGCTGCGAGGATACAGTCTGGTAGAGGTGATGCCTCCCGTTGGCACCGATTGAAAGTCCTTGATGGCTTCGTGCTTCTGATCCACCAAAGCTCTAGCTGATGGATGCTTGAACCTCATCAATTTCTGAGTGTTAGAAAGGGCCTCTGGAGCTCTCCCAAGAGGCCCGTGTGCCAAGAGCATTTCTGGACTCCTCTTGATGTCAGCAATTCTATCTTTGAAGCGGTTTCTCAGAACTTAAACTGAGCCAGCACACCGCGAAATTACCTCCAAAGCAGCCATGGCATTCGGTTCAGATGTTTGTAGTCGCTATCAGCCAGTTGCATCATCTCCCTTCGTTTTGGTAGCTAATCCCTTCCTAACATTTCCCAGTGTCATCTCTCACCCTAATCCCTGTCCTCGCTCATGTTTGCCCTCCTGTATTTATTTAGTTCAGCCGGGTTGCTCACCGCTGTCAATGAAAACCCCCTGTCGGTTTTCAGAGTTTATCCTCATTTCTTACAAGTTAGTTTATTTTTTCCAACATCCTGCTTTGCGGAGAATGAAGACCCTGGGAGAAAACCTCACTGAACCTGAAAGGACTGAGTCCTGTGGGGACCTGGGGGAGGAGAGGTGAATTGGCCTTGGTACAAACAGCTCTGTTTCAGTTGTGTGAACACTTCTAGTGTCTCTGGATATTTCTTATCACCTAAACCATAAGATGTAGCTTTGTTTTTGAAGTGGTACAGTGAGGGCTCTGTCTAATTAGCTTGCATCAAGCAGTAGGAATAGATTTAGACCTAGGAGGGATGTGTTACCTTCGGAGGAAATGCATGGTGGCAGTAATAATAACAACAACCACCCCTCCCAAATGCATAAAGCCCAGAATATTGACGGCAGGTTGGTGACTCCGTTCACACTCCTCATGTGGAGGCAGACCGTGTCACGACTCATGGAAAACCTTCCAGTGACAAGGGAACTCTGGACTGGGTAGAGGATTTTCCCCTGTACACAGGTCAGGCACAAGATGCAGCTTCTGCTTTAAACTTCCCTGTGTCAGGGTGAGTCGGTGTCGCTGGGACTGACTGCACAGAGGCGATAAGGGCTGTGGGACTGTACTGGCTGCTGGTCCAGCTCAGATTTCTGTGTTGACATTAATCTGTGGATAATTAGCAGATGACTTTAATATCTGTGTATAGCCTGGCATGGAGAAGGATTATGCTGTTAGCGTGTGAAGTAGCTGATTTTGAATAGTGAGGCCTTTTATTAGCAGAGATGATTTTTGATCTCAGCTAATGTTCTGCAGGGAATGACAAATAACAATAATAAAGCAACCTCCCCCTGTGCAAGCGACCAATGTCAAATCAAACGTCCATGGACATTGGGTGTTTATAATTCAGGGAAGGGCTGTGAGATCAATCCAGCAAAATCACAGAACGACTGAGGCTGGCAAAGCCCTCTGAGCTCAAGACAGCCCAACGCAGACGCAGGGACTCCAACACTGCCCTGGGCAGTCCAGTCCAGGCTCTGAGCACACTCTCCTTTTCCTGAGGAAGGGCTTCCTAACATCCAACCTAACCCTCCCCAGGGAGGTTCAGGCCCTGCCCTCTCATCCTGACACTGGTTGCATTGGAGAAGAGCCTGACCCCCACCTGAGTGCAACCTTCCTTCAGGGAGCTGGAGAGAGGGAGAAGGTCCCCCCTGAGAAGCATCAAGCAGGGTTGAGAGCATAAGATCTGAGGTTCTTTGGAGATGAAATCCTCCTTGCAGCAGTTCTGCTCTAGTGCAGGCACCTTCATTCTGATGATGGCAAAATGCAAATGAAAAGGTGGAACCTTTTAGTCCTCTAGACCTTCAGCAAAGGCCAGGAAGGATCAAAATGTAGGAGTGACTCCCACCAGCTTTTTTTTACACTCTTGTGGCTTATTAAAAATGAAATGATTTCAGAGATTAACAATCTCCTTAAGGACAAATAGATTTCAGAACAGGCTGTGAGTAAAATGCTGTGATTGAACCTCTCCTCTCTTTAGGAAACATTGATTCTTGACGTCTGGTTTTTAATCATTAGCTTTTTTCCAGGGAGCACAGCAGGGGTTCTGTGTACCTTGTGAAATGTATTTAAAATCACAAGATGTGGTTGTTTAGCATTTCTTACTGCCTCCCCCATTTCATAGATTCACAGACTCACAGACTGGTTCAGGTTGGAAGGGACCTTCAAGATCACCCAGTTCCAACCCCCCTGCCATGAGCAGGGACACCCCCCACCAGACCAGGGTGCTCAAGGCCCCAGCCAGTCTGGCCTTGAACACCTCCAGGGAGCTGGGGGCAGCCACAACCTCCCTGGGCAACCTGGTCCAGCATCTCAGCACCCTCATTGTGAAGACTTGCCTGCTGACTTCCAGTCTGAACCTCCCCTCTTCCAGCTGGAAACCATTCCCCTTGGTCTTCACAGCAGTTCAGAGCAGGAGGGCCTTTACCTCCGCCAGTAACGGCTTCTGTGAACCCCTCTGTTACCAGCTGAAGGTACAAAGCAAGGGGCGACCGTGGTGCCAAAGGAAATATTGAAGGAAAAGAATGAGAGCTCTTTATTAAGGGAGCAATTCCCTGTCGCCGAAGGACTCTGCTGAATGACCCGTCAGTGCGTGTCTGCTTGGAGAAGTGACAGTCAGAGCGTGTATCTTACCTTATCACGCGTGCCGGGAAGGAGGGGCTTTTCCAAGTCCATGACCCTCTGCCTTACGCAAGGTTATAGCCACTGGTGGAGCTCGATTCTATAAATGAAACTTAATTAGATATGAAGCTGCATGAGTCAGAGCAGAGTCCAGCTGGCTCACTTCACTGCACAACCAACAGCAGCGAAGCCAGTAGAAGCTTCTGTCAACAAATTCATTAGTGGAGACTTTGATGGCTGGGAACGTTCACTTTTTAAAATAAGTGCTTATTTCAGACCTTCTTGCATTTAATGGGGGGAATGGAACACGGTGATGATGCTTGGTGTAGTGCTGTTGAAAGCACATAATGAACGTGGACAAGTCCCCTGCCGGCTCCCGTTGCCTTTATGCTGGCAACAGCTCATTTTTATGACTTTGTTAAATATTTCGAGACGGGTTTGAATTAAGTAAGTTGCATTTCTTGTCTCCGGATGAGACTGGGCACTGGGGAGGCCTCCCCTTGAGTACTGTGTACAGTTCTGGGCCCCTCGCTGCAAGAATGAGATTGAGGGGATACAGTGGGTGCAGAGAAGCAACAAGGCTGGGGTAGGGGATCTCTTCTCTTGCAACTGGCGCCTGCTCTGTTCAAGACAGCGATTTAAGCCAAAAAGGAGTAGTTTGAGCATCATGCTGATGTTTTGATTATCACAGAATGAGTCAGAAATGGCTGAACTCCAGCTGCTTGTTTGAGTACAGAAAAACAACTTGAAAGAAACAAAACAGGTCGAACCCCACCGCCAGCTTTGTCAGCCTTGAGTCCACGCAAATCAGTGTCCACAATCCTCTGCCTCGGGAGGGCTGGTAAAGTGGCCATTTCCATTAGCCAGACCACTTCTAGCACAACAGTTTAATGGAGCAGATCAAGTCCTTCTCCACAGCATTGCTGCGACTGAGTCTGCCATTGATTGGTTCTAGGGATGTGAAGTGTGTTCCTGGGGTAGAACTGCCAGTGATCGGCTGCTTCACATCCCTGGCATCTAAGGACACAGAGTTCACAGCATAAAGCTCATGCTTGAATTTGCTGTTCTTTTTATTTATTAATTTGGCTCTTTGTGATTCTAAAGACTGGGGACTGACCTGCTGGAGAGCAGCACAGGAGAAAGGAATCTGGGGATCCTGGTGGCCAGCAGGATGGCCAGGACCAGCAATGGGCCCTGGTGGCCAAGAAGGCTGATGACATCCTGGGCTGGATTAGAAAGGGTGGTTAGGAGGTGGAGACAGGTTCTCCTTCCCCTCTACTCCTGCCCTGGGGAGACCCCCATCTGGAATCTTGGATCCAGTTCTGGGCCCCTCAGTTCCAGAAGGGCACAGAGCTGCTGGACAGATTCCAGTGCAGAGCCACAGGGATGATGAGGGAGTGGAACATCTCCCTGATGAGTAAAGGCTGAGGGAGTTGGGTCTCCTGAGCTTGGAACAAAGGAACTTAAGGGGTGACTCCGTGACTGTTGATCAATATGGAGAGGGCGCGTGTCAGGAGGAAGGAACCAGGTCCTGCTCAGGGGCACCCAATGCCAGGACAAGGGGCACCGGGTGTCAGCTGGAATAGAGGAGGTTCCACATCAACTTCTTCCCAGTGAGGGTGCCAGAGCCCTGGCAGGGGTTGCCCAGGAAGGTTGTGGAGTCTTCTTCTCTGGAGACATTTCAAACCTGCCTGGGCTGTTCCTGTGCAACTGCATCTAGGGGCTCCTGCTGTGGCAGGGGGATTGGACTAGATGGTCTTTTGAGATCCCTTCCAATCCCTTACTCTCTGTGATTCTGTCAACGGAAATGGTATTGAAATCATAATCCTTCCAGATAGATCAGAATCTCTTGAACTCACCACTGTTGTGCTGAAGGGATCTGGAATGGGGTAGATACATATTTGATTTAGCGCAGAGTCAGGATGGAGAAAGGTGGGGAGCAGCATGTGGGAAGAAATCAGGTAATGGCCAAACGCAGGGCTGGCAGCTCGGTGCTTCTTACAACTGTCTGTGGGATTAATTGGAATTGCTCCTTTCCAAATTTAACTCGACGAAGTGGTAACTAAAACTAAAAAATGGCTATTTCAGTCCCTGGAATTGAAATGTTAAACTAAATATTGATGACCTGATGAAGAATGAATGAGCGAATGAATGAACAAGAAATGAAGTTACACCCGTGTCCAGAGATGTGATTTCCCAATTCCTCGGAACTGGGAGTGAGTGATCCAGAATCCTTGTGTGGTCATGGGACAGAACATGAGTGTAGGAGTCGTTAGTCTCCCATTAGTTGGCAAATCACACAAGAAAACAAAATATTCAGTTCTTTAGCAGCTAGAAAATGGAACTTTAAAGCAACAATGAGAAAGTGAATTGTACAGGTTGGAAAAGACCCTTTGGATCATGAAGTCCATCCACTAACCCTGCTCTACAAGTTCACCCCTAAACTCTGTCCCCTGAGATCACATCTGAGTGATTCACGAATGCAGCCAGGGATGGGGACTCAGTCCCCTCCCTAGGCAGCCTGTTCCAGTGATTGACCAGTCTTTCCATGAAGCACTTTCTCTTGATGTCCAGTCTAACCCTCCCCTGTTGCAGCTTGAAAACCTTCAAGGCAGGGGGATTGGCGCAGATGATCTTCTGATCCCTAATGATTCTGTGATTCTATGAAGTACTTGTCCATTTCTTTTAGCAGCTCCAGATGATGATATAAAATGACACCGAGCGACATCGCAGGGTAATAAACAGAAGGATGATGTAGAGAAATTGCATCGAGAAGATATGTATTATAAAATAGAAGAGATATTTCTCTGTATGAGTGTGTATGTCTTAGGGACAAAAAGAAGTAGTAGAAGATATAAATCTAACATCATGGGACCAGCGCTGGTACCTATAACTCAGGAAGATGACTATATCTTATATTTTTGTTTTGGGAAAGGACTGATTTATATTCTTAACTGACAGTGAATTATTTCCCAGTTTCCTAGGAGGTAGTGTATTTGCTGAAGCAAAATGGTTTTAACCTTTGAGTTCCATCAGGATAGTTGGGCTGGTTTTCTCGCAGCTGTTGTAGAACTGATCTCTGGGCGGGTCACCCGTAACGTCGGGCTATCCTAAACCTTGGAGCGTTAGGGAAATGCCAAAAGGAGATTGATAGGGCTGTATCAGCATTTAGAGAACAAGGAGGGCATGGATACCCATCCTGATAGTTGCTCTGAAGTGTAAAAAGTAATTCATTCTAATCAGTAATAAAATCAATCAAGACTGTTGGTTTGGGGTTCGTTCTTTCCTCTGTCACTTCCTCTAGTGGTTGTGGAGCCTCCTTCTCTGGAGACGTTCAAGATCCACTTGGGTGTGTCCCACGGTGGCAGGGGGTTGGACCGGAGGATCGTTCGAGGTCCCTTCCAATCCCGAATGGTTCTATGATTTCAAGGTAGCTCATGTGACTCGGTGTTGCCTGTGGGGCCAGCAGTGTGACTTGTGGGATGCATCTTAGGCTGTGGCTTTTCTTATGTGTAAAACAGAATAAGAACACCCCCCTCTGTTGTTCATGTTGACTGCATTAGAAATCAAAATCATCGCAAGAGCTTATTGCAGATGTAGCTCTACTGCAGAAAACAGAGGGCAAGTTCCTGGTCTCCTGTGTGGTTTGGTGCTGTGAACACTAAAGAATCTAAGATCTCTGGTGCCGTGGAGATTGAGGAGTAACAGAGTGAAGCTACCAACATTCTTAAGAAAGGGAGATGCAACCTGGAAGTTGAGAATGAGTAGAATTAAGCGTTTCCATTGTAAATAGCAACAAAGAGAGGCAGCAAAGTTAAATGGTGAGAGACTGCAGTAGAGATGGAGAAACTGCAGTGCAAAAAGTCTGGCTTAGTGTGTTCCACTGCAAAACAAAAGCAGGAGGAAGACAACAGAATGGCAAAGAAATGCTTTCAAATGAGAGTTGAAGTGCCTTTTCAGCGGGAAAATGTGGATAAAAGCTGCCACCAGACAACAGGAGAGAACAGCTGTGCAGAATGTGGCAGAAGGCTATCCGAGGCGATTTACTGAGAAAAAGATTGTGACAGAGAGATCATATTTTCCCTTCAGTGTCACTGAAGCATCTGTTGCTCCTGGTTTTGTTCTTGTTTGTTTAAACTTGCGGCATTAGGGCGCCTCGTTGCATCCTACTTTAGAGAAGATGAAGACTAGTGTGTAATTCCTTAGGTAAAGAGTGGGAGTTAATAGCAAACGCTCTATTTTAAGTCATTCTTGGGTTCTGTGGGTAACTAGTGCCTCGGTTTCCTCATTTGGTTGGAAGAACATGAGGGTATTTCTGCAAGGATTGAGTTGTGAAGCACTGGGATGCTCTGAGAGAGTTGAAGGAAGAGTCTTTCTAGGCGTCAGGAGTACAGTGACGAGAGGGACCCGTCTGTAATCTCTGAGATACTTCACCATTGTATATTTTTCAATGTAATTAATTTTTAAAGAGCAGGATCGGGGGCAAAAAGAATTCCATCTTTTGTTGGGTAAACTTCATTAAAGTCGTGCACACAGTCCCTCAATAATGAGATTCTCCATCTCCGTGAGCTTCCTTGTCTATTCATTCTTCTTTCCCACCTGCACTCACAATGGTGCTGTTTGCTCCCATCTACAGAACAATGCGTCATTTGTGAGCTGCCCCTCCATTCAGTTGGCTCTCGCTTGAAAGGGCTGACAGAGAGCCCAGTGAAAAGGCTGCGATGCAAATGCTGCTTTAATGACTTGGTTCATTCAGCAGAAGGGAATGGGAGATAACTTGACTCCTCGCTGCAAATACAAGAAAATGTTTTCATGAAGGCGTGGACGTGTCGCGCTTCTTAACAAGATGCTTCCAGTTTGCAAACAGAACCTGTTGGCTTCAAGTTTTGGGTAAAGAAAATTGGAAGGGTTATTTTTCTGCAGCGTCAACCTCTCCCACACCTCTCCTGGGCATGAGCTGCCCTTGCTCTGCAGCCTCAAAAATGCTTCAGTTCCTCAGCAGAGCAGCAGCTTTCCTGGAGGACAAACCCGTGATGGATTGGCTCCTTCAGGAGGTGGTTAAATATCAACTGACAGGGCAGTGCTGAGTGCAGTTACTCTGGTTAGAGCCAAAGGACTAACGGGTTGAGCCTGGCTCCGCAGCCTGCACTGCAGTTCCTTCTCTAAATGAATTCTCTTTCATTTCTAAAACATTTGCTTACTGGATTTCCTCGCAGAGAGATGAAATCAAAGTTATGATAATAAAATCTCTCTAGGCAGCCTTTGGCTATTGGATACGGAACTTGAGCACAGTGGTTGTGGCTTTGACGCTGTAGGACTAATGGATGAGTTTATCTTCCTTTCCAGTTCGCAAACCCACCTTGGAGTTACTGGAAGGCTGTGAGGAGCTGAGCAGGGACAGAACCAACGGGGTTTACACAGCCTGTCATAAAGTTTTATCAAAATCAGTCTTGACAGAGAAATTAAGAATGTGCCTCCCTTTTCTGTGGGCTGTCTGGACAGCATTTCAGCTGTAGCACTGGGAGAGTCTGATGCAGCAGTTGTTTGTGAAGCAAGAGCACCAGACACTGAAGCTCGAGCACCGTTCTCAGCAGTGCGCCGTTTCACCATCGTTGTGCTGCTTGCGTAACTATTACTGTCTGGAACGGTATTTTGTTTAACGTTAGTTTTTCCAGAGGAAGTTAAGAGATGCTGCAGATTTGATGGATGCTCTCCAATCAGATCTTACTGCGTTTGGTGTGTAACTCCTGAACTGAATGGTTTCTATGGAAAGCTACTGAGTGCATCAATCTTTACTAGTGTACAAGAGCTAAGAGAGAGATTTTCTCTGGGGTCCTGCAGCAGCTACCAGACCCAGTGGTCTTTCTGGACTTTCCTGGCTTCTGCTGAGCAATGTGACACACAGGTCCCTCATCCTGGTAGCAGCCCCTCTGGCTGAAGGCTTACAGAGTAAGTGTGAGACTATGCGCTAGAAACAATAAGATGAGAGATAAGCTACTCTTGCATTATCAAGCTCATGTATCTGTTCAGCAACTCATTCCCTGTTGACAGCTGCTCAAACCATGGTATTTTAGGTGGTGTTGAACTAGGAATGTTTCTTAGGATCAAATACATAATAATTAGGCAATGCAGGAGACCCCTTACCTTTCCCAGGCTCAACGACTTCAAAACATTCCCCTTGAGGATGTTCATGGCTCTCTTGTGGAGGGCTGAAATATAAAACTCTTGAACTGGAGAGGGTGGAAGGAACTGGAAGAGTGACCAGAGCACTGGAAGATCTCTTATAAGAAGCAAAGGCTAAGAGAACTGGGTCTGTTCAGCCTTGAGAAGAGAAGGCTTAGGGGGACCTTATTGTGATGGTCCAGTCCATCAAGGGTGGCTGCCAAGAGGATGGAGACTCCCTTCTCGCAAGGAGTCCTGGAGAAAGGACAGGGGGGAATGGTTACAGGTTGCTCCAGGAGAGATTCCCACTGGATTTGAAAGTTATTCATGCTGAGAGCTGTCAGACAGGGGAGGGGTCTTCCAAGATAGTTGGGGGATTGCTCTGCTATAGACAATGTCAAGGCTCAGCTGGATAGCGTTCTGGGCCAGCTCATTTCAACTGGATCCTGCTTTCAGAGGTCAGACTGGATGATCCCTGAGGTCCCTTCCAACCCGCTAGTTCGTGAACCAGCATAGCGATTCACTGGCTTAAAAACCCTTTGAAAATGAGTGTGCAGTGACAGATCGGCTCGGTTAGCCTCAACCTTGTTAATTCCCTTCCGTGCTGTAATCATTTTATTAGGATGAATTGCAGACCGTGTGCCACCGTAAATGTCTGGGTGTCTCTGCTGCTTGGGTGTGTTTTATTTGGCTGCCCTTGACACACACAAGCAGGTGAAAAATGAACAGCTATAGAGCCTCTACTGTTCAGAAAGGGGGAGGAGAGGTCTGTTGGGTGGTACTGTTGGTGTGATCCGTGCAGAAGCGTTTTACAGAACGAAGTAGCGATGTTAAGAGACAGGATGTTACATGTTCCTTGAGTCTAAACTCAGTCCTTCCAATTAAAGCTTCTTTGATCGTCTGTTTCGGGGTGCTTTGGGGCTTTTTGGGATTGTTTGTGGGAGGTGGAGTGGGGTTATTTGTTGTTTTAATAGTGCCCACTGGACCAAAAGAGCTCTCGTGTGACTTCCAGTAACGAGTTCTCTGCTTGGTGGTTGGATGGGGTTTTTCTCTAGTCTCGTCTGAGTTACGAAACTATCTGGGCCCCTTGCTTCAAGAAACAGCTTGAGGGGCTGGAGTGGGTCCTGATGATAGCAACTACAGGGGAATTCTTACAAAGAGAGGCTGAGGGTGCTCTGCCTGCAGCAGAGGAGACTCAGCAGAATTCTCTCCCTCTCTGTAACTCCCTGAAGGGAAGTTGTAGATAGCTGGCAACCAGTGGACTGGTGCAGACTGGTGGCAACCAGTGCCAGAGCGAGAGGGCAGGGCCTGAAGCTGCCAGGGGAGGGTTAGGTTGGCTGCTAGGAAGCCCTTCCTCAGGGAAAGGGTGCTCAGAGCCTGGACTGGACTGCCCAGGGCAGTGGGGGAGTCCCCGTGTCTGGAGGTGTTGAAGGACAGCCTGGCTGTGGCCCTGAGTGCCCTGGTCTGACTGATGGGGTGATGCCAGATGCTGGGCTGGGCTGCAGGAGCTCAGAGGGCTCTGTATCTCCGTGTTTGTGAGAGAGGGAGTTGTGTTAGAAGAGAAATGGAGCAGGAAGACATTGGCTTTTCCCTTTTTTGGCACCAGTGGGAAATGTCTGGGGAAGGTGGTGTTGTCCTTGTGTGTTTATTTTGGGAATAACTTCTACTGAGACCAAAGCAGACTGGGATATTAATCTAAACCAAGCTATGATAACGCTAGAAGATTTGAAACTAGGTTTGAAACTCTGCTGTAATGGGAAGATAAATCAAAGATGTAAAAAGCTTTTAATTCTGTGGTTGTTATCGATGGCTTTTAATTGAAGAGAGTATTTGATGCGGGTAATGCCTGGTTCTCAGACAGCCTCTGCACTTCCAGTTGTTTCTGCTTTACTGCGAGGAAGCTGTAGTCGTGTGTTTTAGACATTTATGCTCACTGAAAATGATGTGAATTGGACGAGAGGGGGAATGAAAAGCAATGGAAGCGAGCAGAGCAGAGAGCTGAAAGGGAATGGGGGAGAAATGATCTAAAGTGGAAAATGGATAAGTAAATCCTCAGCGAACTCCCACGGTCCTGCCGTTTGTGAAATGCAGTTACTTCGGCAGTGCCTTCAACTACGGAATGGGCGTCAAGGTTTGAGTGCAAATTAATTTCGTGAAGATTTCTGAGCGGCCATTCCCTGCTGTCTCCGTGATGGGAGGCAGCGCAAGGAAGCCAGGACAACTCCCTGGAGGGTTTGTTTCCTATGTCCTGCTTTCTGCCCAACGTTTCTTTGTGGGGAACTAGCCCAGCATGTGATGCCTCATTAGACACGGTACTCGTGACTCCGTAAGGCTGTAGGGAACCGTCGGCCCTGCCGTAGAGAGCATTGGGTTGTTGTGTATGTGTTTGTCAGAGAAAGCGATTACGTTTGAGAAGGTGCCAAGAATGACTTTTAGGGTATTTGGATAAGCCAGGCAACAAGGCTGCTTCGCACGTGGTTTAGCCTCCAGATGTTGCTGTGGCTGACTCTCAGCTCTGTGCATTGAGACCTGAGTGCATTTAATCGAGTCTTCCCACCCAGCACTGGTTCTTTGACTTGGTGTAGGCACTGCAGCATCCTCAGATCAGTCTTGGGTTTGATTCCTGCTCCCAACAGTCTCAACGGTGAATTTGTTAAAGCTTAATGGAAACTATCCAGAACGTTTTCTTTAGCCAAGTTTTAAAACTGTCTGGTACAGCTGAGCTTCGTGTAGAAATTTCTGGACTGTAATGTAATAAAGACCAAGTCCCGTGGCTAATTCAGCGGTTCCGTTGTTAGGGTGAGTGCAGGCTCTCATTCCTCCTCTCCTTTCTCCGTCTTTAGCTCTGATTCCATTTGAGGATTTTTTCCTCCGCTCTCGCTCTGCTGCAGTGACTCACTGCGTCCTGCCCAGCGCACCCTGAAGCTGAAAACGTGATGCCAAATTGATTTCTCACCATCCTGCATTTCTAAAGCCCTTGGTTCTGCTGGTTAGTCAATAGCAGGAAGAGGAAAGAGAAGAATTAACAATGGAGAAGAGTTTTGCATGAGCGTTGCTGTCTCTGGGAATCATCCTGCTATTGTTGCCTTGATCTTGCTTTCCCCATCTTGTTCTCTTCCCTTAATGATTCTCTGTTGTGCAATGTCAGATCACGATGGGTGATAATAATGTATATTCCTTCCTCTTATTAGTCTCTTGGAACATCTTTGCCTAATTATAAGAGCGCTGATGAATAGCTTCTATTAAAAATGCAGGGGGATCCTGTAGCTGGAGGAGAGCTGTGCTGAGGATGTTGGTGCTGAAATGGAGATACAAGAAAACACTTGGAAGAAAGCTGAGCAGGGTCAGCATTCAGCGTTTCCATGGGCTGTGAAATGACAGTGTGGAGATCACAACTCAAGTACTGCTTGAGAAAACCTGGTTTAAGTCAGCTCTGTGACTTTTATGTTGATCCTGTGATTGAAAAACACTGAACCTTCGAAGTAAAGTCAACCATGACCCAACCGTTAATGATCAGAAAGGAGGGCATTGACTAGATTTCTCCTTCTCCATTCCCAGGATTGATTTTCTTCTGTTTAATTCACTCAACTGGAGCATTACATTTACCCTGGATATTACTTTATCGAGCAGTACGTGCTCTGTCCGCTGAGTATATGCAGCAATGTGTTTGTCTATCATATGCATTTGCTGCTCTGCTTTATAGAGAGGGAGCAGAAAGCAGGGGGGAGGACAGAGAGAGCAGCAGAATCCAGCTAAACCAGCAACGTCGTGTTTGGTTACACACTCCTTACTTGGTTTGACAGACAGGGCTGTGTGCTGTCTCCCGGGGAAGTCCCTATTTTTATGGGACTATTTAAAAATAGCAGGGCAAAGCCCCGTTGACTTGGTACTCAATCCCTGCAGTCAATTTTCTGGGATGAGGAAGAATAGTTTTTCAAGATAGTCAAGTAAACAAAAATCTCTGCAACTGTGAAATCTTGGATCTGTGAAATTATAACGGTTAAGACCGAGCGACTAAATTTAATGAGATCTTCGAGTTGTTATTGTCTAGATACCTTCTGCTGTTGGAACTCATTACCCGGAATCCCCGTGCTGCACTCGAGATAAGTGTGACTAAGCCCCTCTGAACGAAGTCAGTGTTCAGAGCAGACGGGTTTGGGTGTCCTGTAGTTTTTAACCCCCCCTGCTCTGCCCAACCTTTCAAAGTTCTGGCAGATTCCGTGGAGTTAATTCCCCAGACACTGCTCAGACAGTGGGACAGCGCTGGAAAGCCCTGCAATGCCGAACGTTACGGAAAACATTCAGTCTGCAGATAGCGGAAGGAATTAACTTAGTAGTGACTGATGTTGCAGGGCCTTTTGTCTCGCTGAGGACTTGTTGTCATTTATTTTTATATCCTTATGCCAGGAGAGAGGGGAAAGAGGGAGACTTCAGGGCAAATTGAATTCTAATCAAACCGTGGATGTTCGGGAAGACCAGAGTTGGGTTTCATCAGCCGGTCAGGAGCTGCGTGCGGTAGGCACAGGCAAGTTTGGGATTGAAAACAGCACTGAATTGATGGCGTTTGGGGGTTTTCAGCTATTGCTCAGGGATTATAGAATTATCTCTTCCCGGAAAAGATTGCATAGTGTCTCTGAGCCTGACTGAGCTGAGCGTTCAGGCAACACAGCCCCAGATGGATGTGAACACCTCTCTAGGTTGGCTTTTGCATATAAACCAGCGCAGGGCACGTGCAGTGCCTTTCAAGAGCAGGTTTGGGCCCTTGCTCTTGGGCTAAGGAACTCCGGACCCATTCTGGCTGATAGTTTGTGGTGGCTGGAGTTCTCTTTCCTTGTGGCCGACGATAGAGAACTGGAGGTTGTATCTGTGATTAGAATCACTAATGACATAAAGCAGATCAGGAGGTTCGTGATGAAATCCTTTGATGGGAGGAGTGAAAGGGGCCAGGCAGTGGTGGTTCGAGAGTGAGCACTGCCTGCTGCACATAGAGCAGTTGGAACGAGCCTGCTTAATGCTGCTGCAGCGAGCGCAGCTGCTTCCAGAAAAGCAAAGAGAGGAGGCAAGGATTTCTCACGTTGATGGGGAATGCGGTGTCGTGCCAAGGAAGGCCCAGTTTTATTTCTCTGCGGATGCTCTCAACTTGCAGTAACTCTGAAATGTAGAGCAGTACGGAGAAGCAGACGGTACCTGGTGGGTACCGCAGCTGGCTCCAGGCTTGGCCTTGGGTACCGTCACCCCCCTTGGCTTACGCTCAGGGTGACGGGCCCAGTTTTTCAGGATTAGCCCCTCTGTCGGTGTGGAAGGATGAAGCCCTCCTGTGCAAAGGGTATGGATCACACTGCAGTCGGGTCATTTTCCCAGAGCATGAAGGCAGAGAGTGAGGGAGCTCAGCTACCCACAGCACTAATGAATTGATGCAGGTGAAACACAGACACCCTCAGAAGCTGCTTAAGGCTAATGTACTGCCGGGAGTGTGTGTGTGTGTGTGTGTGTGTGTGTGTGTACTTGTTTTGTTTTGAGGCTCTTTTCTGTTTTCCTGAGTGATAGCTGACACATGCCTCGATCGCTCTGAAGGTGCTTAGTTACAATAAGCTGAGGAAAATCTTACTGAAAAACACTTCTCCACTCAAGGAAACCTTCTCCAGGAAGCCTGTTGAGTCAAAGGTTGAAACAACTTGTTTTGCATCCTTTTACCTGTGAGATTTCTAGTGCTTTGAGTGTCCCTGAGTATCAGTGAGGAGGTCTGGCTTGATCTGTGGGGAAGCTGGTACAGGAACATGGCTTTTACTTTGAAACTTGGTCAGAGAAGTTGGAGGTAGAGGGGTCTGTGGGGGGCTTGTCCAACGAGCAGAGTCACTGCTGGGGGGCAACAGCAGCTCTGGGGCATCTAGTGCCTCCATGGGACGTGGGCTGGGATGTCGTTCTGTAGGTTAGGGCCTTGCTCGTGGCCACAGTGCTCTTGCTGTGTCAGGTATCAGCTTTTTTGGTGCCTGTCTCTGACTTCAGTCATTAATGATCTGATGGCTTTGCCGAATGTTCAGGATGGGTTCTGATTTTAGGGTTTAATGTTGGCAATTGCATATAAAAGCGATCAACCTTTTCCTTAACACACTGTTCCATAAAGAAAAGTCTTACCAAGAGAGGCTGAGGGAGCTAGGGGTGTTTAGCCTAGACAAGTGGAGACTCAGGGGGGACCTTCTCCCTCTCTCCAGCTCCCTGAAGGGAGGGTGCAGTCAGGTGGGGGTGAGGCTCTTCTCCCAGGCACCCAGTGCCAGGATGAGAGGGCAGGGCCTGAAGCTGCCAGGGGAGGGTTAGGTTGGCTGTTAGGAAGCCCTTCCTCAGGGAAAGGGTGCTCAGAGCCTGGACTGGACTGCCCTGTTCAGTGGGGGAGTCCCTGTGTCTGGAGGTGTTGAAGGACAGCCTGGCTGTGGCCCTGAGTGCCCTGGTCTGGCTGATGGGGTGGTATCAGATCCTGGACTGAGCTGGCTGAGCTCAGAGTTTTTCCAGTCTCAGTCATTCGGTGTGATTATATAGAGTTAATTTTGCTTGCAAGAGTTGTGTGAGCTGAACACATAACTCTGTAAATAAGGGAAGTGTCTCTTTGGAGAAGAATAGAAATGAAAATTGAAGAGAGTCTGAAGTCAAGAGCCCTGAGAGTAGAACTGCAAGACTTTACAGAAAGGAGCATCAGTTTCTCCATTCCTCCTTCCCAGCAATTATTTTCAGCTCCTGTGGTTGTGTTTACGCGTTTGAGTATTCAGAGATAAGTACATGCTTAGGTTTATAGAAGATCGATTAATCCAACGGATAATCCCAAAGAAAAGGTTGGTTTGGAGCTCGGGGGAGGCAGCCGGTTCCATATCCAGGAGTCAAGAATCCTCCTGTTTCTAGAAGAACGTGGAGGGGTTTTCTCTCTTCAGCAAATACAACTGCAGCCCGTTCAGGAGTACTGTTTGGGAATTCAGCTTCTCCCATTCCCCATGCCTTCCATTTCCTCAGGTGGATGGTTTGCTGCATGGAAATGCAAGGACGCGGTACCTGCTGTCCTGCTTTGCAATCGGTTAATGGGTCCAGGGCACCTTCTGTGCAAAACTATTCCATTAGCAGCAGCCCAGGCACTTTTTCCTCTTCTCCCTCCTGTCTGAGGCAGCCCTTAGCAGAGAGGAGTCAACGGCAAAATTAGCATCTGTAAATTGAGAACAGCAGCCTTAAATTAAACCAGCAGAACACAAAGCAAGGTTTGGGGTTTGAAAACCTCACAATTACCGCAGCCCAAAAGCAGCAGCTGTCCTGACTTGCTGTGTGAATTTTAAGATCTCTGCTTAACTGCCCGCAGTGTGTCCTCAGAGAAAGCACGAGCACCTGGTGGCTGATGACATACAAAGAGTGTGGCTACGTCTGACGGATCCCTCTTGCACCATGGGCTCACCTGTGCAATGCACTGATGACTTGGAGAGGTTGTGCTTTAAGGTCTGATCGATAGTTCTAAATTCTGCTTAGCCTGATGAATTAGAGGCTGCAGAAATGGATTTTTATTGTATGAAGGAGCTGTGGGATGGCTGGAGGCCGCTGTGTGAGCTGACGGTGGTGACGCTTTTCCTTCTGTCACTCAGGAAGAGTAACCCTCAACTCTGGAGGTGCCTGGGACATGAACCTGATGGATTCGTGTATCCAGCCTTGATCAAAAGGCAGTGACAGAGACTGGTGTGGGGCTACCTGCGAGTGGGCACCTAGGGCCAGGTGCAGAGGGTGCAAAAAAGGGGAATGTGGCAGTTTCGTAGGACAATTCATTACAACAGAATTGATCTGCTGGATTCTGGGGGCTGACTTCCTCTCAGAGCCTAGTTCCAAGGTGGGGGGCAGATGGGATCTGTGAGGCAGTTTGCTCGTGATACCTTTTAAGCTCCCAGAGCTTCTGGATCCCTCTGGAGAGGTTATTGGCTGTTGCTTGCAAACATGCAGAGACCTGGAGCTCTTGAGCAGAGCTCCATCCTCCCTTTTCTCCCAAGCTCCTTTCTCTTCTCTTTGAACCTGCTGTTCCTGTGCATTAATAGGTGTATCTGGGATGAGATATTAATGATTCTCAGCACAAAGCCACTCAGTCTGAGGCCTTCCTTGCTCCTTCAGATGCGATTTGAATTTCACTCTGCACTCACAGCTTTACTGGATGTGTGCGCACGCTGCAGGGATCGCAGCCTCTGTTAATTGCAGGAACACAGAGCGGGCCACTGTTTTGCAGAGGCCAAGTGCTCAGGTCTTGTTCATCACCTCTTAAATGAGCAAACGCACAATGACAAATGACATCCTTGACATGAATTTGAGGACTCCAGCATTTAGTTGTTGAAGGGTTTTATTCCATTCCATTTAAATCATTTTCCAGTGATAATCTTTATGCTTCCTGTTTTCCTCATCACAGTCCTCTCTTTGGATCCCTTCTGGAGCAGATTTTCTCTGAGCATGACATTCACATCACATACCTCCTGGGGAGGGCGACCAGCGATTGCAGCTCATATGGGTGCATCCATATGGCCATTAGGGTGTCTGAGTACTCTGGTGTCATCTCCTCCTCCTGACCGGTCTTGTTCAGACCTGTTTTACACCTGGAAAGGGGCAGGATGTGCAAAATGTCAGCAACTGTGTGCTGGCCGTGGGGAGCAACAAATAAAAGCTGTGATTACATTTACTCAGCCCTGATGGGGCAGCTGCTAGGGCTCTGTTGGCTGACAAACATCCGCGACCTGGGGAAAGCAGCCTTCATTTTTCCTTCAAACAGGGCAATCTTCTGGTATTGCTGTTATTTCTTCTTTTGATTCTTAGCTGTTGATGTCAATATCTTTACTATGAAATCGTTATTCAGCTTCTTATTTTGTCTGAAAGCTGTGTCTGTGTGTTAACCCTTGAGTTGACAGGTGGCTGATAGCAAGAGGCACGATTGTCTCACAACACATAAATGCAGGCCCTGTGAGGAGCTCTGAATCTTCCTGTATGTTAGCCTCATCTCCAGTCCTGGGTTCAGTTCTGGGCCCCTCATTATGGGAAAGACATAGAGGTGCAGGAACAGGTCCGGAGCAGAGCTACCAGGCTTGGGAAAGGGTTTACAGGATCAGTCATATGAGAAGAGGCTGAGGGAAAGAGGCTGAAGGGGGCAACTCATTGCCCTTTCCAACTCTCTGAAGGGAGGCTGTGGAGGGGTGGCTGTTGGCCTCTTCTCCTTGGTGCCTGCTGACAGCAGCAGGGGCACTGCTCTGCAGTTGAGGCAGGGGAGGGTCAGACTGGCTCTGAGGCAGAGATTCTCTGCAGCCAGAGTGGTTGGGCACTGGCAGGGCCTTCCCCGGGAGGTGGTGGAGTCCCCCTGCCTGGAGGGGTTGAAGAACCCTGTAGCCATGGTGCTTCAACCCTGCTCGAGTGGCAGCAGGGCGGGGGTCAGGTTGTGTTGTCAGTCTCTCAGGGACTGAGGGGTTGTGTTGGGGTGGGGATGGTTGGACTGGGGGAGCTGGGAGCTCCTTTCCAACCGGGATTGTTCTGTGAGTCTGTGGTTTAGTCTGAGTGGCCTTCCAGAGCGCTAGATCTCTTTTGGGTCTGGGCTGCCTCATGAAGGATAACCTAGCAGGTAGAGCTGAATGTTAACATTGAACTTTAGAAACTGAGCAGCAAATAAGTTCTGAACTCTAAATGAGAGAGAGAATGCTGCTGGCTGCTGGATCTGATTGCCTAGAGCAAGGCTCTGGGTTATTAACTATGTGTAATGGGTCATTAAACCCAATGAAATGGAGTGTCTTGGGTCAATACTGATGGCAGGTCGTTCCTATTATTATCACAACAAATATTTCATGGTGTCCTTTGAAATTAGAACATTTTCAGTGTCATTTTTTCCCCTTCATTTCTTCATTGATGAGCAGGAGCATGTTTGTCATAATAATACCCAGAGCTGGATTCCCGTTCCTGCTTTAGATTTCTCTTGGAAGTTCTGCTCTAGGTTGACACTACGAGGGGCAAAAAATTGCAGTGATGAAGCTGGGATGGGAGAGAGAATTATTTTCACGTCTGTGAAGCAGAAAATTGAAGAAAGGGGTTGGGATTTTTAAGCAGAGTTTTCTTCCTGGAAAGGGCCCTCAGGCCTTGGCACAGGCTGCCCAGGGAGGGGGGTTGAAGTGCCATCTCTGACTGTGTTTCACAGTCGGGGATATCTGGAGCTTAGAGTCAGGGTTCAGGGTGGGTTGGGACAGCTGGGGTAATGGTTGGACTCAGCGAGCTTGAAAGTCCTTTTCAACCTGTACCATTCTGTCATTATTTGCTTTGGAGCTCTTGGCAGCCCCCCCTGCACCCTGATGCTGGAGTCACATCGTGCTGTCTGGTGTGTAGCCAGGTAACTCGGACTCCTTTATCAGCCACAAACCATCCTTACAGCAGTGTTTGGTCTGTACTGGGGACCTTCACGGCAGAACAGTGAGCACCACTGTATTTCAGCGTGAGGTTCGGGCTGGTTTCGGCACAGAGCTCGTCTGACAAACCAGCAGATACACACCTGGATGCAGTTTATTTCGAACCTTCCCTAGCGGCTCCATAAAGATTTCCACAGCAGCATCTCCAGCGCTCTGGCACGTTTGTTACGCAGCGTCGGGGCTGTTGGGTCACTTTCTGCCGCCCCATGGGTTGGGCAGGACCTTTTGTGGGAGATTAGAATCTTCTTTGGAGGAACGTCTCTGTTATCACTTTATGTTTGCTGAGAGATACAGCAGGAAGCATCAGCACGTAGAACCCCCAGCTTGGGCTTCAGATAGGGATGGGGGAGCTGTGTTTCAGCTGACCTGTGGCACAGACATGAACATAACATTTTGGGGATGAAAGATGCTGCTGAGGGAAGGAAGCGGAGAGCATCCAGCAGACGAGCTCACAGCAGCTGCCTTTGCTCGGTACAAAGATGTTTACAAACCCAGCAGAGGTGATTAGGAGTTCTCTGTTCAACCAACCCTCTGTTTGGTAGGTGCTAGGCAGTGGCATAACAAGAGCCAGCTGACCCCAGCGTCTCCCCATTCCTGTGCTATGGGAAGCCAGTAGAAATCATTAGCAAGTGGTTCCCAAACTTGCTGATCTGTGGCGTAGCTGAGGCATTGAGTCTGTGTTTAGTACAGCCTCCTCCTCTACTGCTGGGGTTATAGCAAAGTTCAGTCCCTCTGCTTGTCTTGCAGCAAAAGAAGAAGGGATAAAATTAACTGACCTCCTCAGTTCTGGAACAAGGAGTCTCTTTCTTTCTCTTGCAAGGGTTAAAGTGCTCTGCTGCTGCTGGAGGCAGCTCTTACACAGTTAGGAGCTGCTTTAAATTCACTCTCACTGAGATTAGCAGCATTGTAATGGGGCAGCATTTCTAATTTCCCCTACCAATCCCTGGAGTTGTGTCTCTGCCTCCAGTTTTTATGAGTGGTGGCTCCTGCCACAGCGTTTTGGTTTGTGTGACTCAGCAGCGCTGAATAATTCATGACTCCTTTGCTTATGTATTTTCTCCTACTAATGGACAGTGACTTTCCCCCCTAACATGGACTAATTCATTAGCTGCTTGTCTTGAGCCACTGAAAAATCAGCCCAGTTAAACTATGTACGAGGCTTTTCCCTGCAGCTAATGAAGACAAGGAGGGAGGTGATGTAATTCATGGTGCTGGAGTTCCCAGATGGGAAGTGATCATGCTGAGCAGTAGACATACAGGGACTGAATGTTGAACCTGCCCTGGCGTTGGGCTTGTGGAGTCCTGTGTTCTCCATGAGGACTGTACCCTGTGTCAGCCTGCAGAGCAGGAGCTCCTTGTGAGGTGCTTGGTTTGGGTCATCATGGCTGTGGGTGGTGGGGCAGGAACTGCGATACCTATAGAGAAAACCCCTCATCAGCCACGGTACCGTGTCCCAGTGCCATAGCTCTGAGAAGAGCTCTGGGAGATGTGAGGGCTGACACTGGCATCACAAAAATGCGGCGGGGTTGAGGTGAATGTGTTTTCAGCTGGTTCTGTCTTCAACAGAAGAGGAACAGTGAATGATGGGGAAACTGGGAACAGATTGGCTCCTGTTTGAAACCACCTCAGTTCCTATTTAGGAGATTTTGACTGTTTTAGAGTTGAAAGTGGCAGCAGGTTTTTCTGAACAAAGACTTGTGCTGTGCTTACACTGAGCACTGGGGCTGACCTCCAAATGCAGATAATTGGGGCTGTGCGTTCCCTACCAAACATTCTGGGATGCTGAATGGAGGGGGTGGCCTTCCTTCCGCTTCCTTTCCCTCCACAGAACCAGCGGACCTTTCCTCCCACCATTTCCAGGTTGGTTTGCACCGTTGCTATGAAATTACAGGAGAGGAGAACAATAACAAATTCCACTGCTGCTTTCTCCATTCCTGTTAGTTCATCCACCTCAGCAGCAGCGAAACAGCCCCTTCTCTCCTGAAAAGGGCTTTTTTGTTATTTTTCAGGCTTTTTTTAGGGCAAAAGGTTGTTTCCCTAAAGCAGATGATGCTGATGATTCCTGAGGTGATTTTCCTGCGCTGATGCTGTTTCACCGATGCATCTCTAGTGATGAGAAAACCAAGCTGAATGCTTGTAGCAGCCAGTACTTCAGTGGTGCATGGGGCCAGTACTGGTGCATGGGGATTGCCTCAATGGCTGTGAGCAGGAGGGGAACAAAATGCTCATAAAGCAGGAGACCGGCTCTGTCTGTGGTTCTGGGGTGTAGGATGCATGGATGGACTTGACTATCTTGAGGGTCTTTTCAACCTGGATGATTCTGTGGCTGACTTTTGTGTACTCAACAGTCTCATGCTTCCATTAACCTGTTGTGAGTCCCCATGCCCTGTTTTTTCCACTCTATTCCCCCTTTATTTCAATGCAGCAGCTGTTTTTTGGCTGTGAAGAGAACAATGAGATCCTCTAAGTGTCAGGACAAAAGTCTGGAGAAACTTTAGAACAACCAGAACATCTATCTGAGGCCGGGACAGTGTTGCTGGTGGGCAACGGTCCCTCTGGTTTATAGCAAGAGACTGGAACTGGGTCTCCTGAACAAATGGTCTGAAGTTACTGCCAACCATCAATCCAGGCATGGTAGTTGTGTTTTTAATCTATCTTTTGGAGCTTTAAATATCAGTCTGAGCTTCTATTGCCATCTTCTGCCAATAAAACCTGTGCTCACAAGTTTTGGTGCTGCTGAAGTGCCTGAGCTTACAGGGATCTTACCCAGATCTTCCTGCTGCTTCTCATCCTACATCCTGGCCAGGGGTGGCTGCAGAACACAGACTTACTGGACTGGAATGGGTGGAATGATGCAGAGTTCCTACTTCAGCCCTTCCTCCCAGAAGGGGTCCTCAGAGCCTGGACTGCACTGCCCAGAGCAGTGGTGGAGTCAGTGTCTGGAGATGTTGAAGGACAGCCTGACTGTGGCCCTGAGTGCTCTGGTCTGGCTGCTGGGGTGATGTCAAGTCCTGAGCTGAGCTGGAGGAGCTCAGAGGGCTTTGCCAGCCCCAATGATTCTGACAGACCAACATTCCAGTGCAAGGCTACAACTTAAGTGATTTGAATGCCATTTGATTAAAAACATCTTTATTTGGAAAGTAGTGAATTGGGTTGAAATTCAACCAAGAGTTTAACCACCAACCTTCTGCTTTTTTGAAAAGGGGTTTCTTTTTTTCCTGAGAATCATACTGAAGAGGTTAAAGAAAGAAAGGCTACTCCTGCCTCCCCCTAATGTTTTTGGGTGAAAAAGATGTGTTTTTCCATCTTAATTTCTTATTTCTCCAGGGAAGCCTGACGTGTCTGTCCTCCATCTTCCTGAGGGTCATCAAGTGAAAAATATAAAGGAGTTTTATGAAGAGCTCAGCTTTATATTCCGCTAATAGTGGGTCCTGTTGGGGCAGTAGGAGCTGCACAGTCACCGTGTGGGAACATTTACTGCCTGTTCTTTTCTCATCTCAAAATACCAGGATTCATACCATCTGTAAATAGCTCCTCGGAGAGATTTTTCCATTACCCAGGTTGATTTTTTTACATTCATCTCCATTAGCAATTTTCCTCGTGGTGGTAACAAGCAGCTATCAGCCTCCGTGGAGAGAGAATATTTAGGAAACGCCAGCAAAATAATTGAGAAAGCATCTTGTGGGACAGAGTGAAAGGACCAGAGGGACTTACTCCATTTCCTACCTAAAGCCCCGCCTGTTGTGGCTCGAACAGTCAAAGAGCAGAACTTTCTCTTTGCTTCAAGGTTGGGATTAGTGCTAAAGAAAGCTGCTCAGTGCTCAGACTGCACCTTCAAGTGTTCCTTCAGTTGCTTTCTTGGAGATACTGTACTTTTTCGGGGTGCAGCCTGACAGCAGAGCTTCCTCACAGCCCCTCTTGTCCTACTGTGTCCTGGAGCTGGTCCATTCCAGGGGGTTAATTTTGATAGCAGTGGTTTGGAGCTGGTTAGTTAGGAAATGGACAGCATCTCCTGGGCTCCAAGAATTGTTGAGAGGATGTGGGAAGTGCTTCTTTTATTAAAAAACATGTGTTGGTCGAGGGGAGGGCTGCAGTGCCCAGGCTCGTGTAGTTCCTAGGAAGCTTTTGGCTTTGCAGTCAGAACCACTGTGATGGGGTTGTCATCATGAGCTGCCTCGAGACTGCAGGAGCAGGACCAGTCTCCACCCACATCATCACTGGAGATGATTTTGCTAGTTACAGAGTTGGGACTGGTTTAGGCCGCTCCAGCCAGGCCAGTACCTGAGGCATTACTGGCTGCGGGGTGTTTGATTTAACTAGCTTTTCCTGCCAGACTGTAGTCCCAGGGCACAGCCACACTTAATGCCCACTTTTCCAGACTCATTTTAAATATTGAACTTTTCCTAGCGACTCTTGGCCACTTCTTTCCCTTTTTTACTAGCTTTATCCTTTTTTCTTTCCCCTAGCAGCTTCCTCTGCTCCCCAGCAGGTGCCAACTTGGCAGAGCGCAGGCTTCCTCTGAACTTGGTGCTGTGGCTGTTTCCAAGGCTGGCGAACAGGGAGCTCTTATGTTGAGCCAGTGCAGCTGGAATTTTGCTCTTCCTCCTCCTCTCCCCTGATTTTCTCTGCTGGTGAGATGGGGTGTGAGAGCCCTGAGCTCAGAGATTCTGCTTCCATGGGGAAGGTCTATACCTGCCCACAGCAGCAGTGATGCTCTTCCAGCTGAAAGTGGGATAAAGCAGAGCTACTACCCCGTGGAGTTTTACTGTCAGAGATTCACAGCCTGGTTCACGTTGGAAGGGACCTTCAAGATCATCCAGTTCCAACCCCCCTGCCATCAGCAGGGACACCCCCCACTAGAACAGGGTGCTCAAGGCCCCAGCCAGTCTGGCCTTGAACACTGCCAGGGAGCTGGGGGGCAGCCACAACCTCCCTGGGCAACCCGGTCCAGCATCTCAGCACCCTCATTGTGAAGAACTTCCTCCTGACTTCCAATCTGAACTTCCCCTCTTCCAACTGGAAACCATTCCCCCTGCTCCTACCACTCCAAGCCCTTGGAAACTGCCACTTCCCAGCTTTCCTTTAGTCCCCTTCAGGGACTGGAAGGCCACTAGAAAGTCTCCTCTTCTCCAGGTCCAGAGGAGGACCACAAGGATGATTGGAGGGCTGGAGCACCTCTCTTGTGGGGACAAGCTGAGAGAGTTGGGGCTGTCTTAAAGGTCTTTTCCAATCTAAATAATTGTGTGAGCCTGTGTCCCTGCCAACCTTCCGTGGGCACAACTAGACAACAGCGTTCTGACTTGTTGGCCCAGCAAGGAGCTCTGCACAGACCTGCACTCTGTCCTTTTGAAGAGAGTATTTCTGCTGGGGCCAGGTTGGTTCCACAGAGCAAAAGTCACTGCTCCAACACCGTGATGATGGCACTGCAGTTTAGGAGCACTTCCTCAGCCTGGATCATGTTCGAACATTGCTGTTTAAGGACTTTTAAAGCCAGACTGATAGAGAGAGCTAGGGGAGTTTCACATTCAGTAGGAGCATTCATAGAAGCTTTAGTATTGACTTTGGAGTGGAGAGAATGAAGTGATGGGGTGGAAATGACTTACTCAAGTGGTTATAAGAAATTGGTGGTAGTAGAAGAATGGGGAGGTATCCAGATGTTGCTGGGGACTGGATACAGCCTGGGAAGTCCATCTTTAAATAACCTGTTTCTTGTACTCCCTGTTCCTTGTTGTCTGCCCCTCTGTAAGTGCTGATGTTTGTTATCCAGATCTCCATGGAAGAGGTACCTGCTCTCATGATTACTCTCCTGCTGCTCTGTTTCTGTACCTGGGCATTTTTTCTCGGTGGTTATTTAATATTTCAGAACTGATTATTGGAACAGAGCTGCACTGAGTAATTCCATGTCAGACTCTATTTGGAATAACTTAGGAATCTCTGGCTGCTAATAGGTTCATTATAAGACATCTGTGAAGCTGTGCTTAACCCATCTACAGTGAGAGAAAACCCACCATCAGCTCTGCACTTGCTACCCATGTATGGGTGAGGGAATAGGGAGAGGTTATAGGGCTGTAAGTTACTGTTATGGCATCAACCAGCGGTGTCTGTGCCAGGCTTTGTGCCAGATCTGCCGCTTGGTTAAAATCATCTGCTCTGGTGAAGTAGTTGTAGCAAAGAATCTGTTTTTACAACCCTCCTGGAACTTTCAGAGAGCCAGGAAGTACTGTGCTCCTTTCTCCCTGCTGCCAGAGGAGGATGAGGTGGCCCTGGTCTTCCTGGTGGACATCCCTCACTTGGAAGCTTCACAGGTTTCCCCAGTTGATTCTTTCTCCTGGACACAACCTGGGACTCACCCCGTATTTGATGGCTCTCGCTGCATTTCCATTTTTCTCTTGTTTCTCTGCTTTCCTTCCTGAAATTCGTTACTGCCATGGCAGCAAATGGTTTGAATGAAAGGACAGCTCTCTCTGATTTAATTTTCTAGAGGGCTGTGTTCTCGCCTGTTCCATCTCAACACACAACATCAGTGATAGCAAACTGCATCAGAATGTGTTAGCGATAGATTGAGTCCCCCCCGCAAGAGCCCCCTGCGTTTCCCCAGCAGATACCTAACCTGCTCTCCCCACAGACGCTGTGGAAGTAGATAGTAGTGTTGGTGGTGTTGTTATTGTTGCTATTATTATTATTGTATTAGGTGTTTGGTGCCTTAGGGACAGGAGTATGAGGTGGCAGTTGCTACGGAAACTAGTTTGAAGAATGTTAGGGAGAGTCGGTGGATCTGCTTGTAAGAGCTGTCACTGTGGGCAGGAACGAGATCCATCCTCGTTAGTCAGGGGTTCGATTTGGGAGGGGGGTGAAGATGTTAACCTGCCGTTTTCCGTGTTGGAGGTTCTCCTGCAGTTCCCTTACCACTGCCATGTGGCTGTTGATGGAGCCAGTGCTTTCATTCATTGCCTCTCCTTGTTTGTTCCCATGCTGAATGAAGTTGCTTTTCCCACGATGAGCCTTTACATTGGTTTGAATTCCACAAGCACGAGGTGGTAAAGTCCTGTGAGAGACCATCCTTATGGGTTGGGCCTTGGGGTGCTCACTGAGCCTCAACACTCGTTCCCTAGCTTCAGCTACTCTGCTTCATTAGTCCTAAAACCCCAACCTACTCTGCTTCTCTGCATGAAACGGGAATCCCTTTTAATCAACCGGTGTCATCTTGAGCCAGCTGCTGCCTTTGGGGAGCTCTCTTAATTCTGTGGGTTTTCCTCCCAAGGCTTTCAGCAGGTATCTGGATTTCCCCCCAGGGGAGGGCTGGTTCTTTAGACCTCATTCCTGTCTATAAAGATGTGAAGGGTGGGTGTCAGGAGGATGGAGCCAGGCTCTTCTCAAAGTCATCTGGTGACAGGACAAGGGGCACTGGGTGCCAGCTGGAACAGAGGAGGTTCCCTCTCAATCTCAGCAGGACCTTCTTCCCAGGGAGGGTAACAGAACCCTGGAACAGGCTGTCTGGGGCGTTGTGGAGTCTCCTTCTCTGCAGATGTTCCAGACCTGCCTGGCTGTGTTCCTGTGCCACTGGGTCTGGGTGATCCTGCTGCGGCAGGGGGACTGGACTGGATGATCTTTCCAGGTCCTTCCAATCCCTAAGGATTCTATGATTTTTATGGTTTTGTGATTCCATGATTCGTGGCCTCCTGGGGTCTGGAACTTCATATTCACATGCTTCCCAAACCTTCTGCAAGGGGCAGAAGTCATGCAGCCTGCAGATGAAGAGTTTCCCCTACCTCTGCTCCAAGATGGTTGTCTTCCCTTAGGAATTTTCCCAGACGCTGTTTCCACTTGAGGTTTAGGTCCATTTTTTCAGTTTCCCTTCATTTTTTTCCTGAAGTCACTGATCTCTTTTTGCCTGGATAGCAGAGTTCAGCATGTTGATTGTCAGCATCCTTCATCGGGAGGGAGAAGCTGACGCTGAGCTACCCTCGAGTTCAAATGGCTCATTACAGAATACTGTAGGGCTTTCTAATCAAGCTGGGAGAGGGAGCCACTGCTTTCTCCTTTTATAAGGAGATAAAAGGAGATAATTATCCTGGAAAGCTGAGGCCAGCCAAATGGAAATTAGCAATGGGTACTTCTGAACGTGATTAACTGCCAGAATCAACTGTCGCGGAAGGTGTATTTTCTCATCTTTTGATGCCATTTATATCCCTTGTAGGAAATAGGCCGCAGCCAACCGCGAGTTAAACTTCCATTTAATGCAGATTAATGAGCTCGGTGTGAAGGCACACTGGTGATGGACACGGAGTCAGGGCAGGCTGACTGCTCGCTTCGCCCTCATCTTCAGGAAATCCGCTGTGGTGCTGTTCCCCTTCATTTTCATCTGATGGGTTAGAACTGGCCCTCGGTAGAACTGTTGAAGTGGTGGAGGCTGTGTTGTGGCTGTTGTCTTGAGAAATACTGAATGCAATAGGTAAGATGGACCGAGAGCCAAGTGCTGGAGTTGACTGGAAGCATCTTCCTGGAGAACTGCCTACCCTATCGCGTTTGTTTCTGTGCTGATACGGTTGGAAGAGGAAAACTTTCTAACGAGTAAAGGGTCAAATCAAGTAGCAGCATGAAGCAATCCGGGATGTTTGCATCGTAAGCCTTGTGATTCATGACTACATGAGTGGGCTCAAGGTGATTTTGGGTCCAGAGTGGATTTATGATGGTTGCAATGTGGCTTCTCAACGCCAGTGATCTCAGATGATGGAGCTGTTGATGCGGAGTTTAGGGAGTCATAGAATCGTTAGGGATTGGAAAGGACTGCGAAAGATCCTCCAGTCCAACCCCCTGCCACAGCAGGATCACCCAGACCCAGTGGCACAGGAACACAGCCAGGCAGGGCTGGAACGTCTGCAGAGAAGGAGACTCCACAACCCCCCTGGGCAGCCTGGTCCAGTGCTCCGGGACCCTCCCTGGGAAGCACGTTTAGGAATAATTGTGACAAAGGAAAAGCCTGTTTTGCTTAAAAACGTTTTGTGAGTGTGATTACAGAGGACAGGCAAGATTTATCCCTGGATTTATTCAAATTAGGGGGCTCAGGCTTTTCCTAACCTGTTTAACCAGTGATCGATGTTTTGTCAGTGATGGCAAAGTCACCCCCGAGGCTGAATCCACAAGAGGCTGGATCCCGTGCCCCACATTCAACCTTTCCTCTACCCTCTGCTTCCCATCTATGAAATGATAAGGAGCAGCATTTCCCCTCTTGCAGGCATGGGCTTAGAGCACTGCAGAGACTTCCTGTGTGATTCTGTGTATGCAGGGATTTGTGCAGGGATCTGGAGGGCTTGGAAGCCCAAAAAGCACTGGAATTCTGTGGAAGCTTCTGGGAATCTCAAGTATCTCAGTGTCCCACTTCACTTTCAGTTTAAAAGGAGGGGGGAAAGGGAAACAGAAACCTCCTCACACTTGATGATTTGTGCTTGGTTACTATAGTGATGAATCCCGGATAAACCCCACAGTTCTGCCTGGAATCCAGACAAGCACACGCTTGTCGGGGAAGGAAACAGTGAGAGGGAATAAATTCAGGAGGAGAATATTGACTGGCGGCGCGGACGGAATCTGCTTGGATGAAGCTGTTTATCTGAGTCCTCATCTGGGTCTTGTCTTTCCCCACACCCATGCGAAGTGGTTGTGTGCGAGGGGTTTTAAGCACAGAAGGACGGGTCCTCACAGGGGGAGGGTGCACGAGGATGACGTTAAACTGCAAGCGTGGTCCTGGCTGCTGTTCCCAGGTGGTGCAACACCTTCCACACTTGTTCTTTCCTCTCCTCCAGTTCTGCCTCCAGTATTTACTGCTGTTCCATCCATTTTGCTCTGAATCCTAGTTTTTAATAGGGTTTCCTGTTGAACTGGTTATTTCTGATTAAGAATTTAAGTTCCTGTTTATGGAAAGAGAAGAATTTGGTTGAATTAGTGAGTAGAAATAAGCAGCGAGAGTTGGTTTGTTTCCCCTGGGAAGTGGCAGTGTCAGCAGGAGCAAACAGCCAGCTTTGCTGCCTGCACGGATTCAGCCTCTGGAAGGGGCCAGACATCAGGACTGCGGGGTCAGAGGGAGAGCAGCCAACACCAAGGAAAGAAATTCTTCATTTGGTGGGGAGCCAGGACTGTGCTCAGCCTGGAAACCCAAGTATGGATCAGTGGAGGGTTTGAAGCCCACAGATCATTGTCAGCAAGTCCTGGCTCTGGGTTGGGTCCTCATGGTCAGGGTATCCAGCAGCCTCACGGAGACAGTGAGCATAGCCCAGGAGCCTTGTCTTTGTCATGGCTGAACCTCTCAGCAAACATTTCACACTAAGGGACCCTCACAGCTGCGACTGCTGTGCAAACTTCCTGGAGCTGCTCATCTCCCGAGGTCCCTTCCAGCTGAATTACTGCAAGATAATGAGGGCAGGGGAGAGTCTGGCATCAGGGCAATAACATCCCCAGGGACCAGGAGAGGGTGGGCACTGACCTGCTGGAGGGCAGCGTAGGAGAAAGGGACCTGAGGGTCCTGGTGGCCACCAGGATGGCCAGGAGCCACCAATGGGCCCTGGAGGCCAAGAAGACTAATAACAACCTGGGGTGGATTAGAAGGGGGTGGTTAGGAGTTGGAGGAAGATTGTCCTTCCCCTCTACTCTGCCCTGGAGAATCCTGATCTGGAATCTTGTGTCAAATTCTGGGCCCCAAAGTTCCAGAAGGACAGAGCTGCTGGAGAGAGTCCAGCGCAGAGCTGCAGAGATGCTGAAGGGAGGGGAGCATCTCCCTGCTGAGGAAAGCAGGGGTTCTTGGAGAAGAGGGGCCTGAGTGGTGATGCTGTGACTGTTGATCAATATGAAAAAGGTGGGTGTCAGGAGGAAGGAGCCAGGCTCTGCTCAGAGGCACCCAGTGCTGGGATAAGAGGCACTGGGTGTCAACTGGAACAGAGAAGGTTCCACATCAAGAGGAGAGAAGCAACTTCTTCCCAGTGAGGGTGCCAGAGCCCTGCCAGGGGCTGCCCAGGGGGGTTGTGGAGTCTCTTTCTCAGGAGGCGTTTCAAACCCATCCGGGCCTGTTCCTGTGTGACTGGATCTAGGGGCTCCTGCTGTGGCAGGGGGACTGGACTGGATGATCTTTCAAGGTCCCTTCCAGTCCCTGACACTGTGAGTCTGTGATACCAGCCGTTCTGTGATTCCTGCTCTGCTCAGGTGACCACAGAGAACCAGAGATAATTCACCTTTTGAGCACTGGAATTCTTACCTGTTATCTCAAGTGAGAAAAGTAATCTCATGAAGCATGATAATTAATTAAGGTAATTACCGCAATCCTGTCCATTAATGACTGCCCTATTACATGGATCAAGAGGCTTCCTTTAAAATTTTTATATCTCATTATTAATAATTATTTCTGTTAAGCTGTTGTCTCTCATGTTGTCTTAGAGCTTTACCTGTGGAATGAAGATCCTCATTAAAAAATCAGAAGAGATAGTTTGACTGGTGCTGTAGATAATAAACACAGAAAACACCCGTCTGCCTTTAACAGAAAAAAATGGGCTGCTCTGTCTCATTTTTCTCTCCAAGCAGCTTTTCCTGTGACATCAAGTGTTCTGGCAGTAGGGGCTCATGTGCTCGAGCTGTATGTGTTCGCATACTGAAGTGACTTGGTGTAGGAACTTCCAGTCACAGGAATTGATCTGCATGCAGCCTGCTTTGCCAGCTCGGTAGTTTGCTAAAATGATAATTTAAAAATAGACAATTAAGGAAATTAAGTGAGTTTATTAGAGAGTTAACCAGCGCCATTAATGAAGTCAAAATAGTCCGAAATGGTACTAATAGCCAATTTCTTCAAGGTTATTGTTTCATTAATTATCCCATTTGTGTTGTAGCAGAATTCAGAGTTGTAGGTGAGGCTGTTCCTGGAGATCCCTGCGCCTTCTGCAGTGAAAGAATAGTGCTGGATCAAAACTGAGAAGGTCTGAGTCCTGTTTCTACCTTCTCTTTTTTGTGTTGGTCACTGCAAGCCCCTGCAGCTATGGAATACGGGGATGAGTGGCTGGGGAGCAGCCTGGCAGGGAGGGACCTGGCAGCATTGGGTGACAGCCGGTTGAACAGGAGCCTGCAGGGTGCCCAGGTGGCACCAAGAGCCAATGGCATCCTGGCTGGGATCAGCACTAGTGTGGCCAGCAGGACTAGGGATTTCATTTCTCCCCTCTCCTGGGTGCTGGGGAGGCCTCTCCTCAAGTTCTGGGCGCAGTGCCGGGCCCCTCACTTCCAGGAGGAGGTTGAGGAGCTGGTGTGGGACCAGAGGAGCAGCGAGGCCGTACAAACCCAATACAACAGGCAACACAGTGGTTATTCCTCTAATAATGGCCTGCAGTTTGGGGTGAGAAGTGCCTTTCCCTTTGCACCACTAGCAGCCACAGTGAATTCCCACCCGTCCTGGAGTCAGCAGAAGCACGTTAGATCTAGAAATCACCTCTCTGAGAGGAGGAAAAATGGATCTCACAGTCCTAGCTGGGAGACGGAGCAGATGTTGGGCCATGAAAGACAGTACCGGTAGTGTTGTTTAAAGGTCACAAACCTGAGCAGCCCCCCAGCATAAGCTCACACACCTCTGTTTTTCAGGTGTGTCAGGATCTCCTCATACTAATGCAGGGAGAATTAGCAGCCTGAATAGTCTTGTGGACCTCAATTCACGTTATGAAAGAGTTGATACTGCTGGAGATCGTTCAGTTGAGCAGTTCTAGTTCCCGAGAGCATGATCTCCAATGGGATAAAACCAGCCGTGAAGAAGCAAAGGGTCAATAGCAGGTGGCTGTCAGCAGCTACCAGTGTTTTCGGGAGGTGCTGAGGGGGTTAAATGAGCTGCTGCCACTAGGTGTCACGCTGGGATCATCTGAAGGATGAGTGATGCTCCAAGGCGATGGATGGAGGAGCAGCATCTCCTCTGTGGATTTCAGGATCTAAACAGGCTAATTTTGCAGCTTGCACTTACCCAGGGTGAGAGGAACCTTTGCAAGAGGCTGGACTCGTACAAGTGCACATCCCCGGGTGGGGAGGCATTGGTGCCACCCGTCCCGAAGCCACTCCACTGCCAGCCATTTCGCCTTTCTTTTCTTTCAGATGATTCTTCTCTTCAGAAGGTCTTTTCATTTCCTTTCTCCATCCCACAGACCCTCCAGGCACACAGACCCGCTCAGGAAAGCAAGCTGTGATTGTTTCACGTGGGAGTGCCTGGTGATGGGAGGGAAAACCATAGGACTTCATTTTAATCCTTCGCCAGTGTTTGGCAGACACAGCTCAATGACAAAACAGCATCGGTCCTGGATATAAGGCAGCTTTTCACACAGAAAGCCCCTTGGAAAAGGAATTTGGTTTCATAAGCTCTGAACACGACGGCAAAGTAATACAATCAGTGTAGTGCAGTGAGGTTCACAAGATGGGAATAAGGATGGGAATGAGTAGGAAATGAGTATGAGGGCAGCTGCTGCTTTTTATCAAGCGTTCTGCACTGTGATCTCTCCGCACTTCGCTCCCGCACGCACAGAGTTGTCAGGTTTGTGACTGGGGGATCTCACCAGTAAATACTTGATGGTGAGTAATGGGTAAGAAGGTCAATGGGACCCTTTCAGCTGGTGTCCAGTGAGAGGACAGAAGGAAGTGACCACAGATTTGAAACACCGGAATGTCTCCTCCTGCATAAGGAAAAGCTTCCAAGTGGGAGATGAATGATTCTCCAACAGGTTGCCCAGAGAGCTTGGTGTCTCCTTGGAGATAGCAGAAGACACTTAGATGTGATCTTGGACTACCTGCTTGAGCGGGATTGAGTGTGGGGTTGGTGGGCTTTCTCTGGCAGTGCTAGGGTGGAAACTGTGGGAGAGGACAAAGCTTTAGAATCTTTTGCCTTAAAAACAAGGTGTGCCCAGTACTTTGGTTATAGAATAAGTGTGTAGCTTCTTCCAGGACGTTTTCATCCTCGTGGGATGGAAATGCCGAGCTGTAATAGTGCAAGAAAAGCTCTCCAGAAATCAGCTGTTGCCACCGCTTACAATGGGGTCCAGTTCCACCAGTAGCTCTGCATACTGAGGCTTCTTGACCACTTTGATGACTGGCTGCCTGTGTGGAGCAACAGGCACCCTCCAGCCTGGGCTCTTCCCTCTTGTCTGAGCACTCTATGTAATAAAAATAAATACCTCACAGAGATTGTGGTTCTCAAAGTTGGACATTAGGGCAGTGATGTGAGCAATGTTTGCTTCACACCTCCTGACTGATAGTTGATCCAGACTGTTCTCTCTATGCAGTTTCCCCTTAGAGCAGAACATTGATTCCCCCCCAGCTAGCCCTCCCAAGAGACCTTTGTTGTCTTTTTCTAGGAAGATCTACAGTTTTTCCACCATCAAATTGAATTTAAGTCCTCTGAACAGGTAGGGTGGAGAATTTGGGTTGTACTCGGGACTGGATGATCCTGTGGTCCCTTCCATCCCTGCCTGATTCTGTGATTCTTTATTTCCAGTGAGGGTGACAGGGCACTGGAGGGGGCTGCCCAGGGGGTTTGTGGAGTCTCTTTCTCTGGAGACGTTTGAAACCCACCTGGACTTGGTCTAAATGATCCTGCTGTGGCAGGGGGGTTGNAAATGATCCTGCTGTGGCAGGGTGATTGGACGGGATGATCTTTCCAGGTCTCTTCCAATCCCTAGTGATTCTATGATTCTGTGAAATAGAGTGCTGGGCTCACAAAGAGTTAAAGATTGTTCTGCTGTCCTCAAAGCTAACAGGAGGAACAAAAGCTGCTTATCAGTATGTTGTGTCTTTGCTTAATGAATGGAGAGGCAGACTGAGCAATGCTTCACTTAACTAATTTTCTATTAACGAATCTTTTAGCTGTTGGCCATCAGAAAGTCCCCATTATCTCTTATTCCGGCTGCTTGTGATTTATCTTGGCAAACTGGGAAGCAAGTTTCGTACGGGAGGCTAAATGATGTTGTAAACCCAGCTTCACCCATGAAAACCCCAGACTGAGGGAATGGAAGAGTGTAAGGAATGAGGTCTCTTTTCCTGTCTAATGTTCAAAGGGTTTTTCTTGCTGCCAGGTTTCAGGGTGGTTGGACTAGGTGATCTTCAAAGGTCCCTTCCATCCCAACCCATCCTCTGATTCTATCATCATATTTCTAAAATGGGCAACCCCCCAAATACTGCAGTTGTGCTAGAGAAATCCTGGTATAGAATCACAGCGTGGCCAGGGTGGGAAGGGACCTCATGGAGCATCTCGTTCCCATGCTCCTGCACAGGCAGCGACACC
>VZRI01014363.1:0-13532 GCA_013397515.1 Upupa epops
CTGCTGTGAATAACATCATCAGGAGAAATTAAGTCCCCCAGGGGTTTGTACTGGGACCAGTACTATTCAATAAATTCATTAATGACTTGGACGAGGGAATAGGGTGTGCTGTCAGCAAGTTTGCTGATGACACAAAGTTGGGAGGAGTGGCTAACATCCCAACAGGCTGTGCTGCCGTTCAGTTGGACAGGCTAGAGGCTTGTGCAGAGAAAAACTTAATGAAGTACAAAGGTAAGTGTAGAGTTTTGCATCTGGGCAAGAACAACCCCAGGTACCAGTATAGGTTTGGGTCTGCCCTGTTGGAGAGCAGCGTAGGAGAAAGGGACCTGGGGGTCCTGGTGAACAGAAGGATGACCATGAGCCAGCAATGTCCCCTTGTGGCCAAGAAGACCAATAGCGTACTAAGGTAGATTAGAAGGGGTGTGGCTAGTAGATCAAGAGATGTTCTTCTCCCCCTCTACTCTGCCCTAGTGAGACTGTATCTGGAATATTGTGTCCAGTTATGGACCCCTCAGTTCAAGAAGGACACAGAACTGCTTGAGAGAGTCCAGTGCAGAGCCAGAAGTATGATTAAGGGAGAGGAGCATCTCTCTTATGAGAAAAGGCTGAGGGAGCTGGGTTTGTTTAGCTTGGAAAAAAGGAGACTGAGGGGTGACCTCATTAATGTTTATAAATATGTAAAGGGTGGGTGTCATGAGGAAGGAGCCAGGCTCTTCTCAGTGTCATGCAATGATAAGACAAGGGGCAGTGGGTATAAGCTGGGAGGGTATAACTGTTGATATAACAGAGGAGGTTCCCCATAAATATGAGAAGATACATCTTCATGGTGAAGGTGGCAGAGCACTGGAACAGACTGCCCAGGGAGGTTTTTGAGTCCCTAAAACTGTCCTAGACATGTTCCTGTGTGACTTGATCTAGATTATCCTGCTTTGGATTGGACTGGATTGGACTGGATAGTCTTTTGAGGTCTCTTCCAATCCCTAGCATTTTGTGATTCTGTGTGCTTACACTTTGTATTCAGCTACTATGCCATAATGTACCCAGCTCAGCTTTGGATCTAGGTTTTAGAGGGCTTTGGAGGAGAGTCTGCTAGTTCTGAGTTCCTTTCAGAAAGATTACCCAGTGCATCTGTGCACCAGAAATGGATAAATAAATAAAAGCCTCATAAGATTAACTCTTCAGAATAGTCTTTGGCCACAGGAGGGCAATGCTGTTCTATAATAAATTTTATATACTTTATTCACGATCTGGTTTGCAAACAGATACTTTAAGTGCGGGAATGAGATTGGTCATGTTTAACAGTTATCAAAGTCATATTGATCAGGAAGTGGATTTACACCTTTAGCTGTGTTTGCAGGTTTTGACCAACTAGTCCTTTCAATACTTCTGTGAATATTTTTCTTTTCCGAAGAGCAAATTGTAACACAAAAGCTGAGAGCTATGCTGATATCCACACTCTGAATGGGAGGACAAAAGTTAGAAGTGGCACAAGCAATACGATAATGAGAATGGCAGCCCCTCGTGGTGCTGGTGAAGGATTCTTTGTCCTTTGTCCTGCAGGGCATTTCACATTGAAATAAGGAGTTTTAACTGAGATAATCTGAGAGTGCATGACTCTCATGAATACTGGTAGGAACACTGGGCTAGGAAGGGTTGATCTTACTTTTCTTAAGAAAGTTTCTGTGTTTTCCCTGGTGGTCAAGGGCATGTTAGTCTTTACTACAGTCCAGGCACAGAAACAGGACTCTTACTAGGGTATTGATTCATGCCCTCACTGTTAGTTGGTCAGATAAATATTTCCTGTAGAGCTGTCTAGGCTTATTAGTTAGAGGAAGCAATTGTGTGGGTTTTAAATCCCCACAGCAGATAAGAGAGTTGAGTATGACTTCTGTGCCTCTTGGATGAATAGGAGATACCACTATGGAGTCTTATGACAGAAAATGTAAACTTCACTGTATTCTCTATGAAAATTAATCTACTGGGAGTGCTTTGAGATGGGTGGGTTTATCCTATAAAGGGAAGTGAAATACTTGGTTTACACAAACTGAGTTTACTGTGGGGTTTGACACAGTTAGAAATGTGATTACATTTGAGAACCTAATGTAAATACTTAACACACTTAAAAGTACTTAAACGGTAATATGGAGGTAGCTTGTGGAGTCTGGGCATCTCCTGAGTTTGGAGATAGCTGAACTCTCCAAGCTAATGGAAGAGAACAGAACACTTTCTAGGGGCCATTTCTCTAATTTGTGTGCCAGGTACAAATTTGTGTTTCAAGTTAAGTTGAAATCATATTAAAAGTTAGAAAGGCATATTTATGAAGAATAGATTGCTAGCTTCATAACCATTTAGGTCTATTGGAAATGAAAATGTTTCAGAGAATGAATGCTGCTGCCTTTTAGTTTCAGTTTCTGAATGAAGGCTCAAATATGCTCCCCGCTGAAAGACAATTCTGAGTGGAGTTTGTCTGTCAATAGTTTGCAAATAGTGGGCAAATGCTGAGTATTTCTAGAAGCTGCTATACTTTCACTGAATCTATTTAAGGGAAGAAAGAGCATTCAAGTAAGGTATGTCTTAATTGTGAATGTATTTGTTTTACCCTTTACTTTTTAAAGTGTGTTTCCACTTTAATAATCTAGAGCATCATTTGTTTGGCAAGAATAAGTTGTATGGCTGTTCTTTTTAAACTTGTCCAAAGGAAACTGAAACAAATCTGACAGCTTTGAGGTGCTTTCATTGTCAGTGAGGTGAGAAAATAAGGAAAGTGGCAAATCCTTTGCAGTGCTTGCAACATAACTACTGGAGTAATTTTGGGAACTGGTATCCTCAAGTGCTCAGAAACAGAGAGGAATTCCCAGCTGAGTATGATTTTTTGCAGGGCAAATTCTATATTTTGCAATTAGACACTTAGGTAAGACTCATTTTATTTCATTTACACCGTTTAATTTGTATGTATAGTGATGATAAAACAAGTAGAGCCAGTCATCTAGGTCTGTTGGCCTTTTTTTTGTATATACTTAGGTAAATCCTTAACTTACCCTTAAGTGTTGAAGAAGAGTTATACTGGTGGTTCTTTGAATCCAAGTTTTCTAACAGCTAGAACAGGTGAAAAAGGTCATGTTAAAAGTGATTCTAATATTGGTTCTTCCTGAGATTTTTCTACTCTGCCACACATCTAATATATTCCTAGATAGACTTGCACATATTTTCTATTGCAAGAACTTGCTCAGCAGAAGTCAACAGCAGTGAAATATCAATTGCATGTCAGAGTAATGGCCCTTATAGTGAAATCTATTAAGGTGTGAAACATCCTCATGCAACAGGCGAGATAAACTTACTTAGTAACCTTTAGAACTAATAAGCCAAAACAAAAACCACAGAAATTAGTATCCTGCATAGTGATGAAAATGATGGCCAAACATTGTTAGACCTTTTATACTTCATTGATGTTTAGATTTTTCTCCTACTTTCTAAAAGTCATTGTTACTTCAAATGCTTATTTCTGAACATCAGTAGATACACCACATTTTTTCATTCTTATTCTTTCTCTTTAATACAATCAACCTGGTTTTCTGACTAATCATGGAAATGTTTGCTGTTTTTTATTAACTGATTTATAGCCTAGAAGAGACCATTAGAATTTGTTTGTCTGACCTCTTGTACAAGCCATGCCAGAGAACCAAACTCCATAATCCCAGCATAAATTGTTCTGCCTGAGATGGAAACATGGGTTTTAGAAAGACACTACATTTTGTTTTAAGACTCTTGGTGACAACAAACTCAGTATATTGCCTGGTAACTCTCTGAAATGCCTAATTAGTTTAAATTAACAATTGCATCTGTCTAGTGTGGATATGATCAGTGTAAACTGGCTGCTATGTGATCTATATGTGTTCTAATTAGGAGAGAATATGTCTACTGCTACCACTACTTGGGAAGAGTACCTGAGAAGAGCAACAAAGAATAACTTGTCTTACTGCTTCTGGACCCTGATGCCTTTTGCAGTCTAGCTAAACTGTTGATAAATACTTTTTGGTCTAAGCTTTGAAAAAAACCACACATAATTATCTACACCAGGGGTTTGAATATCTGTGTTTTTAAGGAAGATGAGAGAGAAGAATTCATATTCACATATGGACAAGTACTTAAACATTAAGTTGGACAATAAATGTCACTTGGGTTTGTATCCAAGTGCTCCTCTCTTAGCAGTCAAAGTAGAGCAATATTTCCAATCACTCAATTCAGAATATTTAAATTTTGGCTTCTGATTACCTAGAACCCTGGAGGATCCTTTATAAATATCCCATAGGGACCACATTATGCATATCTTTTCTGGGAGTTTTAATTTTGTTCCCTCTTTCTTTAGTAGCCCTTTGGTTATGTGGCGGTGGCTGTGTGAAGGAAGTGCACTGCTAGAAAGAATGGATTTATTTTATTGAAGAATGTTTCAATAAAAATAAATTTATTTAAACCTTTATTAGGAGAAGTTTTCTAGCCTCTGCCAGATTAATTCCTATCTGGAGAAGGGTAGGTGATTGTTCACTCTTATAAATGAGACAATAGTTGTATTGATATGGGTCAATAATAAAAATCTGTACTAATCAATTACGAATACTAAAATCACCCTGACTTTTTGTTAAAGCTATTGTTCTTAATTAATACTACATTTTTTTCAGAGTTTCATTGTTGTGTTTGTTTTTGCTTTATGCTTTCATTTCATTTGATGATGACAAACCACACTGTTCCTGAACTTCAGAAACATGATAGCACTTTGTTACTCTTCACTCACACAAGCCACAATGACATTCAGTCTAGAGGAAAATATTGTTCCTAAACTTAGGGGCATATTAACTGCAGATTTTTGTTGTTACAAAGAAGAGTGTACTTCAATCAGTCAGCTGTCCAATACAATGCATCAACTTGAGAGCCCAGAGAGGTTTTCAACAACATATCCAGCACAGAGGAGCATGATTCTTCTTTTCCTGAATTGCTGATATTTTACAATAAAATATTCTCATGTTTGCTATCCAATGCTTAACATGATACTTATTAAATCTAATGTAGAAGCTAAAAGTTCCAGAGAGGTTATGTTTTTGCTTATCTAATGTATATTGCTCCTAATAGAATTTTCTTGAGCATTTGGTGCAACAGTCTGGCAACTGCTGTCACCACAGCTAGACAAAAAGAACCCCTGTAATCTGAAGTGGAGGATAATTGTGCTGACGGTACAATCTTCTTGGCTGTTTTGTGGCCTTTCAGGGATGTCGTGAGAGTCTTAGAACAATAGTTGCTTCAATCAAAGTTGGAATTAAGCACAAATAAATATAGTTGGCTGAATTGCCATGACAGATATTAAAAGATTCATGTTCTGTGGCCAGCTCTGTCGGTGTGCTGCTCTTTACCCTTAGTAAGCACTTCAATATTTTTTTCTCTTGCCTACAGGGCTTGGTTTAAAGGGTAAGCCTTTCTGTTATTTCTGTTATTAGCCTTTCTGTAATCCTTCTCATGTTGTATGATTTGATCTGGCCCACTGTTTTTTTGTGGCTTCTAGATCCTATTAAACAAATGCTAACAGGAAGATCCAAGGCTTGTGTGTAGAGACACACAACTGTACTCTTTCGTAATTGATTTTTTTTCAGGTGTTACTATCATCACAAGATGTAGCTAACAGATACAGCATTGTGTCAGTCTGCTTGTTGGTGAGATGCTGTGATAAGGGGTGCTTATTTCTATTTGTTAGTTATTCTAGGAAGAAAAAAACAGCTGCTTTTAAACCTATTATGCAGTATTCCAAAGGTCAAGTTGCTGTTCTTTTTAAATACAATTTAATTGAAAATGGACAGTACCTGGATCTTCTTCAAATGTAATGAAGCAGGCTATTGATATGCACCATATGTCCCTGATTGAAATCAGAAGACAAGGAATGTTCAGCCAATTAGGCAATTTGTGAGACATTGGCCCAATTAGTTTGGGACCATGAAGAAGGATACTTTGTGTATTCCCTGTAAACAAAATAAGGAACTGTGAGGTGTTGAATGATGTCCAGGCTAACAAAGCTAATTAATTGATTAAACTATTCTGCTGTGCTTTGTTTGTTCCCTAGAAAATATTTGTGTCTATTAGAAACTTACAGTGTGGTGAAATAAAATAGTAGGGAAAGAGTATTTTTTTCCATTAAAGTGAAATAACTATTCAATTGGAATTAGGATTTTGCAAATAATAGTTTCAGAACACATGATAAAAATTAAGACCCAAAGACATTTGTTCATTGTTAGAGATTATTCATTTAGATGGCTGGAGCACCTCTCCTATGAGGATAGGCTGAGAGAGTTGGGGTTGTTAAGCCTGGAGAGGAGGTTCCAGGACAGCCTTTCACTACTTAAACTGGCCTGTAAAAAACATGGGAGCAATATTTTTAGCAGGGCCTGTTGTGACAGGACAAAGGGTAATGGCTTTGAAGTAAAAGAGGGGAGATTTCAACTGATATAAGGAAGAAATGTTTTACCATGAGGGTGGCACAACAGTGGAATAGATTGCCAATAGAGTTGGAAGAAGCACCACTCCTTGGAACATTCCAGCCAGGTGGACCAGGTTCTGGGCAATGTAGTCTAATTGAAGCTGTCCCTGCTCACTGCAGATGGGTTGGTTTAGATGACCTTTGAATGTCCGTTTCAAACCTAAGCATTCCATGCACTTATAACTGTGTTTGGACTTGATGATCTTAAAGGTCTCATCCAACAAAAACAATTCTGTGCTGTGATATAGACAAAAAAATCCTATTCTTGCTCTCAGTTATTTGTTTTCTGGTTGTGGTACATATGATGTATCTGTAGACAAAGAGTAGAAGCTACTTGCTTTAGCTTACTGAAAATTAGCAAAAAAGGGCAAGGTTAGATTTTACCAGAACATGTTATAAATATGTATTTCACCAATTAAATATGCTGCAGGATTTTCTAGGACATTAGGACTCCTCTCTGGAGTTTTAGAAGTGTGAGGGCTGTATATATGGAGAAAACAAAGTCGTCCCAGCAGCTTTCAGTTATTAATGGAAGACCAGAAGCCATAAGCATAGTTTAACATTGGCAAAATTCTCTAATTATGTATTGCAAATTTAGCAGTTTATGAACATTTTATTTTGCACATCCACCTAAGAGTAGATGTCATTGCTTCATTCTTATTCATTCTTAAATAAGTCATTCTTATTTAAAGATGCTTAAATGTGGTTTTCATCATAATGCTCTTTTGGATTGTCTTAAGCAGGAGACATGGAAGGAGTTTACAGCCACAGATAAACAACTTCATGCATTTCAAGTTCCAGTTTTGTCTTTCTGGTTTATCAGAAGTTACAGATCCTTGTGAAGTACTAAGACTCATCTAATGAAGTAGTATTATTTTGCAAGAATTTGGCTGAACATGAATCTGCCCAAAGGAAAAAAAAAAATCTCTCAGTATGTTTGAAACATCAGAATTATGTTTTGTTTTTTTTAGTAGATGTATTTTATTCAAGAAAACGGAAATGTTCCATTAGCTACAGTTTAGGAAACACACATGGGATGTTCATCATGTTCACCAGATTTGTTAGAGCTGCAGTTGCTTCTAAACTGAAGAAAACATTGACACTGGCAAGTGAAGATGGAATAGCTAACAATTCAGTCTCCCACATGAAAAAGAAATACCACATTGTGGAGGCTTTAACTAAAAATTAAACCCTCATGTAGTTTACTTAGCTGGTGTTGCAAAATGTGTTTTACAGATCCCGGGTGTTTGAAAAACAGGTTGATTTAATCATGAACTCAGAGGCTTTATTCACAGGAGCAAGGGAATTAAAGTTCAGCTGCTTTGTTGTGGGCTAAATGTTAATCCCAAGGTGGCTGTTGCTGAGGTGCCCAAGAGATAACCTTCAATTACTGAAGGTGATGAAGGTTTTTTGGCAGGCTGGTGTCTATTCATTGCATTTGTGCTAAACAAGGAAGCAACTGGAACAAAAAAATAGCAACCATGAATCCTTAAGGGAATGTATCAAGTCAGAATTAAAGAGTTCACTTCTTTTGCCAACCAAAAATTGGTGATAAAAAGCATGGTATTTGTTACAAATGCACAGAGAAGTATGCAATACCTATCAGTTATTAATTTTTCTAGTGGGGGCAGCAAATATAGGAACGTTTACCTGCATCCCAGTCCTGTTGCAGCAAAGTCAGCTGAAATCATTGGTCTCATGCACAGAGGGTAGTAGCTTTAGTGCATTCAGCTGCTCTGTGTTGGGAGGTTTTTACTTTAAGCTGTAATACGTGAGAAAAGGTAGTTAGTGAGGAGGGCAGAAGTCACTTTGCTGTCCTGACCTAAGTACAGAGCATAGCTCTTGATTCTTCAAGTATTTAAAATAATTAATTGCTTTCTAGACCATGGCAAATAAAGTAAATAAGGTTGAGAATTATTTTATAGCCTAGTATCTGTGGAGATTCTGTGAGGGAAGTCAGTGTAATACTCCAGTCATTGAGTACCTAAAAGAAAATTTTGGGACATGTGCTGGCTAAGGATCTCATTTTTCCAACAGAATTCTAAATAATCCCTTGAAGGCATTGATTTAGTAAGAAGGCTTGAAGAAGTTCTTACTTTCTCGAGAAATTCTGTGTGAGCTGTGTGCTAATTATCTTCATACAGGAGTGGGAAGGAAGACAAGTCAGATGTAGCCTGGGTGAATACTTTTGACAGACCAGTGTGGTGACAGATTGCTCTCTTATCTAGCTCAGTGTTTTGACTAGTTTTATTTGAGAATAGAACAGTATGGAGTCTGTCCAACATTGGGTGCTGATTTGGTCCTAAAGCTGGGATAGGTACTTATTTTAATGTGTTTATCAAGACATAGGCATTCTCAACCATTTAAAGCACTCTAGTTTTAGCTCCTGATCTTGAAGACTGTGTAATTAGTCAGTTGTATCCAGTCTCTGGATAAGTACCTCCCAATATATACTAATGAGGTTTCCATACTCCCTTTAAACGTAACCGTAGCATTTAAGAATAAGTTAGGAAGACTCCTTTTACCAAAATGCTACCTGCTAATCTGTCTCTGGTTTTGGTAGTCACTTGTGCTGTAACTTTGAAGGCTGTTTGGATGTGTTCAAGTGTTAACTTGGGTGGTTGTATTTTTCATGGTTTCTGGGCTGTATGAGACAGTACTGACCCTTCCTGTTCACTTTCTTCATTTCCAAGTTAAGATATACATTAAACTGTGTCTTTAACTGGATCCTCCCTATTCAGATATCAGAACGTATTTGCAAAAACTTCTTTCTTAGTTTTCCCTCATTAACAAACTGAGCATAATTAAAAATGAATCCCACAGCGTTGTATAATTTACAGCACCTGCGATGTTCTTGCACAAAGACTTTAAGTAAGCAATATAAATATTACATTAGGTAACAGGAAATTTAGGCAGCTCTTACTTTGCCTCCAGTTTGTTTATCACCTCCCTTTGTTTCTAGTGCCATAGAAAGACTGGGAAGAAAAGAAGAGCAACCACTTTCAATAACTGGGAGAAAGTAGCATGCAAATTAGGTACATGGAATGTATTTTATGTATTGTTCTGTCTGGTGTTACTGTTTCCCAGCAAGGCACCAAAGCACTGAAATGCTCTCTTAAAGTGAGGATCAAATCACTATTACCTGAATGTATCTCACAGCCGTGACCTTCACAAGCTATCCGTCTAACCAGAAAGGAGAACCAGCACTCACTTGTTGGTGGCAAATGCATGTGCCTGATCCACTCAATCTGAAGAAGAACTTGTGTTTTAACATGCTTATGGTCTCTTTTGCAACATAGATTATGTTTTTCCAAGACTGGAATCAGGTACTGTGTTAGCAAGTGCTACATGAACTTTTCCAACATGTGAAGAATTTATGAGGTCTTTCCACCTTACAGATTCTCTATATAAGATCATGGTTCACACTTCAAGAAACTGTTACCTTTCTGGTCACTTTTTTTTTTTTTTTGTGCTGACAGTAAAAGCATAATAATCTTGAAAATGTCAGCAGCTCTTCTTTCATCTTGATCAGAAAAAATTACTAATAGTGCCACATTTTATCAGGGAAGACACTCAGACTAGCATGTAGGTCTGGTTTCTGAAGGAAATCAGTCAAAAATAGACATGAGGTATGATTAAAAATGCTGAATTTAAAATTTTCTAATTTAGTTACAGAACTAGATTAAAACACTAAGCAATACATGTGTGTAAAGCTCTATTACTGGCTCATAGCATTGAAATATTAAATTATAGATTCAATAGATTATTGAAATCTGGTATAGATTGGTATACTACATACCCTAATTAGTTTCAAGTTGTTGATTTCCTTTTATTTTGATAGCAGCTCAGAAAATTTTGGAGGGAATGTTGTTATTGCCCACAAAATTATTTTGTCTGAAATTTTTCTTTTACTTATTTCCTCAAGCTCCTGCTGTCATTTACACCTGTATCATGTCTTAATTTTGTGTCACCAAGAAGCTTCATTGGTATAGTTTTCTTACAGTTGATTTGTGAAAACATCAGTTTCAAGACTGATTCTTTAAAAATGCCAAGAAGTATGATACACTTAGGATTTCTTGAATTTCTTAGAATTTTTGTCTCAAAGTCTAGGTTTCAAGTTTAAGACAATACTCACTTTGCATTCTGTTCAGTGCTTTGTATATTGTGAATTTCTTGGGGCTTAGCTCTCAAATGCAGATCATTTTTATTCTTTAAAAGACATCTGCCACTTAACCATGTGCTTTATGCTTTATCTTGATTGTAGTCATAAGATGAAAAAATTGTGCCTGTGATTATTTACTGAAGTTGTAATATTATTCAAAAGATGTCTCCGGGTAATTTACACCCCCAAAAGGAGGAGGGGTGGAAATGTGGTCTTGCCTCCACACTGAAAAAGGTGAAAGAGCAGCACCTACAAATTAAATATTATGTGGGGAACATGACAATTCACTTTTCCTGTCTTGGAATTAAAGTTGCAATCAAAGGACGCTTCTATGTAAACTGCAATTGCAGGTATTGTGGCTACATCTGAAGGTGCATGTCTTGCAAGTTGTTTGATAAAATCACTTCACTTTATATTCAGTCTGGTATAATGCACTAAGAAAGGGCTGCAGTTGAGATGATGGGCAAAGTTTTTGAAATCCCCAGAGTTCACTAGTTTGAATTTGTTTCCTCTGTTTTTCAGATAGGCATTGTCCCACAGCTGTGCAAGCCTGACGGCAAGAGTCTGCTTTTTTACTTGTCTCTGTCAATCCCATTTAGAAAAAAATCTGAAGCTGTAGTTTTAATGAATTCTCATAGCAAATGGTGCAGTTCTTCTAGTCAGGGAGATGACAAAATATGCACACTCTGCCCGTAAGAAACCTGCATGGTTCTTCTTCGGACAAAATGATAGTGGGGTGTACCAGTAATTGTATTGTAATGATATCAGGTTGGCCTTGCATCAATATAATATAGTTTTAATTTTATTGTTGAGGGAGCTAGTTAGGAAATATTATTGAGTTTTTTCTAATTGGACACCTGGACCTATTTTAGCTCTGGTGTCTTAAGCCCAATTGGGTAAAGCTTGAAATATCTGCTCTTTTCCAAAAAAAACCAGCTCCTTTCTGTATAATAATGAAAAGAAATAAGCTAGAGAAAGCATAAGCAGGTTCAGGTGGAACTAAAGAGAAAAAGCAAGAATAGTGAGCATAATATATTAATAAAAATATAGGTGAGCCCAGGTTTTTCAGCCTCAGACACTAAAGAAAAGCAATTTTTTTCTGTCATGTATTACAAGATGAATTGTAAATAATTTCACCCTGTTAATTTGAGGATCCCTCTGTGACATTAGGGGGGAGAAATCCAGGCCTCAATGTGGTTTCCACTGAAATCTTTATTACCTCTGAATGTACTAGCTTAACGACATCATTGGAGAGATACTCTGATTATATGAAGGGCTTAGCATTCCTATTAGACTTTTGTCTCCCAGTATTAGTGTATATTTACCAGTCTAACATTTGCCTTCTTATCAGCTTCAAAACTGGGTTAAAAATCCTTTCATAGGGGATCATGATTAATAACTCATTGGTACTTATGTCACACTTCTGGATCCTCACAAAGAAAGCATAAAAGTCTATCTCCTAAGCTGTGTTTCAATTTCCACTGTTGGTCAACAATCTCAAAACTTCTTAATAAAAGTTGTTATTTGAACACTCAGAACATGGGGAATTATTGCTCGTTTGAAGACCTTTCCAAAAGAGAGCTCATATACCCAGTATCTTGTTCATTCTCTGCAAGCTGAGAAGAAACCAAAGTACTTCAGATCCTGACTCTGTGATGTCCACCACACAGTGCTTGCTTCATGTGCATTTGTAGCTTTGTGGTCTACCTGGTCTATTCTGAAGTTGAAGTTAATGCATTTTTGTTTTGTCCTTCAAAAAATGATCATCAAATGATTTGGATTTTTCAGAATGTATTTATTTATTTCATTACAGACTATGTTCACTTTACATCAGGCTATGTATTAGTAAGCAGCATTATGTGAGAGTGGTCAGCACAAAAAGATTGTTTTCTGTGTGCCACAGAATTCTGAGAATACTTTTAAAAGATGTAAAGGATGGCAGCAATAGCAGTTTTGAGGGAAGGAGGATGATTGCAATGGTTTCAAAATATGGGTTTCTGGTTGTGCTTTTCTGCAAGAAAGCACATTTTGGCTGCCCCTCATCATTGTGCCCCCCTTGCAGCTGCAATGGTAGCATCCTGCTGTGAGCACAGGGTTGCAACTGGTGGTAGGGGAAGCCAACCTCTAAAGCTGGGGGCAACTTCTGCCTATGTCCTCTTTTTGGATGCAGCTGCTCCGGCAGGCAGGGAGCAAAGCAACTGCCCCCACCCTGCTACCCACTGTGTGTGGTATGAGCACCAGCATCCTCCACTGCTGAAGCCACAAACAGAGTGGAATGGCAGCAGGCCCACTGGCCCACTGATAAGCACTGCATGTGCTGAAGGAGTGAGAGACATGCCTCTGATGATCCCTGCCAGAGCAACGAGCTATGCCAAGCCAGCAACATTGCAAGCTGATTGCTTTGAAGGTGGCAGAACTGGTGAGCTACAGCCTCCTGGCCTCATGCTGTCTGTAGCTATGGGTAAGAGAGCCTTCCATCTTGACCATGTGGCTGGTGCCATCTTGGGTTTGTTCTAGCCACAGGGTGGCACCCACATGGTCAGTAACATCTAGGCCTTGTTCTAGCCATGGGACAGAGAATCTATATCACAGCTGCAACTGAGAAATTGGAAAATGCTTGAGTAAGTGGGAGAAAAGAGACCCAAGGGGCATTTGATGTTGTCCTTTGTTGCTTGGACTGTGTGTGCTGAAGAAGTTGAAAGGTCTTTGCCTGGCATATTCTATGCTGAGTCAGCAACTGGTTGGACAGATGAGCCCAGAGAGTGGTGGTAAATGATGTCACATCTAGTTGGCGACCCGTTACTAGTGGTGTCCCCCAAGGGTTGATGTTAGGTCCTGTTCCTGTTCAACATC
>VZRI01014364.1:0-70273 GCA_013397515.1 Upupa epops
AGTTCCCATATTATTTTTCATTTTTTAAAGGTTTCTATGTAAAAATTAGACATTTGGCCTGTAAGAAAGTAATCTGGGCTCTTTTCATAGTTATTGCAAGAGATGAAACTATTTCAACTTGTAGGATGAATTAATTAAACTCTAAAATAAACATAGAAAAAGGATGTAGCTATATCATCTGATGCCTGAATGAATCCAAAAAATTGCGTGTGTTGACTTTGACACTATAATTATGTCTATGTGGACCTGATCAGTAGCATGGATGACATACCCAAATTCTATAGAGGAAAATATAGAGAAGAATTTCATCCTCATATTAAAATGGGACAAATTTCACTATCAAAGAAAAAGCATTTTTCCCTGGATTGTAGAATGAACCTGAGAACACAGATAAAACCAAATATTTAAAATGATCAGTGATGAACACCACCTTGAATATCTAGTATCAAAAAAGACTCTGAAGTAAGGAGATCATATAAATTATTTTCCAACTGTCTTGACATGATCCATTCCATCTTGAGGGTCATGCTAAATCTTTATACAGGGTGGGTTTTTTTTCACTCCTATTTGGAATTTCCTCATTCTGTTTTTCTTCCACAGTCTTGGCCAAGGCAGACTTTTATGGTTTTGTACATTTTCTGGGATTTCTGGTCAATAATGCCATCAGGCACTGTGATCAGAGTGCAGGAGCTCCAGAAATCATTGATCTAGCTGCTGCATATGTAGTGATCAGCCCCAAAAGAAGGAAAGTTTCCAAATGTTCCATATCAAAGGTTAGCTAGACTGGAAGTGCTGTAGGATTTTCAACTACCCTTGTTCTTTCTGCAGAAAATATGGGAACTGGCTAAAAGCACTTCTTTAGATCCAGGCTGACATAGACTCACTTTTTAGTGTTACTGCAGGAGGCAAGAAGAATACATGTCAGAGCAAACTGTCCCCTTTTTCCTTTCAGCTATACGAAAGATCACCTCCTCTATCATTAAAAGATCTTTCTCAGTACAAACTTATTAATATCCAGGATAATACTCTGTTTACCCATGAAATGCGCTTATCCTGACCCTCCCCACATAGGTCTTCTGGAAGTTTCTGTCATAAGATGATCTTCAGATATTCAGAGCTTGTACCTATTAATGGGGTGTATCTGCTCAGAAGTATGATATCCCTACTTGTCTTGCTAACTTAATTTACTATTTAAAAGATTTTTTCCTGGTTTTCTTTTGTTTCCCTTTTATCTGTCTGTCCTTTATTACAGCTATTGCATTTGATCCTCCTTTGCTTGACTGAATGCAAAGTTCTTGAGGTATGTATATGCCCCAAGGGTCAATCTGCATGTTGTTCTTCAAAGTTTGCATTGTTAAAGCCCTCTTCACCTTCTGCTTCTGAGATGTCAGAGTTTCTGTTGGGAATTTTGGGTCACAATGACAACACCACAGCTGCCTTCAGAGTCCAGGAAAATACTCCTAGCCCAAAAGGTTCAAGGTAATCGCATTGCTTCGAGGCAAATGATTCATCACAAGTGAACAGTCCTCATTTTTTTTTTTTGTTGATTTTTCTGTGGACTACTCACAGAGATAAAACAACAAGAAGTATATGTATTTAGAGAGGAAAAATAGAAGTGTCATCTTGTATGAACACATTTCCTCTTGGGTTTTGTCTGCCAGTAGTTACAATACTGGTGATCAGTGTAGATTAACTAGCACTGGCCCAAGGCTGTGTAGGGGATATCTTGTTAAACCTGAATGATTGCTATTCTGTGTAGAATATAGGGTTCTCTTTCTACTCACATACTGGATGATTTGATTGCTGTGAAATTTAGCTAAGAATGGGCTTCTCTGTGGCCTGGAGCCAATTTCCCAGGTTCTTCATTCCTAAAATTAGTTCCTTCCTGAAGGATTATCTGAGCTACTTTGAGGGAGCATACTCTAATCAATAAGAGTAGTGACATTAAAATCCTTACATCATATGTGTCTTGACAATATGCTAACCCAAGACTAGGGGCATCAGCAAGCACAATATGAATAAGTCTAAGCTTCTGTGAAATCTCTGTATTTGCAACAGATTCAACAGAGAAGAGAGTAAGTGCCAGATGCAGTATCATATTAATGTCACTAATATATACCGGACCTACATTTCCTGTTGCAGTTATGTTCTTGATGGAAATCCCAAGTTCTAAACACTCTAACTGACAACTTCCCTATCATGCAGTGCAGAAATGCCTTTTCAATACATAGCATTTTGCTTGACACAAATGCTCATCTTCTGAATGCAGGAGGTTCCTTTAGAAATTACCTTCTTACATGATATGTGACATCCTACTGGGAGCTTCAGATAGGGGTTTTTGTGAGATAAAATTTCTGGCACTTTTTAATTTATAATGTGAGTCCAGAACAGTCCTGCTTGGAGAGTTTTTTGGATGGATGAATGAATGTGTTTTTTCACTTACCTGCCCAAAATCTCCTTGGCTTTAAGGAGGCAATTCCACTATTCAAATTTCTCTCACTTTTTATATGCAATATTAGCATATATAGTACTACAGTAGTTAGTCTATTAGAAATCTTTAAGGTGATTTTGAAGATTCACTGGAGACCCAAAGTAACAACTTAATAGCAACACATAGTGCATAAATAGATTGAAATGCTCTTTGCATTCCTTTGGTGAATGATGGTAAAATATCAGTGATGGTGAAGTAGCACTTTGCTTTTTTCTTTTAGTTTTTGATAAATTTTTTTTATGTTTCAAGTTGCAAACATAACAGCAAAGGATTCACCATTATGTCATCCTCTGAAGTTAGTTGTAGAAATAGCCATTACTAACAGTGTCATATTCACATAAACATGGAGGAGAGCATACTGAGAAACACTGATTCTGAACTAGCTGAAAACTCCAATGCAAAATGCTTCAGGAAACTTATGTGGGCTGTGGTACTGAATTCTCCTCAATTAAACATGCTTGACTCCAAAGCCTCCTGTATAAAGAAGCAGTGCACCAGGGAGAGTTTCTTGGGACAGTTCTGACGCAAGAAAGAGGCTGTACAACGACCAATGTGATCAAGCAGAAGCCCCTTTATTACAAGAAGCCCCGTTTATTACAAACTACTAGCTCTTTTTATACAGTTCCTAATAAGGTTCATACATATTGTAGAATCCAAGCTCATGATTGGTTAGGTTAGTTTGGTTACATCTTCCCTAGCAACCCTAAGTTATGTTTATATAAACATTACAGCTACNTCCATTATTTCATGGCATATTATTACAATTTAGATATGACTCTGTATGATAAAAACTGGCCAACACTTTGTGTCCTCAGTCTTTCCGTGGTTGTTTTGATGTGCAGAATGCTGAAAATACCTGGCTGCACCAGCAGCAACTTCTATGTGCAGTTTCTAACAAAGGTGAAAAGAGGAAAACATGTCATTTCATTGTTATTTATACTAGCAATATGAAAAGACACTATTGGAGTGACAAGTAAAACTAAAGATGTCAAGAAAAATTCTGAATTTTCAATATTCATTAATGCAGAAAAATGTCCTTAAATAATTTCAGAAACAAGAAATACTTAAATTTTATAAGAATAACAAAAGCAGCAGTACCATGAAGTAACCAGATTTTTTGTACCTATGTCTCATGGCTAAACCTGTAAGTGAAGAAAAAAAGTCAATGACTGCTGAAATTATTACTGTTGAAGTGCAGTTTAGTTTCTTTATTACTCACAGCCACATCAGTAGGACTAGAAACCTCATGCTACATTTTTCAAGAGAAAGGCTGTTGAAGATTGATAGTTTTTTCTTCTGAAAATTGTTCTACTGGTTAGTTGGTTTGCTTGTTGGTATTTTTGCTATTTCAATCATCTTTATTATTAATGACATTTCTGTCATTCTATCTGACAGAATGAAAATTCTAAATTGGAATTATATTCAAGTTAAAAGTGAAGATGCTCAAATTTTAGAACAAACTAACAAGTCAAGCAGCAGATTCTCTATGTTCTGATAGTCTTTATATTCAAATTCCATTGTAATCAGGGATATATTTTAGACACATCCAAGAAATGCTTCTGCACTGAATTCAGTACAGGCACAAGGATGAAGCACAAGTGTTTGTAACACACAAGTAATCAAAATTAACTGGAAAAATTACTTCCTACAGCCTGTATAAGCCTGGAAGCACCAGATCCACTAACAGAATCTGTACGCCTATTCTAAATACTTCTCACACAGAGTAAAATCTATCCATTTTTAGTGATAAATTGTTAAATAAAAAATTCTGATTCCTTCTTGGTTTCTTTTGCATAATTAGACTTCATGCTCTAATCCTTTGTCCTTCTCCACAAAATGTCCTTTTGTAATAAGCTAAGCATTGACATTTGGGTATAGGACATTTTTAATGTATTTTAGTGCTTGTTTCATCCCATACTCCTCCAAGTATTTGTCACACACTGGGACACATTTCCACAGTTCAATAATGTACTTAAGAATGTGTTGAACTTAGATGAGATATAGATGAGCATGAACCTGAATTTAATGCAGAATCAGAATCATAACCATGTTTACATGAAACAAAGTTATGTTCTCACCTTTTCTGCTGTATGTGCATTAATAGTCTACAAATTTTTTGTTTTCCTCAGTTTATATTCCCATATAACTATCTTGCATCAATTCATAAGACAGTGTTTGCATTGCTTACTCTCAAATTTAGAGTAATTTCTTTGAATAGTAATAGCTTTTATACAGTTTCTGTTTTGTTTACTCAAGATAGATTAAATTTGGAAAAAATCTGCTTGAACGATCCATTTTTTGTCTCATGTTTTTAAACTTGATGGGCTCATCCTTATCACACATCTGCATTTACAGATTTTTATCTGATATGTTATTTCAGACTGCAAAATGACATCAGAATGACACCAGCTTGTATGTAAAAAGCATAAGTATCTGTTAATATTTTGAATGTTGACATAATTTTATTAAGAAGAGGATTATAACTCGGCTTTTAGAAATTTTACTAGTGTAAAATATCATCTTGGTGGTTCACATAACAGATATATTGTTTTGATTGCTTTTAATTTACATTTAGCTAGTATGAGAAACTAAAAATGAAATTGAGAATGAATAACTGAAGTCATCAAATTAACCACCTAAGATTTGGAAGAACTCTTGATGGAAATATATACATGAACATGACCTCTGATGTGTATGCATTGACATATATATTTGAAAGCAATAAGAATTAGGACTATGATACTCACTTGAGGAAGTAGTTGAACAGAACACTGTTCTTTGGACATCTGTTTCTCAAGTATTAATTCCTACACACGTCATTAGGAGAAGACATTTAGACAAATGCATAAATGGGATGGAATATTCCTTTACCATAAGTGTCATAACTCAAGAGCCTCCTTGGTAATTATTTATAGAGTGCTCCCTTCCACTTCTACTATTGCATGCACAGAAGAAAAAATAGAAACTCGTAATCACCCTCATTAATACAGGGTTAAGAGTTCACTCAGAGAACAGGATTTCTAACAAAATGTCTCTGATTGTAAGTCAAAAGGAAGAGAATTTGATATTACAGTTTAAAAATGACTATAAGCCTCATTATTTTGTTTCTCAAACAAGATGCCCTCATTAACTTTGTTACCACAAGGATTACATCACACATGATTCGAGTCTCTGCAGCTATATAAAAAATTTATATGCAGAATGTCTTACCTTCTCGTCCTCCACTGTTCTGATTTAAGGTACTTGGCTAATCACTGACATATCTGTGCATATGTGTTCAATACAATGTTTCTCCTATCACAGTTTTGAGGAATTGTGAATGGAAGCATGGCTCCAATCCTATTCCAGCAGTGATGATCAGTCACCATTGTGGTTATCCAATCCTCAGAACATCTTTCTTGATGCCTGGTAACTGACTTGTTTCCTCTGTCTCCCATTTCCCTTCTGAGGCAGATCTCAGAAAGACCACTAAGATATTCAGTGCCCTGTCTGAGTAACACAGGATTTATTCTAATTGCAGTGCGATGACAGAGAAATCAATCAAGCTACACTGATAACTGAAGTATCTAAAAGATTGTGGAGAAATATAAACAGTTCACAAAACTGGAGATAACAGGGTTCTAATCTTGTCTAGGTTATAGGTATCACATATAAAAGCTGTCTTTGAACACAAAAATGCAAACTAATTTTACAAGAAAACCACCTAGCATCCCTATAAAAAGATTCAACATGAAAGTTCAGCTTTGAACACGTAACTCCAGTCACAGATCTCCAAATTTCTAGTTCATCTGTATTCTAATTCTAAATATGATGATTTCAAAAGCTATCCAACAAGGAGTGCAGCTGAAACAGAAGTGGCAGGCAGGCGGACCTATCTGACCTTAGATTTGTCATTACTGGAAGTGCAGAGATTGTAAATGGTTAGGTTTTAGTATCCTATCACACATTGCATGAACAAAACTGATTAATCTGAGCGTAGGTATGGAATTCTAAAGAGGATGAGAGTACCAACTGACATAGAAATGCTAACGTGCTAATGTAAGACAATGTAATGTGCTGTATTCAATCAGTGGTTGGGAAATGAACACTGGATATGTGCCAGGGCACTAGATGGATACTGTGCCTAGGACAGTAGCAAGGTAATTAACTATTTATTTTTCATTATTCTATTTGGTTTATATTAATATCCTTATACTTTAATTACATTCATTCATTGTAGCATACTGATACACTAATACTTGTTTGGTAACTTAATTTCCTGAAAAAAGTCACACTGCATTACAATGATTTCAACTTAGTTGTACTTGTGTAATTTAGTTGTGTTATTGTACGCAAACCTGTGTTTGGATTGCAGTACCTCAGCAATATGAACTGTAGTTGTGGTTGTCTATTTTTTTCATAAATTACTTCAATTTGAAGTAAAATGAGAGACAGGCTTATTCCTTTGTCTAGTCATGGAACTGATAGCCAGAAGTTGTTAATACTGTTCTGAGCTTTTCAGTTATCAGTTACTCGTTGGATCACCTTTAGACCTGATTGCATCTCAATTTTTCTTGTATAACTAAGATAACAAAACTTAATGAATACAGAGAAGTGTTAGAAATTAGTTACTGATTATTTGCTAAGATATGTGAAAACATATAGAACTATGAAAGTTAGAAATTGCTCTCTTCATTGTATACCCAAAAAGCAGAAAATATTGTGTAAGGTTTCCCCCAAGAAAGAAGGAAAGATGACAGTAATGTTGAAACCAAACAAAAGATAGATAAATGACTGTCTAAAAAGATCAGCATCACATATATTATAATAAACTGTCACCAAGTGACATCAACAATGAGGATTATAGAACATTGGGGCAAGCTTTGTATCTGGAGGCATAGCATACACATGAAGTTTGAAGAGTGTTTCAAATCAGGCCTATTGTAATTCTTAATATCTTGCTCTCTGGTATCTTTATTAGAAACACTGAACACTGCATGCATTTTTAGTGCTCTGGCCATAATGGCTCCTGTAATTGTGATTATTGTTTTGGATCCACTCCCACGCATTAGGTATAATTTTTATTCTCATTTTAACTTTCAATTGGGAAAATAATTTAGCTGATGTTAATTGATGTTTTCAGAGATACTTTCTTTTGAAATTTTGAGGATCTAGAAAGACATATTGATAGCTATTTTTTAACTCTAGTTGAAATAATAACAAGCACAAAGAAGCGTGGAAATGTTTCTGGGCTAGGTAAACTCTGGATACTTACTAGAGATAAACCTTGTTTGTCAGAGACAGCATTGGTGTAAATAAGGGTACAGAAGTTCTTAATGAAGCTGATACTTTTTGATGACAATGATGTCCTTAGTAATTTTGTATACTCAGTGTCTAAATACTTCTTTACAGAATCCATATTGGGTATACTCCACACAGACAATACTTGCAAGCGTGAATAGAGCAGGCACATATTTGTACAAATATATATGCCTTTATGTACAAATCAAACGCTGTACCGCAGGCGCTGGGATTCAGTGACTGAATGCATGCTGCCTGGTAATTAGCAAAATTTTGCATGTTCATGTGTTTTGAAACACATGCTAGAACAAGGATATTTCCTATTGATAGGGAGTTAAAAATTCTTCACCTTGAAGAATTAGCATTGGAAAAGGGCTTCAGAAATCCCCAGCTTACAATTTTTGGATTTAAGCTCAGATGTTTTTTTCTCCATCTGTATAATTCATTACATTTTGGTGTAGAAGTAGTGTTATACCTGTGTTTAAAATATTCTCATTCTAATTCATGAAAATTCTGTGCTTTATAATCCTTCAAATAAGCCAACTCTTCCATGACATAGGACTGTACAAAGGAAAGAGAGTTAGTGAAGCACACATCAAGAGTTTCTACAGTCTATGGCACCAAAATGTCAATGTATCAAAGACTAAACAGGAATGTTCAAACTAATGCAAACAAATGCTGTAGAGATTGCAAATGTGACCTTTTTTCCTCAACAAAGTGTTTTAAATCTGTTTGAAAAGATGGATTACATTTCAGCATGTACTTATGTTTTAGACGATGTGGGAAAACAAAAGTTTTTAAAGAGTAGATGTAAGAGGAACTGAAAAATAGTCCCATTTCTTTCACATGATGTAAGAATTTGCATTAGTCTAAGTATGTGAATGATATTTCGGTTTAACAGGAAATTTTTTTTGGATAAGAAAACAAGTCCCCATCCACATTCTGGGCAGAGTCTTTATAAGATGGACTCTAGTGATAGGATGAGGGGGGATAGTTTCAGGCTAAAAGATTAGATTTTAGGAAGAAATTCCTTACCTTGGGGGTTGTGAGCCATTGGAACCAGTTGCCCAAGAACATTGCTGTTGCTCCATGCTTGGAAATGTTAAATGCCAGGTTGGATGAGGGTCTGGGTTAACTTGGTCTGCTGAAGGGTGTCCCTATCCAGGGAAGTTGGAACTAGATGAACTTTGAGGTCCCTTTCAACATAAGCCATTCTATGACTCTCTAATCTGACATCCTCATCATACAAGGACTAATTTTACTGTTCATTGCTGAAGGGTTTGTCTTCCTGTTGTGATATAACTGAATTATCACCTAGAACTGATTGTTATAGGTTTGGCTCATGTTCTAGAAGTTGACTGAGCTGCATGTGTTAATCAATAGAGTAATGTTTCAAATACTTTTTCTGCTCTATGTAACAGCCATTGTAGTTGTAGGAAGAAAGTAATTCCTGCCCTTATAATAGGTTGCTTACAGTAACAGAAGGAATAGTTCAAACTGTAAGTGAATGACCATAGATTTATCATGTACTAATTTTCACTAAAATATATTGATTCATTAATTGAAGAGGAAAATGTTTAATAGCAATAACATATATTTATAGAACTTCTCAAATTCATCTAAATCCTGGCCAATTATTTTGGAAGTCTGGTCTTTCATAGTTAAAATTTCATATGCTGTTATTCTAATGTAAAATTTATCTTACCATCATAAGCTAAGTGAATTCATACAAGACTGCCATACTAAATATTGTGCACTATAATTTTTAAGTCTGTGAGAGTCCATGGTTGCATACTATTCATGCTGGAAATGGTTTGATATCCTCATGGTGGGTATAAAGCAATAAAAATCATAAACATTTTGAATATAATTGCTAACAAGGCAACAGCAAAACTTCAGGAGAAACACTTTGGAATATAACATCTGGGGGAAATACATATTCAGAAAGATGTAGACATAAATGTAAGTTTCAGTAACATATTCTTTGTCTTTGAGAAAAGCATGCTGATAATACTGGGGATGGTGGAAGATGTGGGAGAATTTCACCACTATGAGATACCAAACAATTTGGAAGAACATATTTAAGCAGAAATACTCTAATTGCTTACTGTAGTTTTATGTTATTTGAAATAGTCTGGTCATTTCAGCACCAGACTTAGCACATAAAACTTTATTGGAGGTTTTTATTCAGCTGGCATTACAAATTGTGAGAATTTATTGAAACCAATGGAGTATACTCCTCTGGATGGCTTTTTCCCCCTCATATACACCAGGTTTACATCATCATAATTCTACAAATATCAGCAGGGTTATTATTGACCTTTGTGTCTGTATTTTAATATAGTTACAGAAAACTTGCTATTTAAAAGCCACAAGGGAAAAGAATAGTGCAAATATTTTTGTTTCTTTATTAAAAAATTAAAGAAAAATATAATTGGCATGAGGTTTTTTGGGAGAAGAATCTAAAAGTGCCAACCCCTTTTCCTGACTTTTGAATTTTGAGCCTCAGACAGAAGATATCTTTCTAGAGTAAGAAAAGATTTTATTGTAAATGTCTGAGCATAATGCTGAAAAAGTAGAAGAGGTCTCACAAATATTTAAATCATTTAATTTATTTGTGTCTCAGTATCAAGCTGTGATATGAATGAAATACAGGATGCAGAACCTTTGTTAGATGCTATCTGTTAAACACCTTCATATCCTCATGTTAACCACTTACTGTTGAGTATTGTTTGCGAGTAGAATAAATTAAGACTATATTACTGTTGGACTCAATCTTGAAGGTCTTTTCCAACCTAAATGATCCTATGATTCTACTTCAAGAACATCTGAACTATCCTAGTGATTCAGCATCCGTACAGCTTACACAGGTTCATGGGTTTTGGTAAATATCTAGATCATGAAAGCATCAAAGGAGTTTTAATTCTGTCAGACCAGTGTTTTTCTACACTTACCAATGGATTTGAAGTAGAGATGAAAATCTATAGTGTTATCTTTTAGCCATGGAGCATACAGAGAATAATTTTATTCCTTTTATCTTTTTTTTTCTGCATGTTTGTTGTATTTGAAAATCAGTAGTATATGTCCCGAAAGTAGTCTTTTCCTAAGGGATTTCATAAAAGATTTCTTAGGTCATATTCTCTCGTTCTTTAGTTTTTAAGGCTCTCTGAATTGTCCATTATTCTGCAAAATGGAAAGCCTTACTCTGAGATTTTAGCAGTCCTTGAAGAACAGAAGTGATATAAATTTTCATACAAATACTCATGATCATAAAACTTAAGACAATGTTTATTTTTCTAGAAGCAGACTGATACTGTTTTTTTAAATTAATTTTCTAATCTAAGCTAGAATGACCTATTACTAGTGTGGTATTCTCTTTCTTCTATTTCTCTCAAATACTATCTTTTTGTACCCACCCAGACTAGTGGTAAGAATGCAATACTTTTTCTTATGGCAAGTACTTTCTTGATTTTTAGAACTCCTGACAAAGTAGTTTCTCTTTTCAAGATGTTGTCAAATATTCATGCAATATATTTCTGCTGTAGTGTACTATATCTTGCTCATGTGAGTGTATATATAAGTGCACTTTCACCTGGGTCAGTTTGCAGATACAGTTTACATGGGAGGACTCCAGAGATAAAGAGAAAATACTGAAATTATTGAAATGAGTTTCTTACAGTATTTTTTTGGAGTGGACCCAGAACATGATACAGCTTTTTCTGTTGTTATTTACAAATAGTCATTCAGGTGTAACTGTTGCTAGTCAGACAGGACAAACACATCATATTATAATTTCATAATTCACTTGCAGTGAGTGGCAATGATGATTGGAATAAAGTTACCAACAAATACTGAGCAACTGTTTGTTTCTGTGCCACTGATCTTGAAACTCACTGTCTCTAATAAAAGGACTGTCTAGCTCTAGTGAAGAAAGGCAAATGTCAGAATGTGCTGAGGTATTTCTTTACCCTGTCTTCTTACTCTACCCTACTCTTTAATTCTTCAGGTCTCCTTAAAATTAGGTCAGGAATAGGGACACTGTTGCAGCAAATATACTTCTGGCCAAGGTTTTGACCCTTAGATCCTTTTTATTTTCTGTCTCAGTGCACTTCTAGAGTGATTGTACTAGAAACTCTTGTGAGAAAGAAATTGCTTTATCCCCCAAGTCATTTAATCAGAATGTTTTATCAGAAACAGCATATATAATGCCCACCAGGAAAAAAAAAAGTCTAATGAGCTGTAATAACAACTTCTGTTTGTAGAAAAAAATGTTTTCGTTTTATCTATTTCAAAAATGGATATGGAATCCATTATTAAAGTATGTGCTATTTGCTGAGAAGGCAGAGGCAAGCTGTTAGGGGACATGGTTTCAAGCCCAGAGTGTTCTACATCCTTTGGAAGGTAGTAAATGATGACTGACATAGAAAGGTTTCATTTTCATTGCCTGAAGTCACTGTATCTCTACCTTTTTATATAAGCGTCTTAAATTCAGCATTGAGCATCTTGTATTGATATGCACAATTATTCTTCATAGACGGCCACATTAGTATTTCTTCAGATAAATGAAATCTCATCAAACATCTCTTCATTTTGAACTTGACACCACATTCCTATGGCACTGATTTCCTTGCAAGGGATGACAAAAATGGTGTTCATTTTCCAGCCCTGCAGAGGACAAACCAATGTCTTTTTGCAATGCAGCCTCCTCACCTCTGTTTGAAAAACAGGTGAAGCTAGGACTACCTTCCCTGATCCTGGACCCAGATTTTATCTGTATTTGTTTGTTGTGATGAAGGACCCAACATTCTAATGATGAATGCTCAGTACCCTGACAAAGACAATAGTAATTTTTTGTATACCCCATTTCTCACATGCAAAAGTGTAGTGGTATTCATTTGCATTTATGCAAATGTCTGCAATAGCAAATGATCACTTTCATCACATTAATGCTCCAACTTTATACAGCTATAAAGGAAACTTATAATCAGCAGTGGGGAATCCCAAATCTCACAATACTGAGGGCTGCATTATCTTTTTGCCAAGAGCCTAAGGCCAGCACAGGATTTGTGTATTATATTTACAAAACGTGTTTAATCAGAACAAATGTATATAACTATGATATTTTTCTCTGCAAGCTCTTTGACCGTTGAATGCTAACTGTTAGGGTTTCTGAGTTTTTTCCTTCCCTACCCTGCTTTGTGAACCAATTTGGACTATAGAAAATACTGAAGTGGAGAGTACTGGCTGAGATGAAAGACTCAGGTCCTGTTACTCAGTGCAAACCACATTTGGTGTCTTTGTCAAGACAGCTGACCTGCTTGTAAGAATGTGAAGGCTATTTGTTTCATGTGGTTATCTTGAGCCACACTGACATAATGTTGTTCCTGGTTTTCCAGTGAGATGCATTTATTAAAATGGTAAATTGTGGTGTGATCGCTACTACTACAATTTGTGCCTATTTGTGTGTTCAAACTATTTTTCTCTTTAATTTTCCTGCTATTCTCCATGAATTTGCCACCTTTTAAGATTTAATATGACACTAAAATGGAACATTAAGTAATAAAACCTTTGAAAGTAGGAAAAGCAGAATCCTAGAGTAATTCATCCATTCTGTCCTGGACAACCACATTCAGAGTGCATAAATCATTCTCTGGAGATGCCTATCTTTCTCTAATACATTTATAAAGCTGGTTTATAATATTAGACTAGAGCAACAGATTAGATTTACTAATAAGAAGAAACCATTTCTGACTTAGGGAAGCCTCTGATCTTGAGGAGTTTGGCACCTGATAACACATAGAGAATAGTTCTGTTTTCTTACTGTGATTTTTATTAAGAGTCTGTATCAGGCCATTGCCAAGATGTTGCTGTAAGTCCTTAGTAACTTTCAGATGGCAGAAAGCTGATGACATAATTTGGACACTTAGCTGGGAATACTGCAGAAAAGAGCTACAATTTAAGTCAAAGTGGTTCTAACAGGAACACATCCTTTTTCTTTTCTGGTGTGAGTTTCATTGGAATGGTTTGAATGGGAACAGAAAAATAACATGCAAGACTTGTCTGCCAAAAGGCACTCACTAGATTCAAATCTACTTGGAAGTGATGTGTGTCTAGATCAAATTCTTAAGTACTAAGTGTGAAGGAACTACCCTAAGTGTGCTATGTCTAAGAACTCTTGTGTGAACTGCATTTGTTCAGAACATTAAAATGGCAATCCCCGACTCTATTCTATAAATTTTCGCTCTTTCCCAGGGAAACTTCCATCTGTAACCAGTCTTTTCTATTCAAGTGACTTTCCTTACTCTCACATTTGAATATCTAGAATCAATCTTGCTAATTATATGCTGCTACATATCCAGAAGTCATCTGTCTATGGTGACATAATTCACAAGTCAGCTTTACTGCACTACGTTGTGGGGCTGCTCATTACAATGTTGTACTGCACTTTAAATCCTACCTAAAACGTGACTACATGCATTTCTTCCTGTATTTTATGAGATATGCTTCTGATCATGTTGTTTGATCAAACTTAGCCAGTTCCATGACACCTTAGTCCTTCTTCTGCCTGCTATTGGCACTTCCTCATTTCAGACTGCCAGGATCTATGCTCAGTAATGATCTTCCTTGAAAGGTGTACAGTATGCAACATCATTGCTTCAGTAATAATGATGTATTTTTTCTGTAACATGGCCATCTGTGTGCAAGCATTTGCCCATTTATTTCTTTTCATCACTGTAACTGCTGTTAGCAACAACCTTCCATCTTATGCGGGCTCAGCATAACAAGTACTTCCCCCTGCTTTCCATTACATAGTATTAATCCCTGATGGCATGTCACTGGATGGTTAATTATTAACTTTTCCATGCTGTGCATGTAAATATATCCACATTCTCTAAAAAACATCAGCTTCCCCTCCTTCATCCCAGTATCCTGAGGTCATGAGCAATAAACAAAACATAAATGCAAATGTGCCTTCTGTAGTGCATTTGTGTTTACATACTGCACTGGTCTGCAGAGCTGGAAGCTGATGGAAAAATCTGCCTGGCTGGGTCTGAAAAACACTCTAAACTGTGGGTTTCAATGAATTAGTTACTTCTGATAGTAAGACAACATTTTACAGGAGTTTGTGTGGGGAAAAATTGTTTAGCACAATGTGTGAGATCAAATATGCATTGGTTCTTTGCCATTGTGATATATGAAAGTCTGATGATCTCAACAATAATGGCATGAAAGAGACCACTGAACAATTTCCCCCACACACACCCTGCCCCCACAAATATTCTTAAAGGAAGTGGAGCAGCAGGAGATGGAGCCAAATATTGGAGAAAGGGCTGGTCTCTCTAGGAGGCAGTGCCAAAAAAATGACTGGATATGCATACACTTACCAAGATACAGTGAAAGCAGAGGCCTAGTTAAACCTGCAGTCTAGATCACATAAAGGTTGAAGGCATATGGTGGAGCGAGCTCCTGAGCCCATGGAGAAAGGCTTGTACATAAAGGTAAGTCTGGTCAGAAATATTAAGATCCATATTCATGTTTATGGGACTAACAACACTATTAACACAGAAATACAAAGATACAACCTTGGTCAATTTTCATCATTATTTCTCTCTTCTTGCCTTATAATCTCTCAGTCAGCTCCTTAGATTTTGTATTCTACATGAAGTAAGTGATCTAGACACTTAGACTTCTCCCACCACTGTGACATTGCATTACCACAACACTATTGTCTTCAGGTTCCTGATTCTTCATAAAACGATAGGAGTCCAATACTTATGGCACTGTTCTCTCGGTCATATCAATGAGAATTATATAAGCAGCTTGCTTTTGGCAACAGGTTAGCCTGTTTTCTAGTGCAAAATTAAAAACAGCTTTTCACATAAATCCAAGGAAAAATATGTTTGTATTAGAGCAGAGCACTTGTATAGAGGGGGAAAACCATATTCAGTCTCAATGTGTAGCCTGAATCATACTGAGCCACAAACGCACTAGTAGATGAAATGTAGATGAGATCAGAGTATGCATTGAACTAAGAGTGGTGTCCATTATCAATTGCCATTTTGTTGTCTTAATTTCAGTGGGATGTTCTGAATAATTTGCCTTGCCACTGTCTTTGTTTACTGCTACAGAACAGAGCATTGTGTCCACCACTTCAGGTCCCTGAGGGCGTATTCTGCTTGTTCTGGTAATGTGCTGAGGCAACACTAGGTTATCCATGATTTTACCAAGAAGGTTAATTTGTTTTGGAAAGAATTGTGATATATATTAAGAAGGTAACTTCTGTATTGCTTTTGTGTGGACCGTATAGGCACTGGAGCTCTTGTGATTCACCAAAAAACTCTATGCTCAAATGAAGACTTAATCTTACCCTTCATGAAACAAAGGGACAAATTCTATTGCAGTTGGTTGATATATTTTATATCTATGATGCTGTATTTGATCAATGGTACAACCAGAGAAGACTGTCCCACGTAAGACTTGGGGAAAAATGGAAGTTTAATGTAGAATGTGGAAGTTGCTAACACTCTGTTTAAGAAGCCACATATAGACCTGCAAAACTGCTTTTTCAGAAACAAGGATCATTTCCATGGTGTATGTCATGACAGATGTCAGGAACTTCTGACTGTTGTTTTTTGGCAACAGTTTATTTTTCTCCTAAATTTATTTTAGTTTCTCACTAATGACATGTCTCTTGGACATTTTGTTGCTGCACATAGCATACTTATGGATTTGGTTTTTTTCTTTTCCTTTACTTCAAAAACAAAAGGTAGGTTGTTAATAGGACCAGAAAAAAATCCCAGGGGCATTGATTTCATTGTTCAATTACTTGTTCCTGGATTACTTTCAATGGATGAGAATCAAGTTCTAGTGAATTCACTTTCTATTTCTGTATCAGCATTAAACAAATCTACAAACCAAGTCAATTTTTATAACCTGTCTTAAGGGGAAATATTCCAGGACACCTACACATATTTTATTTTTCTTTGAAAATAAACTCACAGTGAAGTTGAAATCTCAGTGACTTATTTATGGACAAAAACAACATCCTGTATGTTTAAAGTGGGATAAACTTGTTATTCAAATGTCATCTTTCTGGGTATCAAACCTCACATATCAACCTAATCTGATAGACTGACTATTAGAAATTGACTAAATTAGTTCATGAAAAATTAAAATGTTGGAAAGACAGAAGGTGGTTTTCTGCATTGTTTCTAAATGGTCAGATTTGTCATTGTTTTGCGTGTTTTTTACACATTTTCAAGACAAGAACAAATTAAACAGCGGTAGTTTGTAATGCTTGTGTATTGCATCCTTTTTTGCCATTTCTACAAAGTCCAAGTGCATATTGAAGTAACCTGGTGATAGATCCCTGGGATCATGCAGGGAAACTAGATGCTGATAGTGTTACTACTTAAAATAGTCAATTTGTGTCCTCTTGGTTCTTCTCTTCACCATTTCTCAGAGTTTAATCTTCCCCCTCCCTTTCACCCCTCTCTCCTAATACTTACCATGTCTGTAAAGCCTTTCAGAGTAGCCCTTTGCCAGCCCTGGAGGTCTGCTGGAGACAGGCCAATTCATACCTACTAGGGATTTGTTCTAATGGTCTTTTTCAGACTTTCCTCACTTTTACTACTAGACCTCACACTGAGAGCTATGACTGCCTGCCTGGTTGTACTCTTCAGTTGCAGTGATCTCAGGTACCTCTAAATTAACCATTCAGCTAATATGACTGGCCTAAATCACTTAAAATTAAACGTTGGGTATCTTCTTTCCTTTAAATAACCAAGCCCTCTTACATTTCCTGACAGCGCCAGAGACTCTCCACTGTATTCAGAAAGCTGAGCCAATAAAATGCTGTAACTAGATGAAGAGCCACAATTCTGCTGGGTTAAAAGCAAAATGTTAATAATTTCCCTTCCTTGGGAGAAAACATCATGTATATCAAGAACCTATGTTGCTAGAAGATGGAATCTCAAAGAAGATCAGAGATATTGTTCTGCTCCTGTCCCTAGCAGAGCACAGTAAATTGGCTTAAGCAGTCCTAACCAGGAGAAGCCAGGGAAGACCCAGAAAGTCCCTGCGATAAAATCTTAGGACACAGGAATTTTAAAAGGATCCAAGAAATGACAAAATCTTTTGTGAAGTTCTAAATATCAGTGGTGCATACAGTAGAAGCTTAAAGTGCACTCAATTATAACATATCCGTGAATTGGCAATGGAAAAATCTGTTTCCAGCAGCAGAGATGACTTGCAGCTGCAGCTAATAAAGTGAGGGATGTGAATACAGAGAGCACTTATATGATGAAGGCAAGACTAGCAATCAGTTGTGTGCTTCAAAGCAATAAACCACAATCAATCTGATAACAGGGCTCCATTGTTAACTGTGGCTCTCTGTTGAAAGGACTTGCACAGTGGAAGGTTCCTGGAAAAGAACAGCCTTGCCCTATCACATTCCTCTCTGTGTTGCTTTATTTCCTTTTACCCTTTTTTTCTCCTCTGCTTTTTAGCTGTGGTTTGCTCATTAGGGGACAATTCTTCAGCATGGTAAAATGTTGTAGGTTGCCCTACCTTGCTTATATTTTGTTCTGTCTTCACATCAGTAGTTCAGGTGATAGAAATGTCACGCTGCAAGCTATGGCTGATAGCCAGTAAAGCACGTGCAACTCTATAGCATATAATGTCATAGTGCTGTATGGGTACACTATATATAGGGTCCAGATCAGCATGTAATGAAGAAGACCGGAATGTACTTTTCCTAGGTTTCAATATATATGGATTGAACAACACAACGATTACTGTTCAGTTATATTAAGAAAATGTCCAATTTTTCTTCCCTACCAGAATGTGTACTACCAAAACTCTTTACTCTCCCATCCTCAGTGGACAATATTAACATTCCTGGGGAGACTGAGCTCTTTTCATCTGAGCTAGCCCTTGAGAACACTACAATACTGTTCCTAATCATTGCATAACTCTTAGTTTCTAAAGCCTCGAAATGCACCTTTCCTTTTTCTGACTTACCATTTAGAAGTTTCTCAGAACCTCACTTTTAAGTAGTCTCTTGTTACAAGCAACAATGGCTGCCTGACTGATACCAGGCTTCCTTCACAAAAAGCCTTGACAGGCTTATATTAGTCCTGGTTTCATTTTTGCAGCGCATAGAGGCATCACAAACATTTACAGAAAAGTTATAATTAACTGCTAGCCCATCAACTGAGCATCCTGCTGTGCAATTGAAACATGGATGGCAAAGATGGCAATACAAAGAATGACCTGATGAGAAAAGAAAGAACAACCTAACAACCAGGGCAACCATAACAAGAAGTTGAAATCGCAAAGGCAAGACCACGGTCCTTATTACACAAGCAGTGCAGTAATTTAAACTGTGGTTCTGCTCTGTCTGAAATCAATCCCAAAACCCCACAGCCTTTAATTGCAGCAGGGTACAATGTAGGGAAAAAAAAAGCCAGATGAAAATGGCAGTGCATATCGAAAAAAATTATTGAAAAAGCTGGTACTGCTATTCTGATTTGATAAACCTTGTAATCTACTTTATACTTGGTCACCTGCAGTGCTCCTGGATCATAAAATATCAGATTGGAGGAGACCTTTAAGATAATTACAAAATGATGGAATTATTGAGCCTGTAAAAGAACTCTAGGATCATCAAGTCTAGCCAGTCATTCCTTAAACATCTCCAGGGATAGGGATTCCACCACATCCATGGGAAGTCCATTCCAATGTCTGATCACTCTTTCTGTGAGGAAGTGCTTCCTAATATGCAACTTAATCCTCTCTGGCACAGCTTTGGACTCTGCCCTCTCATCCTATCACTAGTTGCCTGGGAGAAGAGCCGAACCTCCACTTGTCTACGGATTCCCTTCAGATAGTTATATAGAGTGATAAGGTTCCCTCTGAGTTTCCTCTTCTCCAGGCTGAACAACCCCAGCTCCCTCAGACTCTCCTCGTCAGACCTTCCTTCCAGTCCCTTCATCAGCCTCATTGCTCTGTTCTGGACCTGCTCTAGTATGTCAGTATGTTTCTTGAAATGAGGGCCATAGAACTGACCCCAGTACTCCAGGTGAGATCTCACCAGTGCCCAGTACAGGGGAAGAATTATTTCCCTAGTCCTGCTAGTCAGGATATTTCTGATACAAGCAAGGATGCCATTGGTCTTTCATGCCAGCTGGGCACACTGCTGGCTCATATTCTTCCAGCTGTCAACCAGTGTTCCTAGATCCCTCTCTACTGTGCCATTCTCCAGCCACTCATCCCCCAGTCTGTTGTGCTGTAGGGGGTTATTTTTTGACAAAATGTAGGGCGCTGTGCTTGGCCTTGTTAAACTTCATCCTGTTGGCCTCTGCCCAGTAGTCCAACCTTTGAGCCAGCACTGCCTTGTCCCCATTAAGGTATGTCCCTAAACATCCAAACAGCCTAAGTTTCATCTGGTGTGACTTGCAGCCATTTTCTCTGATCCTTTCACTTGCCATCAGGTTGAAGAGGTTGATCCACTCCTCTCTCCAACCTCCTTTCAGGTGGTTGTAGAGAGCTATAAGGCAGGCTATTCACTGTTACAGCAAGAACATGAAAGTGCTTGAATTGTGTGTCTGGAGAAGAGAGAGACAGATTTGGTTTCTCTTTGCATTTGAAGAAGCTATAGAATTGTGAAACCCTTCGTCTGTCATGGAAATCATCCTTTAATAAGCAAGTAAAGAAAAGTGAGGTGCAGGCAGTGATACCCTTTTTGTGGTAAAATGCCCCACAAACTCTGAGGTAGAAAGCCAAGGTATTTCGCTTTGTTCAATACATTGTGACAATTGGTCAGCTTATTTTCCAGATTTCAGAGATCTGTCTCTTTATGGAAAGGAAACTATAATATGTATAATCTATGTATGGAGGTGGTTTTACTGAATCCTCCATATCACTGTACAAAGGAACTAGAAACCAGGCAGGGCCAGAAACAGAATGTGTCTCAAATTAAAGCAACTGGTGATCAATAATCTTCCTTTAGAATAATTGATTAGTTCAAAACACAAAGCAAAAGTAATTCTCATTATTAAAACCTTAGAATAAAAAGTACAGTCTGAGGGGATATGAAAGGATGTCTTTGCATGTGTCCTTGTTTATACTTTGTCCCTAGACATCTGCTATTTGTCACTGGATATGAAGGTATTTGTTTTGAACTAGTATAACCATCCTCAGTTTCTTCTTTAGATTTATATCATAACTATTTGGTTAAATTATGACACAAGATTAGTAATTGCAATTACAATAATTTCAATCATTCTGTTCTTCCAAGGACAATGCTTCAGTAATCTGTATTTACTGACTGAATATGCAACATGTGTTTTTTTTCATTGGATGAAGGAATTGATTTGGGCATAAAAGGAAGATGGGAAAAAAGGTTGTTTTCACTTAGACGAATGCTTTTAGTCTGAAATTTAATCTTGTCTTGCAAACTGTATCTAAAGATTTATTTCCTTAGAATTTCTGTCAGAGAAAATTTGAATTTCTTTTGTTCAGCTAAGTGGGATTATGCTAAATAAAATCATAGAGTCCTCAAAGTCAGTAAGATGTCATTTGCATCTTGATATACTCTTGCTCAACTGCTGGGCAGTTGGCATTAGTCTTGTAGTGTGCATTCAGACTTGGTTTATCTAGATTGTAGGAAAATTGAAATTCTTAAGCAATAGTTAGTGCACAATAGATCAGTTAGAGGTCATCATGTTATTTAGTATTTTATGGGGAATAAATCAGCTGCTCATTTCAAAATCCCATTCTGTATGAGCTATAATACATTGACTTTTTTATGACAAAGGTGTGAATTTTTATGAACTGAAACTGAACCACATTATCCTGTAAAGCAATGGGGCAGCTGCATCTATAATGAATAGGACTGCTCACTTTTTTGTATTCTCTACATAACTCTGACAGCACAAAAAAGTTTGAACCAAGTAGATTGCTTCTCCCTGTGTACTAACAAAAGTATGCTTGATTCCACAATGGTGGGAAGATTCATATCTAGTTGAAACATTTATATTAAGATGATTATTTAGATTTTCAATAAAAGGACAATCTTCACAATTTTCTGAATAAGACCTAATCTAGCAATATAGCAAGATACCTCCTAAAGCATATATTGGACAAACTTTTTAAAGAGAGGCAGGTCAAGCAATTTTTTACTGGTGCCCAGACAAGTTTCCTGTGAATGCATACTGACATGGTGAGGTATTGTTCTTCTGAGCACACGGACAAGATCTTTTGACTCTGGACCTAGACTAGCTTGAACTTTTGTGATACATTGTGCTTAGTACGCTTTGGTTTTGATTTGAGCAACTGTAACAAATATTTAATGAACATAATATATTCCAGACCAATTATAATTGTCTCACAAAAGTAAAGGAGTCATATTACACAGCTTGATTCTTTATACACTTCAGCTACTCTAGGCATTAACCAACAACCATTACCTAAATATAGAGCAGTATGTGGATTATCAAAATATTCTGTAAATTATTTTCTTGTTTCTTAGAATATGTTTCATAATTTTCCAACTGAAATAAGTAAGAAAAATTAAAAAAAAGTTCTTTTAATAACTGAGGATAACTTCTTAACTCAGTTTCTGTTTGTTTATCTTATATTTTTGTTGTTAGCATAAATTAATAATGAATAGATTTAATTTTTGCAAGTAATATAACAGTCTGTAGGGTCAGAGATCATTCACTGTAGAACACTTTTTTGACTGATCCTTAGTGTGTGTTGTAAGAACACTATAAATTACTTGGTTAATTTTCTTGTGCCTATTAGAGTCTCTTATCCTTGAAGAGAATGAACATGTAATTACCTTCATTAGCAATATAACATCTGATTGTTGCTTCAAATATGTGTTTTGTTGCCATTTCTTTTCTCTGAATTAGCAGCTCTGATGTGTCAGGACATTCATGGAACAAATTGGTTTGATGAAAACTTTTCTATCTTGGCCAGAAAAATTTCCAACCCTCCTGCTTTCATATTCAAAGAATTGAACTGAGATTATTTTTTGTTTCATAGCATACTGTGAAAGCAGCTAAGGGTGCAGACTAAGGGGTGATTCATTTATCTTACATTTCAGCTATCTGAAATTTAGGTGTCTCATCTAAAGTAACTGTCTAAATATCCTGTCAAGGGAACGGAAGCAGATAAACAACTCCAGAAGGCAATATATCTTATCTGTGCTGAATAGCATCTTAGAATAGGCTTATTTCTCACTTCAAGCACTCAAGGTGCCATGACATCTGGGTAGACTTTGTGGTTAACTGGCCTTCACAGAAAGTTATGTTATTTTCAAAAACTTTAAATCTTTTGCTTTCACCATTTAACTGGTAATACCTAACTAACAGGAAAAATGTGTCTGCTGTAAGATTTATCACTTACTATTTCAGTTTTAATAGTGTGTCAGTGCTCTGGTTTAAAACAAAGATATTTTAAGATATTTTACAGAGCGAATACTGCTTTTACTACAGACCACTATAACAAGGAACACTGTGAAAAGCAGATGAGAAAGAAATGTTTTGATCTTCTTAAATAAAGTAACTATTTTAAACTCTTAAATTTAAAATAAAATATTTAATTTCAAATATTATATATTCAAAGTTTATGTGAACAGTTAATGTTATTTCCACACTTTGAATAGGTTTAAATATTGGTGTAGAGAAAGTCTTAAATATGATCTTTACATGAAAGTTTTCAGATTTAAAGTATTACTTGCTTTTTCCATTGCTCCTTCCTGGCTGTGTGGTAAGAATCCATGTATTTAATAAAGTGTTTTCTTCCTTTCCACATAATCACATTTTTCAGAATTTTAGGGAATAGAGAAGCATCAAAGGACAAAGAATTTGTTTGTCTTCAATGTACCTTCATTGCTTTTTATTTTTCTTTTTAATATTTCAATTATTTTGGTTTTTATTACTACTGCACCTGCTTTGCTTGTAACTGTTTATGAGCTAATGTTCTAGATTTCATCTCTGCTCATCCCAAATTAAACAAAAGCCCAAGCATAGAAAAATTTAATCAAGAAACATAAACATTATAGAAGCAAAAAAACCCAATAATACACAAATTCATAACAAATATGTTTTTCTTAATTAGTTACTAATATTTGTTCTTAGTGGATTTTTCATTTCTTATTTGAGAACATCAAGATGATCAGACAGCTGAAGCACCTTCACTATGAAAACAAGCTGAGGGAATTGGGGTTGTTAAGCTTGGAGAAGGCACCAAGAGGACTAAAACAGCCTTCCAGTACTTGAACTTCAAGCCAGAAATGGACTTTTCGAGAGGGCATCTAATAATAGGATATGGAGGGGTGGTTTCTAAGTGAAAGAAAGTAGATTTAAATTATACATTAGGAAGAAATTCTTCACTGGAATGTTCCAAGTATTTACTGAAAGTGTTCAAGGTCAGGTTGGATGGGGTGCTGAACAACCAGATCTCTGAGCAACCATAGCAGGAGGGTTAGTCTAGGTGAATTCTGATGTCTCTTCCAGCCTAAAACATTCAAACAACAGATATGCTCAAGTCCTTGAAAAGGTAAAAAAATCATTCCTTTCCTTGATGAAGATTATAAAGGGTGACTCATTGGGTGGAAAGCAGAGGAAGAAAAGACTAAAAAAGTTTCAGCCTAAAATGGCGGAAAAGTAAAAATTATCAAGAATCACCAGAACCCCAGTTGCACTATGGAGATGTGTAAGATCTAATTACAACTCTCTTGAGTATAACTTAGGGCATTTGTGAAAGATGTAAGGCTAATTTGACATAATCTGTAGGCTTTGATATGAAGTCAGACCTTGGATGACATAATTTGTAACAGTATTTGTACTTTAAAGTGGTGTGGTAATCTGCCCTAGTCCCCATAAAAGTCCCCTGGTCACTGCCTTTCAACACCATATGATAAGTAGTCTAATTAGTTTCCCTCCTCTAAATAAGCTCAACTTGTGAACGTCACTGAGCCTTAGCTGACTGCAATGTACACACCAGCCACACATTTTTGATGTATTTTCTCTGTCATCTTTGCCTGTGATATGAGTTTGCGGTTCAGCTGGGTCACCTCTACAAGCAGCTACAAATGATTAACCCCTGAACTGCAGTTCCTTGAGCAGCCTGAATTTTACTCTCCCAAGGCAGATTTACTAAAGGATTACACATGATTGACATAAACCATGGTAAACAAGAGTAGAATGTGGTCCTTTTCCCGTAATGCAAGAAAAAGTATTTTTAAAACTTGGCTGCAATGGCTTTTTCTCTTTCATGAACACTGTTGTGGGAGTCCCTGTCAAAATATGTCAGAGGCCAATCAGATCCCTGTCAAATTCATCACAGTGATGGTGTTAAGTGAGGAAAACACGCAAATAAATTTTCTATTAGGACCCAAAAAGAATCAAAGACACTTAGTAAATTATTTTATAGTCGGAGAATGAGGTACTTATGAAAGAAAGTTATCTCTATCCCAGACAAAACCAGCACATCCCTATTTTGAAAATTGTTGCTCCTAATGGAGTAGCAGGCCAGTGGTTTAAAATTCTGTGTTTGATTTCAGATTTTGTTTCTAGTTTTGAGGATCATCCCAGTTTTACCAACCTGTAAATCTTCATGCATCCTTGAAAATTTCAGTCTAACAGAACATCTGAAAAGGCATAGAGCTATACATTGACAACTGTTTTGGCAGATTGATAGAGGTACATATGGAGAGATCTTTATTTCAGAAGTAGCCTAGGGGAGCACAAGTTGGTATAACTTCTGTTTTAACTGGGGCTGGAGAAAATACAAATTGCATGAACTTAGATTCTTCTGATGTTACCCATGGTTTTTAGATAGAGTTCCAGCCCTTGAGTATGGTGATGCTTGTTTCATGCAGAGTTGTGAGTGCTAATTGTCTGACATTGTATCCAAAGACAACACTGAGCAAACATCTGTGGTGCTGTAACAGAGCTCTGATGCACAGTGCCAGACTGGCTTTCTGTGTTCAAAGGTAGACAGCTACCAACCCCAGTAGTTGTAAGGAAGGAACATATCTGAATGATGAATGCTTGAAATGGAAGTGTAGGGACATTTGGGTCACTGTGCTTTATGTAATTTAGAGATATAATTTCTTAGGTCGCTTTGGTTATTGTTCACCATGTTGCATGGAGTGACATTCTTAATGACATCAGCTCCTGATAATTAGTAATATATACTTATTACTCAATGTATGCTTTTTCCAGGAAAGCCAGTGGCCAGGTATAACAGCTAGCACTCATAACCACTTCAAGCAACAAAATGCAAACATGAGCCAGAACCCTTGGAAATGATGGTCATGGATGAGTGAAACACCTGACCTTTATGCTACCCGGGTAGGTCAAGTTTTTCAGTTTGTTATAGAAGTGCAGGTTTTGATTCAATTTACAAAACATTTCTGAGGTCCAGGATGGCTTAGTAGAAGCCGATCATCAAATAAGAACTGCAGTGTGAGATGTTTGATAGAACCCAGACTGGTTATCTCTGCTTTTCATTGCAGGTTTTTTTCTGTACATGTTACAGAAATCTTCCTCTGAAATGTTATGCAAAAATTCAAGATTTTATATTAAAACTCAATTTCACTTTAGATGTCTTACTGAGGGTTATAAATTCTGCTTTTAAATCAATGCTTAATTTTCAGACACCTTGTGGTATAGGTGATAGGTATTTTGCCCTGGCACTCTTAAAATGCAGGTTTATTTTTATTTATTTTTAACGGTTAAGATCTAGAAGTAATGCTTACAGTTAGTAGCTAGACTTGGAAATAATTTCATATTTTGATTTTCAAACAACTGCCAACAGAGAATTACTCTCTGTGGTACCTTACATTGCATCAGATTCAATGTCAGTGCCAGGCAAGCTGTGACACTAGCTAGTGTCTTAAGTGTGAACTGGAATCCAACCTAGGAAATTCTAAGATAAAGCTTCAAATTCACTTTACAGCTGAATCCATTAATTTATCATTTAGCGAAAAAGAAGTTTGCAAAATTTTACTTCAGCAAACTGAACTGATAGCTTTCAGCACTTCCGCAATAAATCCATACAGGGCCCAGTTCCCAGTGAGGCACAGAAGTTTTGCTTGATTAACATTTTTCCACAGTTCTTCATCCACTTCTTCTATTATTTAAGAGAGGATCTTAGGCTAGTGATGTTTGGAGAATCTTTTAAGGCAGGCTGCTCCTGCAGGTTGATGGACATATTCACTTTCTTCTTATATTGTCATGCCTTGAGGAATCTGGCAGCACTATCACAGTAAGAAAAGATGCAGAACAGCTTGTAAACTAGGGAGTAGTGCTTTCATTAGGGAAAGCAGGGTGCATCCTTACTCTTCTCTACATATTTTGAGTTGCTTTTATCCCCACCTTTATCTATTCACACAGGCAACAGACAAGCCAGATAAAGCATATAAGAGCATCTTGGTTACTTACTTCCCTTAAAATGTACTTGAAATGTTTATAAATTTCAAGATAACTTTTTCTAAACAGGAAGTGAAATTCTGCTTTTCTGAGCACTGAGAAAAATGACACCACTGCCTAGTTCTTACTATTGCTCTTGATGATGCACCACATTTCAGTGGCTCCTTGGCTGCCTTTGCACATTGATCCACCTGCTGTAGAAAACTCCAGTTCAAAGTTTGACATCATGTGTGTGTGGTTTATCTGTAGATGTACTACTTTACTTCTCAGTACATAGCAGCTCTTCTGCCAATTTTTTCATAATTCACTCAGTTTTATGAGGCCTTTCTGTAGTTCCTAACCCTCAATGTGACTTTTAGTTGCCAGAAAGAGATTACAAATGTTTGCCGATACAAATGTTTCATTTTCTGTATATTCATCTTGATCAGGGAGTTAGTTTAATTCAAAATTAGCATCAGATCTGTTTCCTATGGGACAATTTGTGTGCTTTTTGGCTGTCCCCAATTCCGACTTTATATACTTTTCTATAACCTGGTCCATTTACATTGAATATAACCTTTCATCTTAGTAAGTGTTCTTCAAATTACATGAAGTTGCCTAAGCCATACTGAATTTAAGTCTCTCTTCATAACAGCACTGTGTCATCACTGCATTGAGACTCTGGATCTCTGCCTGTGTTTGAGGCTTTATGTTTTCAGTATTGTGGAGAATGCTACTAGTGAGAGATCTGCAGCTTGGAATACAGGTCCCAGAACTGTCCTTGTCTACTTCCTGCTATTGATACCAACACTAGCCTCACACCATGGCTCCTGGCCTGGTGTACATTATCTGTACAAATTATCCTGTGAGGTCTGATTCTACCTTTTCCCCACATCAGGTAAATTACTATATGGTCCTCTCACGTGCCACAGATGCAGCTGTCTATGCACCTAATAACTAGACTGCTCATTCTTAGTGCCTGCTGCTTCCTGTCTCTGCAAATCCACAGCGACAATATTCAAGGTGCAAGAGGGCACTCTGACATCAGAGTGTCTCTTCTCAGATGCTACATCACCCTTTTTCACTTGAATGCCCTCATTTCCTCAGATTTAATGGTCTGAGTGTTTTCAAGTTTCACCATTTAATAGCTATGGGACAAATTTTACAACAGGACACCTTTTCCTTCAGCTGTGCAGACAATGTTTCAATTATCAGTTTCCCATGATGTGCTGCTAATACTGTTTAAGGGATATCTTGCAAGATCAGTTCATCTGACAGATTGCATAGGTTTCAGAAAACTTTTGTTTGCTTCTATTTTAGGAAGTGTTTAGGAAGTTTACAGCTTGCTTTAGGATATAACACATATTAGCAAATACTATTTTGGGGTATGTTTACCTGTCTGCCTAGTGTTTTCCATCTCTGTGCAAGCTGTATGTGTTGCATAGTAGTTATGGTACTGAAAATAATGAAGGTTAAGCTGACGTCTGGGGGATTAACTGGTTCTTCACATAACTGCCTTCACAGATATAAGGTTAAAAAGTTTTTGGAGCTAAGCAATGAGAATGACAATTAGATGTGTTGGTTGAGGGCTTGTTTATGAATTTCTGTAGTGTCCAGTATATTATTACTTTTTGTGTTGTTTTACTGATTAGTTCTAATAAAAAAATAACCAAAAAGCAGTGAAGATTTCTGAATGCATAAAACTAACCCTGCATATGAAGGAATAGACTTTGTTTTCAGTGATCATTGACAAAAAGTTTTAGAATTTCTAAATGCATATTCACTTCAAATTCTGAGCAGCTTCATGTAGAGGCAGAACAGAGTAATCTTCAAACTACTAACAGCAAGAAAATCTCAATATAAACATCTCTCCTGTTGTGCTAGGTGGGTTTCCCATCCATGCACATTATGATGTCATAGAGAAAAACTTCAATTATAGATTAAGAGAATGAAAATACAGAAAAGAACAAAAGTTAAATGCTAAGAAATAGGCTACACCTGAAATTCAAACAAAATGGCAATAGAAGTGTTCCTTATAAAAAGTAATAAAGTAATTATACCTACTGGAAGTCTTAATTGACTCTCAGAATCTCTTACAATGCCTTCTATTTGGTAGGTAGGTTAGCAATTAAAATGTGTATTTAAATTTTTGTAGTGGGTGGCTGAGGAAAAATGTTATTCATGGCATTTACTCTCTATTCAGTTTTTTAAAGCCGCATTTTATTAAAGGCATTATTTTGATTTCCCTTTGAAAAATGAAAAAATATACAAAATTACTGTATGGATGAAATCAGTCTATATTAATTCAATAAAGTTTTCTTGAATGGAAGTTTGAAACAGAAGAAAAAAAAATCCAGTCTTTCTTTGTTGTCCCCCACTAAATTTTTAAGCCCTTTATACAAGGTTACATTTTTAAGAATCTGGACATATAAATATCTTTGTATAGGGATTCTAGTGGAAAATGTGTGGAAGCTAGAAGGGAAGTCATATGGGAAGAAGCTGAGGGAGCTACATTTGTTCAGGCCGGAGAAGAGAAGACTCAGGGAGGACCATATCAAGCTTTGTAAGTACCTGATGGGAACTTGTAGACAGGTGGAATTTGGGCTCTTCTCAGAGGCAACTAGTGATAGGATGAGAGCATACGGCATAAAACTCTGCCAGGGGAGGTTTAAGTTGGATGTTAGAAAGCACTTCCTCATGGAAAGGGTGACCAGACATTGGAACAGACTGCCCAGGTTGGTGGTGGGGTCCCCATCCCTGGAGGTGTTTAAGAAAAGGCTGGACACGGCACATAGCTGATGTTAGGTCATAGGCTAGACTTTATGATTTTAGAGGTCTTTTCCAGCCTCGATAATTCTGTGGAAGAAATGTCAAATACAAGTCTAATAACTCCTGTTCTGTCACTGCCAGTTGTCAGTCCAAGACAGTTCACCATCTAAGATATGGATAGTATCAAACCATGTACTCTGAATTTTAACTTTTCCTACTCAAAACCTTAAAATGTAAATACACACAATCCATTCACACGTTGACACCGTATTTTGCTAGAACTTTTCTTTGTTTTGTCTGAGAAAAGAAACTGTATCAATCTCTGTGTTTTTGGAATGTTTGTTGTCATTAGAAATATCTTCACTACAAATACAAACATATTATTAAAGTGAGCCTATGTCAGATCCTTTGTTGAACAGCTAATGCATCCATATGTAGAAAAAAGACCATTCTATGTCAATTGCAGAAAAAACTGATGCACTTGCAAGAAACTGATTCAGGTCTTGAGGACTAGGGTATCTTCTTTGAGATGTATGGGAGCATAGACCAATATTTCACATGTAGTCAGATATACGAAAATGCCTGACTTGAGATGCTTTAATCTTTAAACAATATCACATGCCATACAGAGACATAGGTTCCTCATTTCAAAACTGCAGAAAATATGTATTCCTGCAGCCTGGATGGTCAACAGTTCTATGTATCAAGTTATATTTTAATGATCAAGAATACAGTTCTAAATTAATTAATTAACTTACACATCCATTTTAGTAAAGAGCTCCTATGCCTATACAAATTAGTATCTAGGCAAATAGGTGAAAGTGATATCTCTTGAATATTTATTTGCTACATCCATACCAGTGTCTAAGCTGGTCTAATGTGGAGCCCTGAACTCTTCCAGGTTGTACAAACTGCTTAATTTATTAATAATCTCTTTGACATAGTTTTTCTCATTCTTAGTCTTTTAAACTACAAGAGGTCACAGTCTGGTGGGCAGCACAAAAACAGCTCTGGGGTAATTACTACAGCAGAAGCAATCTGTTCTAGAGGTAAAGAGTATTCACCTGTATGAATGCCATGATGCTTTCTTTCTGTTAGGGCTAGAGAACAGAGAGGAAAGCATTGGGCTTAGTTACTAATATAGATGTAGCAAATAAATATTTGCTCTCAGATTTTCTCTCCCTTTTCACACAGAATTATTCAGACAAGGTGTGCCATTCATGTGAAATTTTAATTTCTATGGAATCAGAGAAAAATGCAATCAGCTATAGACCAGCTATAGACCCATCCATGTGTTTTCAAGAAACAATGTACCTTAAGTCATTAATGCTACTGTATGTAGTGGTTCTGAAAATGAACAGTATCTGAAGAGAATTTAGAAAAAGAAGCAGATCACCAATATACCCCATGCATTATCTGTTGTGGAGCTCATCTGTATGTTAGTAGTCTGCCTGTTTCCCAGCTGCACCATACTGATAAGCCTAGAGAAGTCCAAAAGAAACTAAAAGAGCCTGCTGCTCTTGTCTTTACTTTTTAGCAAAGATAATATAGTGAACATTTTTGACAGGTTTTGATCAGAATTATAACCCCTTGATGATCTGAAGTTAATCAGTGTAAAGAAACATCTCTTTAGTGTCAATGTCTTTCATAGGGGAAAAATATAAGGTTAATCAAGGTTCTCTTAATTTTTAGACAGACATGAACATGCATAGAAATTTTTATATAGATGCTAAACAGCTTCTACATAAAAATAGAACTGTTCTTAACTCAAGCTAATAGAGAAAAATGTATTCCAGAAGATTTCTATTAAGTGTGTGTGAAATACTTAAGGGTGTTTGATGTTCCGTTCATGTTTTAAACATTGGCATTTTCAGACTGTCAGTCAAAAAGTCAAATGCTTGCAAATCTTTTCCTATGTTAATTTTTTATTTCTGCTTTGAAATAATATGAATATATAAACACAATGCCACTAAAAAGTAAATTTCTGAGAAACAGAGTTCCAGGCTATAATAATAAAGGTAAAAGATTAGCCATGTCCTAGAAAAGTAAGTAGCTATATAGCTGTCAGCAAAAACATATCTCAGAAGTATGAAAGTCTTTCTTTTCTGAGATAAAGTGACCACCAAGAGGAAAAGGAGTGATGGCTTTCTGTGCTTATTCCATAATAATTATTAACAATTACAATTTTTTTACAAAAAATTGCTTTGGATTTGAACTTGATGAACCAGACTCATTTGTTCATTGAGTTCAGAGAAATACTGACCTGGTACAACTTTTGATTTGTTTATCACTATGTATTAAGATAAACCATCATTCCAAGCATTTCAAGAAACATCACATTGCAAAGAGTCCCTTTTTTGAAGTGTATTCTTCATGTAATATATATTTTAACCCAATCTTCTTATCCAAGCAGTCTCTAAGCCTCCTTCCCAGTCACGAATGACCTACACTGGTATCAAAATTATCAGGCATACTCACACATTCATGTGTTCAGGAAGCATCAGATGAACTATACATGATCAGACTGTCTGATGATGTGAATGGAAGGTCTATGCACATCCCTGTCTTGGCAAAAATTTTCTGAGACTGAGGGAACTAGATAACTGACTATACCAGCCTTCTCCTGACTTCTGTCTTGTATATTTTACATAATAGTGTCAGTTATTGTCCTGGCATCAAGACAGTATATTGGAGGCTAACACTGGAGGATCCCACAAAGGAAAAGCTGCTTGGGTTGTATAATAGGCCAGCTGACCTATTTTCAGGCTTCCCATGGACCTCAGATTGTAAATTAAGGAAGGTTCCTGCACTGTGGCTATCTCTGGCTTATTGACACTTTAGGGAGTACTCTTTCTTTAAGTATCACTGCTGTCTCCTAATCATGCAGCATTTATTTGTTGATCTACTCTTCCACTCACAAAACCTCAGCTGTTTATGTTGTTAAATTATCAAACAGATTTTTGACAGTGACCACTGAGTATTTTTTCTAAATGGCTTCCAGAACAGTATGGGCATTCAAAAGGGGCAAAGATCATTTTCATTAAGCTGTTGGGAAACAGACACTTTGATTTTCAGTTCGAATTGTTCACTAGCACAGGCACAGATCATAACATGACTGTTGCTTTGAATAACCAAATAAAAGTCCCAACAGTGTTTAATTTTCTACTACAGATATAGCCATTGCACAGCACTGGTCAAAGAGAACAAAACAGGAAAAACTGTCTATCAGCTTGAAGCTAAATAATAGAATCATAGAATGGCTAGGGCTGAAAGGGATCTTAAAGATCATCTAGTTCCAAGCCCCTTGCAGAGACAGAGACACCTTTACTAGATCAGGTTACTGATCTAGTAACCCATCCAACCTGGCCTTCAACACTTCCAGGGATGGGGCAGCCACAACTTCCTGTTTCAGCATCTCACCACCCTCACAGGCAAAATTTTTTCCTAATTCCAACCTAAATCTCCCCTCTTCAAGTTTGTAACCCTTTTCCCTTGTCCTTTTGGTATGCACCCATGTAAAAAGCCCTACCCCAGCTTTCTTGTATGCTGTAAAGTCACCCCGGAGCCTTTTCTCCAGGCTGAACAACCTCAACTTGCTGAGTGTGTCCTCACAGGTGAAGTACTCCAGCCCTCTGATTATTTTAGTTGCTCTCTTCTGGACACATTCCAGGACCTTCATGCCCTTTTTATGTTGGGGACTCCAGAACTGGGCACAGTACTCCAGGTGAGTTCCTACAAGTGCAGAGTATACGGGGAGAATCACTTCCCTCAACTGACTGTCAATACTTTTTTTGATGCAGTCCAGTCTCATCCAAGCCATGACGCTTTAATGTGTATTGAACCACTCCCTTATGTAAGGCATCATACATTTCCAAATAGTTTTCAGCTTTTCTCTCACAGTTTTTAAGTGGTTAATTATTCTACCTACATAAGGAAGATCACTCAAATTCTAGACTGGTATTCAGATCTATATTGTTCATGAATTTTAATAATTTAGTGACATATTTGGGTATTTTACTGTTTGCATGTCCTTTCCTATGGAATGCTTCATATGTTTTTCCATCCAGTACCTTGTAAATTTTAAGACAGACTTTCACAGTTTCTTTGATGCATTGCAGACATCCACTTTTTATTGTACTTTTATTTTTAATGTGCAGCTCCTTCTCAGTTACTATCTTAATCTCATTATTTCATTTGCACAGCTGTGATAATTAAAGTTCTCATCTATTAAACTTCCATGGTACTTATTTATCCTATGAGCTTTTCCTGTTCTCTGTCTCTATCATCCACATAATTTTTAGTCTGCATTTGTGCTACACCTCTCTGACTGGAACTGCCTTTCTGTTTGAGCTGTCTACCATTTAGTAAAAATAACCTCCACAAACCAGACAAGAATAACATTTTACAACATCTGAATTACTCCCTCTGCATTAACACTGCCCACTGTTACTTCTACTTACCTAAGTATTTCAGGGCATATACTATCATCCAGTATCTGAAGGGGGCTACAGAAAAGCTGGGGACGGGCTTTTAAGAATCTCAGGTAGCAACAGGACTAGGGGGAATGGAACAAAGCTGGAGATGGGTAGATTTAGACTTTATGTGAGGAGGAAGTTCTTCACCATGAGAGTGGTGAGAGCCTGGAATGGGTTGCCCAGGGAGGTGCCATCCCTGGAGGTGTTTAAGGCCAGGCTGGATGAGGCTCTGGCCAGCCTGATCTAGGGTTGGATGATCCTGTGGTCCCTTCCAACCCTGACCGATTCTATAACTTCTTCCCAGAGAGGGTGATGGGGCACTGCAGGGGGCTACCTGGGGTGTTTGTGGAGTCTCCTTTTCTGGAGACTTTTTAAACCCACCTGGACCTGGTCTAGGTGATCCTACTGTGACAGGGGGATTGGACTAGATGATCTTTTGCTGTCCCATCTAATCCCTGATGATTCTGTGATTCTATGATTTCTTCTGCACTATGGACCAAGGAGATGCACATGCCAGTTGTGCAAGTAAGGAAGTGTTTAGTTTTAATTGTATCAACATATATGAGGTTGAATTATTTTTCTCAGTGAATTGTAAGATAGACAAGCAAATGACAAAGGGACAATGTACAAGAGACTCCTATTCTGTTTAGTTCTCAAGTGAAATCATTCTACAGACATTACTGAAAACAAAGCATTGTGTAATGAATGTCCTGAAACAAACTTCTTGTGCCTCTGTATCCACTTGCATACGATGCTATTACATAATCTTGTTAATAAGTACATTAAGCTACCTTTTAAAATATTTAAATGTTAAAATCAAATACTCATGCTGTGTGACTTTTCTGGAAACTCACGTCTTCAGTGACTAGAGAGGTTTGTGGTTCAAAGTAACTGTAGTTATGGTCTGTATATTGATTTCTGTGACAACATTCTTGCTTAACATCTTCCCATTTTTTCTACAGTTGTGGTTTTGTATTTGTCTCAGTGAACAGACCTATGACATGAAGTTGTAGGTGGAGGGAAATATTGCAGTAATTAAGAGATGAGCCGCTAATAAAGATTTAGAACCATGAAAAATTATATGTGGATGTTATTTCAATGATGCAGTGTTAGAAAAAAAAGTAGGAGAGGTAGAATAATATTTCAGTTGTTTTAGCAAATGCAGTCAGTGTCAAGGAAGAAAAAGAGGCGCCATAGCCAAAATACTTCAAGCACAGAAGAACAAAGAAATAGAGCATCTAATGACAAAACAAAAAAAGCTATGCTAAGGAAACTAGAGCAAACATAAGGTATTACAAGCAGTAATATCAAAAGAACAGGAAAAGGAGTATGTATTATAAAAATAAATCAGATAAAATTTATATTATTGACTTAAAATTTTCCATATCTGTGTATAAGGGACTTCACAGGGAAAAGAGTATAATAGTTTGTGCAAGGCAGTTCAGAATCAAAGTAAACTCCTCTCCGTAAGTTCTGAAATAAAACACTAGCAAAGTAAATAGATTCACTAGCAAACAGGCGTATGCGGACTGCACTTTGCACTAGGCAGTTAAGTTAGTCAGCACGTGACCAGAGCTAATAAAAACAAACACATCAGCAACCTTTTTTTTTTTTTTAAATCTCCGAGCAAAGCACTAAAAATTCAGAGCAACTCTGAGTAATGAACATCACTCCCTCTATAAATGGCTGTCCTGTTGCTAATGGCAACATCTCTGTTCCTAAAGTTAGCTGAGCTCTTGCAGTGGTAAATTCAGTGTCCTCACGTAACTTGCAGGATTTAGTTCATCAGTTTTTCCAACTCCTGCAACCTTAAAACTGCATTTAAGCATAAACTTTTCCTTGCTTCTTGCAGAGAATTTGTGAAAGAAAAATTCAGATAAAGGTAAAGCCTGATTTATTGCATCCTGAATATGTAAGTGGATTCAATATTTAGTCTTGCCATTGTGTGAAACTGTTTTATCCCAAATGAATGGGTTTTTTTGTTTGTTTGGAATAGTTTCCTACAAAGCTGTAGGATGGATCATTTCATTCCAGGTGCAGATGGATGGAAGTAATTCATCCATATTATGAGACACTACTAAAATGAGACTTAAGACTATATCTTGTATTGCTGATAGTTTCACACTGTGGTTTACTGGTGCAATAGTTTATGGTTGCAGTTTTGCAAATAGATACACAGGTTATCCAATGTCTGTGGAAAATAATATAATAAAAATAATTTCTTGACCTCAGTTGTGAGCCTGCCTTTAGGTTTCAGAGATCCTTTCATCAAAGTCAATGAGGAGAAAAATGTAGTGACACAAGAACTTCTTGCAGTGAATTTTAAATTAGTCTGGAAATAAATATGTCTTAAGTTGTTTGGTCTTGAACTCAATAATCTAGAAAATTTAGAGTTATAAATGGGATATCTAAAGTGTTGTATTAAAAACTGTTTCCTTAAAAGTTAATTTCAAATTTCATTTTGACTTTTTAAAATGAAAAAAATTCTGAACAATAATTCTTTCTTCAGAATTATCATATTGTGGAAAGAATATCCAGCCCTGTATTAGTAACAAAAAAGATAAATGAGGAAAATGACTAAGTATTGGTTCATAAGCTTTATTGCATGTACTAAATGAACTAAATGAGTAAAGTACAACTTACTATTTTTCTTCTTCCTTGGCTTTTTGAAAGAAGGAATAGTAATCTAATGTCAATACTGACTGTCCTATCGTTAGAATAATTACATTCACGAAATGAATCTCTACAGAGAATCAGGTGTTGGTAGTATAATGCTCTGTAAAAGGATTTACTTAAAAGGATTTACTTAAGATAGGTATATCTACTCAGAATTTGTATCATGTAAACTCATTTCAGGAAACAAATAAATAAATAATCTTGATAATTCTGTGTTGGACAGGTCTATTTCATTCAGTGCAAATTTATATCATAGTCATTGCAACAGTGCCTGGGACTCTGTTTTTGGCTGATACTTAGGATTCCAGTTGATTTTCTGAGTGTTAAGGCATGTAGATGACATCGGGGAGGCAGGTGAAAAACGTGAAGACATACTTTTTTCACTAATTTACTGTTAGCAAGGGTTGATGAGTTGTTATGTTGGTTTTACACAGGCTGAGATGTCAGCATAAAGAACCAAAAGAACTGAAGAATCAGGTCGTGAATGCTACAAACAAAAAAAAAATGCTTGCATTTCAGAGACTTTCCTCTGAAGTACTTTGTGGCTGTCACTGCATGTGCAGTATACTTCCCTGCCAAGCAAATAGCAAGCTTGCAATGCTTTACAAGCTGTATTTGCTGACATAAAATATAAGTAAAAGCATAAAATATTGAGGAAGATATAACTTTATAGCACATTAAAAATAAAAAAAAATTAACAAGTGTGGCAGGTGAACATTTTACAAGCATCAAAGGAGTAGGTGGATTAGAGTATTATTGACAGCAGAACAAGCTATCTCACTATTAGCCCTTGAGTACTTTATTATTCCAGACCATTTCTAATTAGGTTAGCAAACCCTTAAATTGAACAGCAAAATGGGCATTCAATCCAAGTATTTCTGTGGTAGTACATGAGTATGAGCCCAAAACACTCTGTTCTGCATAGAAAACATTTGAGTTGTATGTGTGCAGAATGATGATATGGAAAACTGAAGGGGGGAAGAAAAGAACTACAAAAAGAAAATGTAACAACTCCTCATGCAGGTGGCCTTTCTGCATATGTTTGCTTATGGAGGAATTGCCATGCTGCATATAGGACAAAGAAAACTGAAGGCTATTTTGCAGAAAAAGGGATGAATTTCCACATTAGCATACTTAAGGACTTAGGTGCTCAGAATCAAGAACAAGTAAATTCTGTCTAAAGCTGGAAAAGGAAAAGAAAGGGAAAGACAGCAGGGAGGGGAAAGGCAAAAGTTTGTTGTGTCTGCAATTATGCAATAAAAAGGCCATGCAACAGCCTTCAATTCATAAAAATATAATGTGAAATGATGTACTGTTTCAAGCATACCTTGGGCAAATCTGTCTTTCTACTGGCATATCACATCTATCATATTTATCGTATTACATCTAAAGTCTTTATATATATACACTTCTGAGAAAAAGGAAAACATCTGGGTGTAGTTCACATGAAACATTACTACAGAATGTAGTGAAACCTGTGACGTAGAAAAAGTTTAAAATTTAAAAATTTAACATAAATATTATCTAGAATTCATTAAATAAATAATCTGACATAATCTAATATCAGGGATCCTGGTTTCTTGTATGATTAGTGAAGTGAGGTAGGTGCCTCTGTAGATTTCCAAGTGATCCCTTGCTTTACTTAATGAACTAATATCTTTGCAGTTAATTAATTTACAGGTGCCTGTAAGAATATGTAGTGTATGTAGGACTAAAAATAAAGAAATAAACTCCTAAGGTTTTTTTTTTTTTGAAAGATAGTGATATGAAGGGCAAGTCAATGACTCTGTCTTTTCTTTCATACCATCCAAGAAACAAAATAAGTAATAGATTCTAAGAACAACCAGAAAAATGAGACTATAAAAATGGCAATATTGTTAACAAGGTGGTCATTTCGGTACTGGAACAGAGAAGGGAAATGGCTTTTGGAACAATTTGATTTTGGTATTTCAGACATCTGGCCTTGTCAGATGCAGACAGTAGAGGACGGTTTCTACTTTAAGAGGTAACAGCCCAATAATAGCAGATTCCTCTCTTTTTCAGAATTATTCTTACAATGACAAGCTATATTCTCTGAAACTACCAGAGACAGAACCAAATTGGAAAAAAGAGAAGCTATTGAAGCTCATTCCATAGGCAGAAATGATAAAATATTGCAAAGTGTCAACTGTAAAAGGAGGTTCCAGATATGAGAGGATGCAGCTTGCGTTACCCTGGCCAGTCTAACTGAGCATTGTAAATATGAAATGATAAAACGAGACCTAGTAAGGAGTGGCTTATTGCTGGCATGGGAAACACTCAACTTCTAGCACAATTTCAGTTATGTCTGCATCTCGGTCTGGTAGAAGATGTAGCACAAAAAAAAAAGAAAAAAAGAAAGAAAGGGTTTACATGTCTCTTTCTTGGTTTTAAGAGAGAAAGATAATCTCTGAAAATCATGATTGAATGAAGACACAGATCAGGAAATACTTCTATTGAAAGTGCTTCACTAAGAAGTGAAAGACTAAAGCATTTCACATGGATATGGAAAATCTATGGATGACGTGAAACAGAAAGTGTCACTGGCAACTGTGTTTAGCAGGAAAAAGTGCAGGTCACACCAGAAGGTGAAGCAGTGTACAGCAACATGTGTTTCTCAGAATAATAAAAAATTATCAAGGCATTTTATCTTTAAGTAGAAACAAATCCTTATTACTTTTATCATGGAAACACACTACATGAACAGAATGCTGAAAGTCTTTACCAAAAGAAGTAATCATTTCAATAGTAAGTTAATCTAATATATTTTTGTAAAAGCAAATGAAAATATAGTCAAGAGTAGTTGCATGGAATACAACATAACATGTTTGTTGCCAGTATCTATATGAATTGGAGAACAATGTAGCTCTTGGAAAAACACAATACAAAGACTAATGCCTTCCCATTAGGTGGGCAGCAAAACAACAGAGTACCAGCCTTCCCAGGGAGGTGGTTGAGTCACCATCCCTGGAGGTACTTAAGAAAAGCATAGACTTGGTGCTTTGCACAGGCTAGAGTGGCAGGCATGGAGTGAGTTACCTTGTGGTTATTTTATCTATCAGATATTTAGGTTTCTTCCTTGGTGTGGATATGATTGGACTCAGTGATCTAGCAAGTCCTTTCCAACCAGGATTATTCTGTGATTCTGTGATCACTAGCACAAAGACAATTACTGAAGAGATATAACCACATGTCTTTATGGGAGATGGAGAGTTGCCAAGAAAATATAAAATAAAACTTGTGATGCTAGCAATTTTAAAAACAGTCTGTGACCTCTACTTTCTTGCCAGAGAAGGTAAGAAAAGAGTTAAAAGTTGGTGGAAGATCGAGGGGTATTTGACAGAAAAAGGTACTTAAAGATCCATATGAAATGACAGCTCAAAAACTCAGCAGAAAATTAGCATATGCATGTGGAAAAATAAAAGAAGCTTCTTATTAGCTTGCTTTACATAGACCCAATATAATCAAAGTTATATACTTTGAAAGTCCTCTTGGCCTTTCTTCTCCCTTGCTTTTTCATGAAAGGATCTAAGCATTAACAGTATTCATCATTACATTTGGAAGAGTACTGTGTTAGCTGGCTCCCAATCAGCATCTCTCTAGCAACAGAAGATTTCTGAAAAAGAAGTCTCAGATGGTGCCAGGGTTGCTTGGTATCCTTTACCATGCAGAAAATATGTTGGTTTATGGCAGAAATAAAACTGAACAGGATTAATTTTGAGATACTTTCAGCAAGCAGGTCTTACTCTGAATGAGGCTTCTACTTGTGAACAAGAACAGATAGGCATACTCTTCAGTCATAGAATTATTAGGAATTGGAGAGGACCTCGAAAGATCATCTAGTACAATCCCCCTACCACAGCAGGATCACCTAGACCAAGTTGCACAGGATCACATCCAGAAGGGTCATGAACGTCTCCAGAGAAGAAGACTCCACAACCCCTCTGGGCAGCCTGTTCCAATGCTCTGTTAACCTCACTGGGAAGAAGTTCCTGCTGATACTTATTTGGAACCTCCTCTGCTCCAGCTTGCACCCATTGCCCCTTGTCCTATCACGAGATGACCTTGAGAAGAGCCTGGCTCCATCCTCCTGACACCCACCCCTTACATATTTATGGACATGAATGAGGTCACCCCTCAGCCTCCTCTTCTTCAAGCTCAAGAGACCTAGCTGCCTCAGCTTTTCCTCATAAGGGATGTGTTTCTGCTTCCTTCATCATCTTTGTTCCTCTATGCTGGACACCCTCTAGCGCACACTACACCAGATGCAGTCTCGCCAGTGCAGAGTAGAGGGGGAGAAGATCCTCCTGTGATCTGCTAACCACCCCCCTTCTGATCCCCACCAGGATGCTGTTGGCCCTCTTGGCCACAAGAGCGCATTGCTGGCTCATAGTCATCCTGCTGTCCACTAGGACCCCCTGGTCCCTTTCTCCTCCGCTGCTCTCCAACAGGTCAGTCCCCAACCTATACTGGTACCTGGGGTTGTTATTGCCCAGATGCAGTACTCAACGTTTACTCTTGTACCTCATTAAATTTCTCATACACAGCTCTCTAGCCTGTCCAGTCCTAAGAAATAGAAAGTTCTGGTGAACCATCAAGTGGTTAACATGAGGAAGTGGCTTCAGTTTGCACCAGGGGCAACAGGTGTGGACATGCACCAGATTGGACATGAGGAAAAACCTCTGTATGGAAAGGGTCATCAGGCCTCAGAACAGGTTGTCTAGAGAGAGGTTTGAATCACCATCCCTGGACATGTTCAAGAGTTGTGTAAATCTGGAACTTAGTGATGTGGTTTAGCAGAGGGCTTGGCAGAGTTAGGATAATTGTTGGGTTCAATGATCTTAAAGGTCTTTTCCAACCTAGAGGATTCTATGATTTGTGGACACTGTTCTGTATCATGTCTGTCATCCAGAGGTAAAGGGATGAATAGTTGTTCAGTGTGTGTATGCTTATCTCCCCATCAAGGAAAACCTGCCTGGAGACTCAGATCTGACTGTTTAGTTTATATCAAAAAGTTACAGAGAAATTCTAAAAATTGTGTTGACTCTTCATATAGCTGCAGGAATTTGCAAAAGGACTAATCTTTATATACTTGGCTAATTTGAGAACACCTAAACTGGTCAGGGCATGTCTGCCAATACTGAATTCCTATTCAACAAATGGCCTTTCCATTTGGTTTCAAAGACTCTGAAAGGATGTTTCCTCTAAACTTTGGTAGCACCAAATAAAAGCAGTCCTGTGGAGAGGGACCTGGGGGTCCTGGTGGACAACAGGTTGACCATGGCACAGCAGTGTGCCCTGGTGGCCAAGAAGGCCAATGGGATCCTGGGGTGTATTAGGAGGAGTGTGTCCAGCAGATCGAGGGAAGTTCTTCTCCCCCTCTACTCTGCCCTGGTGAGGCCTCATCTTGAGTACTGTGTTCAGTTTTGGGCCCCCCAGTTTAGGAGGGACAAGGATCTACTGGAGAGGGTCCAGCGGAGGGCTAGAGGATGATTAGGGGACAGGAGGGCATGGCTTATGAAGAGAGGCTGAGGGACTTGGGGCTTTTTAGTCTGGAGAAGAGAAGACTTAGGGGAGATTTGATAAATGTTTATAAGTACCTGAAGGCTGGCCAGGAGGGAGGGGACAGGCTCTTTTCACTTGCTCCCTGTGATAGGACAAGGAGCAATGGGTGTAAGTTGCAGCAGAGGAGGTTCCGCCTCAACACAAGGGGGAACTTCTTTGCTGTGAGGGTCACAGAGCACTGGAACAGACTCCCCAGGGAGGTCGTGGAGTCTCCTTCTCTGGGGACTTTCAAGGCCCACCTGGATGCGTTCCTCTGTGATCTGTGTTAGATAGTTTTGTCCTGCTCCGGCAGGGGGGTTGGACTCGATGATCTCTTGGGTCCCTTCCAACCCCTAACATCCTATGATCCTATGATCCTATTAAGAAAAGAGAAAACTTCTGTAAATGATCTGGCTTTTGAGGAAGATGCCCAAGTGCACACACACTAATGTTGACCTGATGATAATCATGCTCAGTCAATCAATATAACTAACACATTTCAAATTGATTATTTATTCAACAGAAAACAATTTTATTCATTGCTGCAAAAGAAGAAAGATTCAAAGGGATAAAATTCTAACAGACTGTTTACCAAAGTAGTAAACACAAACCAGCTATGAGATTATGGAATGAAAATACTTTCAATCCTATGAGACCACTGAATAGCTATTCTCCTAGAGAGGCAAGAGCACAAAAAAGAATGTATCGTGAATACAGCGGTTTGCAGGGGTTGACTAGGATGGTTCAAACCTAAAAAACAGCTGTGAAGAACATAGGGAAAATCAGCAAACAGGAATATTCAAACAAACCCCCTAAGAAATCAGCAGCTAATATCATTAATTTCTGCAAAGCTACCTGACAGACCTCAGCAGCACATAGCAATGGCTCTACTTCCATGGCAGCTGCACATGTCATTCAACAACTAAAGTAAATATTTGGAACATGTGAAATGCTTAATCTCTTTATAGAAACCCAGGAGATTGATGCTAACTCCACTGATGCATGTTCTGTATTTACTGAAAAGTGATGACTTGCATGAGGGGATCCAGCCTACCCTTAGTAAATTTATGGATGACATCAAGTTGAGGGGGAATGTTTATCTGCTGAGAGGTAGGAACAAGCTGCAGAGGGACCTGGAGAGGCTGGATCAATGGGCCAAGGCCAATAGGATGAGATTCATTAAGACTGGGGGAAGAGTGACTGGAGAGTGGCCTGGTAGAGAGGAACTTGGCAACACTGGTCTCATGAGGAGAAGTTGAGGGAGCTGGGTTTGTTTAGCCTTTAGGAGACACAAGGGGGATCTTCTTGCTCTCTGTAACTACCTGAAGGAAGGTTGTGGTCAAGTGGGGGTCAGGCTCTTCTCCCAGGCAACTAGTGACCGGATGAGAGGGCCTGAAGCTATAACAAGAATGTTCAGATTGGGTGTTAGGAAGCACTCCCTCAGTGGAAGGGTGGTTAGACATTGTGGAATGCTCAGGGAAGTGGTGGAGTCCCTATCCCTGGAGGTATTAAAGGAAAAACTGGATGTAGCTCTTAATGCCATTGTCTAGCTGATGTGGTGTTGTTAGGTCATAGTCTGGATTTGATGACCTCAGAGGTCTTTTCTAGCCTCAGTAGTTCTGTGATTCTGTGATTTCATTTTCAACACTCCTATCAGAAGTTAACTCCTCAGCAAAGAAGACTTAGAGTAGTACATAGTTTAAAAAATACACGTAAAATTTGTGAAAATGTGCATGTACGACAATTATGACATATTGATCGCTTGCATCAGGATTCTCTGTAGTAGAATTCTTGATGGCAAGTATGTTAATCTTAAATATCAGAAGCCAAACCAGAAAAAAAATACTAGGGCAAGATCGTAAGATTTAAACTCAGCAACAATAATGATGCAGCATACATAAAAAAGAAAACCACTCCTAGAACAAATGGTTCTGTTTTTTCCTAAAAATCTTAGAAATCTTGTGGTGCTCTTTGTTAAGTCTCCTAATTATGATGACTGCAAAGGTATTGTCTTCAAAGAAGTCAAGTACATTCATATTTCTCACTGCAATAAAGAAAATAGATAACTTATTACAGCGACATGAGCTAAAAGCAAAGAGGGGTGTCCTCCCTCCAGCCCTTCTGCCAAGCATCAGAAGGACTGATCCAACCTAACCCAAGTTCAGAACTCAATTCAGATTTCTGAAGGAAGGTTGTAGTCTGGTGGGGATAGGGCTCTTCTCCCAGGCAACTAGGGACAGGATGAGAGCACAGGGCCTGAAGCTGCACCAGAGGAGGGTTAGGTTGGGTATTAGGAAATGCTTCTCACAGAAAGGGTAATCAGACACTGGAGGGGATTGCCCATGGAGGTGGTGGAGTCTCTGTCCCTGGAGGTGTTTAAGATTGGGCAGGGCACTTAGTTCCCTGATTTAGGTGATTGTGGTGGTGTTAGGTCCTAGGATGCACTTGATGATCTTACAGGTCTTTTCCATCCTTAATAATTGTGTATGTGTGTGATTCATTTCACAGACTTCATGAGACAATACATCAGTGGAGACAGCTTCGAAAAGGTTTCAGACACTTGTTTTAAAGAGACAAAACACATTTTAATTTGGTGGCGAAAAAGAATTTGTCAATTTATGTCATGGGTGTCAGTTAATATTGTCAGTGAGTTGTACCAGTCATAAACTCCTTTGGAATTGAAATTTCTTAGGGTTTTTCTTTTAATGAGGAGATATAAAATAACTGAAACACCCATGGTTTTCTAAAGTAAATAGAACAGTATGAATCTGAATTTAGAACAGCACACAAAATGTCAATCAAAATCAGAGATATGTTACATTGAAAAGTTTTTACATTAAAAGCAGTTCTGAAGCTGTGTATGATATAAAATCTTCCACTGCACAGTCATATTGTAAGAATTTTAGTGTTTCATCTTTTTATTTTGTGTAAGGATCACTCTGAAGCTCATCCTTATGTATTCAAATGTTTAGTTCTGCACTGGTTTATTAATATAACTGTTCTGCATCTTGGGAATTTCCTCACAAAGATGGATAAAAAATACCTGCTATCTGAAGATGCTCATTTCTATTCTTTTTTATATAAGAAATTTTATTTTATATGTTCTCTTAGCTTATAGAGTGTGTAGGTTTAACTGTGCTTCTCCAAGGAATTGTAGTTCCTTTGTAAATTTTGTAACTGTTAGTTTTGTCTCTTTGAGAACAAGAAGAGCTTTCAGATTTCTTCCAGAGAGGAAAGTTCTATTACAAATGTTTGACATACAGAGAGATTGATTTGCTCTACCATTTGCTTGTTTGTTAAAAAGGAACATTTCTCCTCATTTTTTACTTGCATTACACTAGCACCTGCAAATCCCAGTCCTGACACAAGATACAGCTATGTTTGGCAGTGGGGAAGTTTCTGAAGAACGATTCTGCCCTCTTTTAGGGAACTGGTGTGGAGTAATTAATTATCATGTTCCATGATGATTTTACCATTTGCCAGCTAGCATTTTGTCAGGCAGCATCTTTTCATTGCTTGTGCAATAGCCTGGCCCTAGCAGCTGTTTTTTGTGAAGCCAAAATGTAGAAGAAGAAAACTTAGCTGTATACACCCATGCATTCTGGATTACTTCCCCCAAAGGCCAAATAATGGATTTTGGATCCTTCTTTTTGCTGTACAGACCTTATGAACCTAAAGTTTTAGGGCAACCTTATGTCTTAGCTGAAGCTAGAGACAATCTTGTGCTCCACTGGGCATTAGTTGCAAACCTCTACCTCAAATACACAACGTTTGTCTAAGACTGGTACTTCAGACTGTAAAGAAGAGTAATTTGAGTGAAGATGGCACAGAACAGAGTTGAGTGGCTTGCACTCTGAGACACAGTATAGCCAATGAATTTCAGAGAAAAGCTGAACTTAGGTGACATGGCTGTCACCCCAGCACCTCAGGGTGCTTCACATGTCTTTTGGTCAAACACAAATACTAGAACAGGTTGCCTAGAGAAGTGGTAGGGATCCTACTCTTGGAGACATTCGAGGTAAGGCTTGATAGAGCTCTGAGTAATGTGTTCTAGTTAGAGATGTCCCTGATTATTGTAGGAGGTTTGGACTAGATGACCTTTGGAGATCCCTTCCAACCCAATACATTCTATGATTCTACGACTTGCTTTGTGTGTAGTCACTGTATTATATTTACTTTTCATAACCTTCTAGTTTTACACATTTCAAAGAGCTCAGCCAAGGTACTGAGTACACTCTGGTACACTGAGTACATTCAGGTACACTTTGCTTAGCCTGATTTTTTACAAATCTTTGTCTCTCTTAATGAAACCAAGGACTAAAGTAGTATAAGCCCTGAGTGTTCAACAAGCTGATCATCCCCCTGGCCTGAATGCCCCATAGTCCTTCTGGTGTCAGTTCAGTGCACTTAAGAGTATTAGGTCTTGCATTTTTAGTTTTGAAAGTAATGTGAGACTAAGTATTACTGGATAGCTAGTGTTCAAAAAACGCAAATGCCAAAAGTGCTGAAGAAAAAGTTCTCCAGCTGCCTAAAGCTCCTCTATTTTGCTAAAATTCAGTTTCTATGTTTTGCTCTTTACATAAATATATTCTTTATACTTTCAACATTCAGAGTCTCATAGGTGGTTTTAGAGAGGACTGAGTGTAAGTTATTTTCCTCATATGGAAGGAAAAGACTTTTTTTTTCTTGACCTTGTTAGTTTAAAAGATTTATAACCAGAAGACTAGATGAATAATTCCTCTGAACAATGTCCTGTAACTCTGGGAGAAGATAAAAAATTCTTACTTAAATTAATTACATTTTGGAGCTCAACATTATTTTACTCTATTTTACCTGAGGCAATCCAATTCCAATTTAATTGGAGAATTGTCTAATTAAAAGTGGAGAAAGGAGACAGTGGCAGAAATTCTTCCTGTCTCACTATATGGATAAAAATACCTCTTTATTTTGTTGCAACAAAGCCAGTGAGAGGGAGTTTCAAAAACCATTCTCTTGTACGGGTCTCTCCTCTGTGCAACTAAATTAAATAATTCACAATCAAAATGTATTCATGTCTTTGATATTGCATCTCATTTTTTACTTCAGGTTTCTGTACCAAAAACCAGTGCCAACAATAAGACATTGGTGGCCGTACCTAGATATCACAAATGAAGCCTAGTTTTCACATGCCTACCCATTAATTACAGGCTGCTGCCTCTATTGGGAGGCAGATATAAATGGGGACATGGAAATGGATAAACTTGCTGTTTTTATAAGAGATTGTTTAAGTCACAGCTCTAACATTTTCAAAGTGTAGTTAAACCTTATCCTCATAAACTTGAATTCTCCTGGCAGAATCCACAGATATGGACTGCTATTTGTTTTAGAAGTTGTTGTTGTAGTACTGAAGCACATAAAGGTTTTTAATGCAGTTATCCTCATCATATCCTATAAAGCAGTGTAATATTAATATTCCAAATTTATATTTATAATTTGTGGTGTGAGAGTATTTGTTTTGTTCTTCCAGGGAAATACATCCAGGCCCTGCAGTGTGGACTTGCCACAAGTAAATTCTTTACATATCTCCTATGGAAGCTCTGCACATGTAGGATTTTCAAAAAAAGCATCTACAGAGGAGGGAATAACATAAAATATGAATCCCTTTCTTTCAAGAAGACACAACACAAAACTAGCGATCTTCCAGGTTTGAGTCTTCCCACTGGCCATTTAAATCTCCATCTTTCAGGTGCACTCATTGGAGAAGTAGAAGGAAAAAAATATTATTTTCTACTACATTATTTCCACTCTTAGGAAATAATAATAATAACCCAGCAAGGCAAAATGCATTATCTACAGTTAGTGTTTTATGTTGAATGCATATGTAGATTCTGTGAGAGACATCTGAGTGCATATCCATTATGCATAATTTTTTAGAATAAATGTTTCCATTGGTTATTCAATGTTTCTCACATAGATCTTCTAATTATTCTTTTTTCTCTTACTTACTTAGTTACGCTTTGCTGTCACCTTTGCAGCTTATGCAGTGATTTGTCAAAAAGAACTCTCACTGCTAGTCTATGCAGAATACAGATTATCTGTTTAGCTTGCGGGATGAATCACATAGGGCAAAAGTGTTTGTGCCTCTTGTGTGGAAACTGACCTTATGCTGAGCCTATGATTCCTGCTAAACAGCCCTCAGGGGACAGATTGCTGAGGGACATAAAATCATGAAAAGGGGAGTGGGGAGGAAAGAGATTGATGTTGCTATATTGTATAAAGAAGAAACTAATTAGCAAATGAGAGGCTATGAAAAGATGGTGACAGAAGAAATTAGCATAGAAGTGATGGAGGAAGAAGTCTGACTTGAAAGGAAGGTGGCATCACTTGGGGAATAAGTTTAATCCTATATAAAAAAATACTGCAATTGAAGATTCTTATCTTTCTGGTGGGAGGATGCAGGGGTTATCAGGTGGAAGAGGACAGCTCAGTTTTATTTTTCCAAGAGAAAATTAAACAAACTTTTTTTTTTAATAAACTCTTATATGCTACAGAGATTTGTTGCCTCTTTTAGGTTTGCTTTAGCAAGCTTTTTGATGTTTTTGGAAGCCAGAGGTTGTCTCATCATCAGATGCTGAGATTATTTTGTACCTAAAGCAATAGGTATGAAAATAGCACCTGATACTGTACAGGCTTCTTTTTCACTCCTACTCTCCAAAAGGGTGAGGAAGAAGAAATATCATGACTCCAGTCATAATATGACTGCTCCTAAAAGCTCAAACATAGCCTGCACTACAGAGCTACTCAGTTCCATCAGTGTAACTCAAATTTTGAATTATAAGGGCTGCAATTTGCACTTGCAATGTTCAAGTAGGCATTTTAAAGTCAAGCTAAGCTTGTAAAATGTCCATGTATCATGCTGTCTTGTACCATGCTAATTTCTGCTATCGTCAATTATACTAATAAGATTTTCATTTAAGGAAAGAGGTTGGATATAAAACTGGATACATTCTTTGAGTTCTTTTTTCTTTTTAGATTATTTATTAGTGATAACAACTAATGTAGTCCTTAAGGGTAATGAATCCTATTAAATACTTTGAATTATCCCTAAATTAATATAGAAGTGCAGTTCCAGTGCTAAAGACCCACATAAGATTGGCAGAAGAACTAATATTTGTTTCTTATGAAAGCCCCTCTATTGCTTCCAGCTAAATTATGTATACAAAATGAAGTTCTTGTCTCTAATAGAGATGTACCATATGCAAGCAGATTAAAACACTATGTAGTGCTTACAGAAATCTATAGGTTTCATTCAGTGAATATCTCCACTTCTTGCAATGACTGTGTGATAACTCATTCACTGTGGCTGTTTCTCAGTGTGTTTAGCACATATGCTTGGTAAACACAACAATTACCTAGCACGTGATATAGATCAGTGTAATCACACAACATCAGTATGAGTGATTTTGTCTTCAGGGATAGAATTACTCCCTGAAGATGGAGCTTTCTAAAATGTATAGATGCTTTGAAAACCTCCTGATTTTATATGTTCCCTAGCTTCTCCAGCCAGTTTACTGTGGTACCTGCCTAATTGTTGGCTTCTCCTACCCCTGATCTCATGATGGTGGCTTTGGCTCCAGGGACATATTAGATGTCACTATAATAAGAGAGTACTTGATAGGAATGGTTATTAATATTCTATCTTTCAAACACAATGCCAAGTTTGAATTTAAATGCATTCCTATGGCTCCTATGCGCTACCAGAGATTTGCTACCATGAAAAGCCAGTCTGACTTCAGCTCCTGAACCTAAGAGAGATTTAAGGAAGGATTACTAGCAAAGAACACTGAGGAAAATGCCTGGAATAGAATAAGAAGATTAGTTGTTAGGTTTTGTATTCAGGAAAGTCTTAATTTCCATAATTCTGGAGTGAATAATATATGGATAAGATATGAAGTTCCTCCATATCCCACCTCATGCAGCTAATTATGGTTGGGTAGTGAAAACAACACAGGTTCTTTTATCCAGCATCTCAGCAGAGTGGAGTTTTCCCATTAGTCCCCTGAACAGAAGCAGGATATGCCTGCTGCCTATGCATGCTGCATGTTATCCTCTGACAGCGAAAAAATGTTCACACGCTGCAAAAAGGAAGTCCAAAAAATTGTTGAACACAAACAAAACTAACAAAAAGTATATTAGTTGACAAACATCCTAGAATTTTCTTTACTTCAGAGAACAGAATGGTTCAAAATGTTCAGTATTGTATTTTATTGTCTATTTGTTAGCTTCTTGGATAATGAATTCACTACATCTTTGAAAAGAAAATGGTTGTTTATTTTGGGAGAAGGGGGTTATTATGATTTTTTTTTTTTATTTAGGTGTTTTGTAAAGAGGTAAAGCCAAATTCTGAGTTTAACACCAATTTAACTTTTATGTTCTTGACCCTTCTGTACGATTTCTGTTCTTTTTGATGCTTACAATTAATTTTTCCTATGAAGATTTCAGAACTGGTAATCAAGCAATATTCTTTGGAGACATATTTAATTTTTTGAACAATAATATATCTTGTTTTCTTTAAAGGTTTTTTAAACCATTCCTCAAAGTTTTCACCTTCTTCAGTTGCTGTATTATACCCAAACTTACCTGTCTTTTCAACTCCACTGTCATCAACAGCCAGTGTATAATTATTGCACAGTGCATATATATGCAACTTGTGCTGTATAGAAATGGGCAAAGAAGGAAACTAGGAACGAGACCTCCTCTGTATTCCTTCCTTGAAAAGTCTCCATTTTGCACCAAACTAACAAAACTGCTTGGTTACTGTAACAGCAGCGTTTTGTTGCTTTCTGAGGTGTCGTAGCTTGTCAGACACAATCATACTTCTCAGTTTTCATAGATTTTTGGTATTCTTGACCACCTATCATCCCAAGTTTTGTCACATAGTTACCTGCTGCTAAAAGCTATTGCAGAAGCATAATTAGTAAGGCCAAGGAAGATCATTACATCATCCAGAATGTCCTTCCTACAATACAGCTATACCTAGCAATATCACTTCAAGACTAAGATCTTCAGAGCTTGCTCTCTCAGATGAAAACACTTCTGCAGAACTTAAGCAAGAACTCACTCAGTGATTTGTGGAGGTGATGGGAATCAGCGCATTCAGATGGAGTTTCCATAATCTGTTGTTCTGAAAATCAGATTTTCCTTAATAGTATTACTCTCATGTAGAAATAGATTTCTATGCACAAAAAAAGCAGATAGATAAAACTTATAAAATGGTTACTGTGCAAAGCAAGATAAAATCTGTCCACAAAAAAGAGACAAATTAATTTGATGTCCACATAAAATGTTTAAAAATGTACAGTAGGATTCCTCCCCTGTTAACTGTGAAAAGGTCATGACCTCTCATAATGATTTTATCAATAAAATACTGATTAATAATTAAAGCTCCTTTAATTATAAATGGGAGACTCAATTAGGTCTTTGTACAGGTAATTCCATGGAAGCTTCTGTACTCAAGGAGAAAGATGTTTTGGGGAGGATCAGATGCTCCTTTACAGCTTGATCAACTGGAACAGTACTCAGTGGTCAACAACTAGGTTGTACTTGTATCTGGACACATGAATTGGCTGAATATAATACACTTTTGGTAGATCAGCTAGTCACTTAAAATAATATTTATGTTGAATTATTACCATATTAGCTCTGCATACAGCTCATTTCTCACTCTTCATGAGCTGCGAGAGAAGCCTCAACCATTGGCTGAGACTGGATACCTAATGCGAATGGTGATGGACAATGATTAAATCCTTCTGAAGCACTACTGATTGAGAAGGTTTTTACTTTTTCTTTGCTGTGACTCCCACCAGACATAAGTAAAAAATCCTGCAGTTCACTGAATAGTTTTCAAAAAACGGAGCTTTCTTCAAAATGGGTATTTAACTGTATTTGCCAAACTTTCAGGAATGCTTTGAGCATTTTGCAGAAGACACTGAACATAGTATGTAAGGCTGTGTTATATTCTAAGGCTCCACCACGTCTGTATTTACAAGACTTAACTGTACATATACAGTGCCCTACAGGTTTTTCTCCCTTCATGAATTTAGGCAGTTTTTCAAACAAAGTGTGTATTATGTATGCAGCAAGGGAAATGTCTGCTTCAGAGAAGCTGAGGTCTCAAAGGTAAACATGTATAAATGTTTATACATTTTTTAACACATATTATTTACCCAGAAGAGCACAACAGCTGCTTCAGAGTTGTTCTGGTCTCAATGGTAAATAGGTATTTTGGCAGTTGCTTGAAACAGAAATTATTCTTTGGTGCCATTCCATTCTAGCCTCTCTACTTGTTATTCTAATGATCATTCTAAAGGAATCAGATGCCAGAATAGATTGATTTCACTACACATGAGGCTTCTCACAGATTACAGCAGTATGTCCATGAAAAGCCCTGAACAGTAGAGGGCATCTTTTCTTTTTGTTTCATTCTCTAAGTAATAATTTAGTTTCTACTCCTCCATTCCTCCATTGACCTTGTGATTTGCATGGCCTTCAAATAGAAATGAATCCGTTCCTATTCAGTGTCACCAGGGAGCATACATATACTATAAAGTTTGTAGGTTTTCACCAAATAGTCTCATCCTGGCTACCAGTAGCAATCCAATTGCAATGGCATGGTACTATCTAGATCTGATTATGCGCCCTAGTCACTATCCCAAACACCAGATGAGCCTAAAAGAAATCTCATTACTACTGTCTGCACAGAGAGAGCAAATGCTCTCATACATGCTGCAATGACTGTACTGATGGCTGTATAGACAAAAAGTGGCTTGACACATTGAAGACACAGCTGGATGCTAATTCAGCCTGCAAGAAAGGAGTAACTTGCCCCCTCCAACCTGCCTCACCCAGCACTGGAATCTACAAGCTCATTTCTCCAGTGAATAGTTCACAGGTTTATTTTCACATTCAGGCCTACAGCAAATCACTAATTAAATCCCAGGTGCACAAATCATGTGCATCACTAATGTTATATTTTTGTAATCCTCCTGGCTGTGCTAATTTGTTGTAGCATCAGTTCACTCTCTTAACTAAAATCCTCTGCAGTACTAGAGATGGTTGTTAGCTATGATTAGTCCTGTTGTACTATATGTCCTGAAATTTATCAACCAGATCTAATTTTTCTGTTCTGTTTTTTCTGTTCTAGTTGTTTCCCTACATCCTCATGTATCTAAATGAATTATTTGATCTAATTGTAATGAATAGATCATACTGTCTCTTTTGCCCTATGTGTTTATCTGTGCCAAATGCTATTTATTTTTAATGTAGAAGAGTGGTTATCAAACCACCACATCAGTGCAAACTCATTTTTGCTGTCATTGTACATTCAGATATTAAACAATTAAATACAGCAGTACATATTTGAAAGGTCCAATACAGAGATGCACAGAGAGCTGAGGGTTCTTGTCTGTTAAGCTGATACAGAAAATTCTTCAGAGGTGATTTGGAGAGCTTAACACTAAAAGTAAAAATGATTCATTAAATCAAGCACTGGAGTAAATTTTTAGAGGTGATCTACTGAAGTTGCTTTTTTACATATCAGGACACAGAGGAAATAAAAATGCCCTTGAATTTATAAAAAAAAATGTACTGTGTTACTATTTACTCATAAGCTATCTTAACCTTTAGTGCTTTCCTTATAGCTTTGAATGCAAGATTATTTTATGTTGTTATTTTGTTAGTGTCATACTGAGTATGGCAAATAATTAAGGCAAAACCATTCATAACGTTAAAACATTAGATGTCTCACAGACTTGGTGATGAGATGAAGAAATAACATTGTGAAATCACAGATAGGACAGGAAATGCTTAAGCCAACTGCGGCTTTGGTATACAGCTTAAGATAGTTTTGTAGACCTTCTCTGCAGTTATTGGAGAACACTAGTCACCTCTAGAAAGTAATTCAACTCAGCCATCACAGGGATTTGAGGATTCATTAATTGTGTCTCAGGAGGTGAAATGCACACTGAAATGAATTTTCCTATAGTATGTTTATCCAGTAGTCAACTGATAGGAATTTACAGTCTTCAGCTTGAGTTCATACATTATTCTGTATTCACAAACTAACATAACATTTGCTGACAGCATTAGATTAGATTAAAAGACAGGGCAAAGTGAACAAATGAAATATTTCACTACTGCTAGAAGATACAGATCACAGGAGATTAGTTCCTCTTGCTCTTCTAGGAAAGCTGTAGTCCTGTATACAGTTCTTGACAGGGTAGTGTAGGTGGTTTAATCAGTGTTCATGTTAGCTAGAGAGGTTAATGTTTTAGTTTAGTAATTTCTCCTGCATCAGTATCACTTTTACCCATAAAGCAGTATTTGAAGAACTTTATTTAACAGAGCTGTTACAAGTTGGCAAACAAGTGCTGTGGCCATTAAGTGTAAAAGTTCATGGGATATCTAATGACTGAAATGCATTTCAGTGAAATATGAACAGTTTATAAATACTTCATATCTGGATTCAAGTGATAAAAATGCATCTATAAGGTCTGTTTTCAGACAGGAGGTAAAGGAGGTGAGAATGTTTAGGTGGGAGATACAATAAAGTATCTGCACCATATCATATGTATCAATCATACAGCAGTGTAGTTTAGCCAGTTTATGAGCAATTTTAATTGAGATTTTATTGCCTTTCTGGTGTTGTATTAGCTGTTTGTGTCTTCATATACTTGCTAATATATTAAGATGTTCTATAGTAGAGTTGGCTTGATGCTATCTGTGAATCTTAGTTTACTAATGAAACCCAAAATATTATTTCCATCCACATAAAAGAGAAGTCCAGGTATTGCAGCCTCAGTCTAAACTTGCAATACTTAATGCTTATAAGTCTCCTGATAGCTGTCTATGTTTTCTAAGGCCATGAGGGGATCACAACTTTCTTACCAAACCCAAATTCTTTTTACAGTTTTTGTATATCAGATCAGCAAAATGGAGGGACCTGACACAGCAGGTTTACTAATTTGTCTTCCGTGATTAACTTTCAGCTATGGTTCTTTTCTTCCATTGTACCATTGGGATTACTGGGTGTTTTTAAAGCAAACTCTATTTTCAGGAGCAGACACCAATGCGTGCATTCAATTGCCTGCACTTAAAAACCTTTTCATTTTACCTCACTCCATTATGTTACAGAAAACTGATCCTTTTTCATAATGACTTCTGGTTAGCTACCTTCTACCAGTCTTATTTATAAGTCTTTCGATGAATTTATTAATCCTAAGACTCTATCAAAATATCTAACCTTCGTTTCTTAATTCCTTTCTAATGATCTGGAATCATGATTGCTAAAAGATTTACTACATACCTCTGACTTTCGAGTTCTTCATCAGTCTCCATGCTGCATTTTTTCTTATGTGTCACACATTTGAGACCATCTCCTTTGGACCTTTTGGCATGGAATTAAAAATAGTTTCATTCTTTAAATATTCTATCATTTATTTTTTGTGTAAAAGACAGAAAGGAATCAATCCTTTCCTCTTTTAACAAATTTCAAAGGAAAACATTGCTAGTCTAACTCTGACTGCTGGTCACGGTAAATTAAAGTGAAGATGTGGGCAACTTTCCCAGTAGTTGAGAGAAAGATGGGGTATGACTTTCTCTAGGCTTTATCTTAATTCATCTCATTAATTTAATACTTAGAATTTAAATATGGCTTTTATCTGCATAGGTTTTTATAAATGTTCACCACACAACTTCCCTGAAATAGAACTAGACTATTTCTGCTTTACAGGAAAGGGTTCATCAGAGAAGTTACATGAATAGATCAAGATAAAATCAAAATTTCCCAAAATTTCCAGTCTCTCAATATGAGTCTGTCTGTCGATCGATCTATCTATCTATCTATCTATCTATCTATCTATCTATCTATCTATGTCTGTTCTAGTTTTATGGCTAGGAATGACAAACATTTTTATTCTCTATCCTGGGTTCAAATGATGGTCTAGATTAGTTCCGTGTTGATGCCTGAAATTCTAGCACACGAACCAGCTCTTTCCAAGAAGTCAACAGGCAACGAAGCAAATTTACTAAAAATAAAAAATTGAACCTACAATCAAGAAGAAAAGGAAAAACCTCTAAATAAGTAAAAAAACAATCAAACAAAAAAAACAACCAAATGAAAAAAAAGTAAAACAGAAACTGTATCATATTACACACACTCTGAGAGAAATGGGAGACACCATGGGTTTTGGCATCAGATAAGAGCCCTGGAAAAAAATAATACGCTCTAATCAGAGGGAGAATTCAGCCATCACCTCCATCCACCCAAATCAGTAGGGCTCCTGAGGCCGTCTTCCATTGTAATGTTTGTGGAAAAGTTTCTTTTCTGGTCCTTTTGCAGATGCCAGTTTCTTCTGTACATCTCAGACTTGCTTCTCATTCCTCTTGTTTGGGAGTTCTTCACAACGTGATTATGGCCAGCAGATCCTATCCATGATCTCTGAGGCTGCAACAGCATCTCAGCTGCAGGGACAGGGACAGACACTTCAGAACCCAGTCTTTTTCTATTTACCAAAGGTTTAAGACATCAGTCCCATCTTCTCTTCTTAGCACAAAACTTTTGGCCAAGCAGTAGGAACCTTCAGAAGCCCACCTTAGGACCTCACTCTCTCCCACTCATTTAGGTTCCTTCCAGTGTCTCAGTGGCAGAATTAAGATATACTATCTGCGTCAGGCGCATGGCCCTGTTTGTGTAGGGCTAAGCCTGTGGTGAGGACAGAGGCAACATGGCGCTGGTCACGTGAGGCTACTCCTGTTGTTGTAAATAAGGACTGCTCCAGGGCCTCTCAATCTCTTTCCTCCTTTTTTTCCCTTCCTTTTTTCCTCTCTTTTTCTCCTTTTCCCTTCTCTCAAGTGGTTAAAGCTCTGACAGAGGGAAAGCTTTAATTGCTCATCACCTCCTTGCGTCTGCAAAGAAGACCAAGTTACAGGACCAGTGTGGGCAGTGGCAACTTGCTTCAGCATGCTGCTACTGCTCTGGAGGCAGGAACTGAGCCAGAGCTGGCTCCTGCTGCTGAACCGCAGTGACCACCCTGCAGCCAGGCCAAGCTCATTCCAAGTGAGGCGGCGCTATCATTGCCATGGTAGGGTGTCCAGGCCGGGTCCTTCCCACCTAGAGGGGTGGGGGCAGGGGTGCTCAGCCCAGCAGAGCTCTCTGCCTGCCAAGAGGAAGAAGAGCAGAAATCCATAAGTCAGCTCACTTTTATAGTCTTTGTCCAGCAATCGATCTCTGGGAACAAGGGATTGATAACTATCTCTAGTATCAAAACAAAATGCACTTTCAGCATAAAAGCACAAAATTAAATATCTGAAAATTTGGACAATTTTCAAATGAAAACATTCTTTTATGCACATGGTAGCTGCACTGGAAGGAAAACTAAATCTAAGCTGTTATTGTTTCATAGCTGCTACTCCTACTTCAGTCATCAAGGAGCTGCTTTTGAAACTTTTTTTGTTTTGAAACTTTTCCTGACACAATGTTCATTTCATTACTTCGGTCACTGTGCACAATGTTCTGCCTCTGCAGATCTATCAAAGATAGGCCAGATTTCTGAGCAGGATCTTTCTCGTGCTCTTTCTGCATCTTCTCTTTTTCATCTAGACTAAGTGAAACTGATGGATCTAAATGGAAGTGAAGGCACTTCACATCCACTGAGGGGTAGCAAACAAGAAATTGTTTATGGATTGAAGAAATTACATCAACTTCTGTATGATAGGCTTCTGCTTTTTGTAACAACTTGACATGACATTCCATGCCATCACATCATCAATTTTTAGAAGATGGGGAAGACTATTTTGATTCTATTAACTTTCTATATAATATTGATCTTCCTCTTCTCACTTCAATGACATGATTTCAGATGCCTTCCTTCCATTTTATGTGTAAGCTGCTTGGTTTTTTTAAAACTGGCCTTTGTTGAAGTATTCTGCTTGACTCAGTCTTCTCTACAATAAACGCAGCTAAATTGCAATTGTGCGTAAAGTATTACAGTGAGGACTCCACTGATGATTTTATATATTGAAAAGAATCATGAGTTTGAATTTTAGACTTTGCTTATGTTCAAGTTTCTCCTTGAAAAAGTCAGTTTGACTTTGGGGAAGAATCCTTCATAGTCAGAGCTAGTGATACAGTTATGACTCTGTTGTGGATTGAATGTCCTGAATTGGTCCTTTTCATAGAATCATATTATCGTTAGGGATTGGAAGGGACCTCAAAAGATCATCTAGTCCAATACCCCTGCCACAGCAGGATCACCTAGTCCAAGTTGCACAGGAACACATCCACGCGGGTCTTGAGTGTCTCCAGAGAAGGAGACTGTGCAACACCCCTGGGCAGCCTGTTCCAATGTTCCGTTACCCTCACTGGGAAGAAATTCCTTCTGATATTTATATGGAACCTCCGATGTTCTGGCTTGCACCTATTACCCCTTGTCCTATCACTAGATGACTTTGAGAGGAGCCTGGCTCCATCCTTCTGACACCCACCTCTCACATATTTGTAGGATTAGTGAGATCACTCGTCAGTCTCTTCTTCTCCAAGGTCAAGAGAAGCAGGTCCCTCAGCCGTTCCTCATAAGGGAGGTGTTCTACTTCCTTCATCATCTTTGTTTCTCTACACTGGACAACCTCCAGCATCTTTGTGTCCTTCTTGAACTAAGTGGCTCAGAACTGGGGACACAATGCCCCAGATGCGTTCNATACAGGCCTGCAGCTAGACTCTGTCCCATTGACCACTGTGCTCTAGTTTCAGGTAGAATTTACCAGGCAAAAAGGAACTTTGGAGAAAAAGAAAGATATTATTGGACCCAGATGAAGAAAGAAAGAAGAAGCCCCAGACGAGTAAACAGACAGACATTATGTCACAATGCCATTCCACACATTCTGAGATGCCCTGGTGGGGCAGGGCTTATGCTGCAGACAAATGAATGACTGAGACCACCCCTGGGGCAAAGGCTCACTCCCAGGCTCTGCCAAGGTCAGTGGCTCCAAACCATCTACACTGTCTCTCTTTCTGCTTTTGGTGAGGTCCTCAGGGTACCATGTGGCATGGCTTTGAGATGGGCTGGCAGATGGGCTGGGACAGATGTGCATACCTTCAGATGACAACAGGCACTCAGGCACAACAATGTGTGCTTCACTTCCTGTCTATTGTAAATTTTGTCTAAGGTTGAAAAATCACAAGTCCCTTTGGCTTTTGTGGCACACACAGTCCAACCATCAATGAAGAAAAACATCAGATGCCCCTTGGACTTCTTTCTCCCTCTTACATGTTTCCTGGTTCCTCAGTCATAGCTGTGACATAGCTTCTTCAACCTTCAGGCAGAGCAAAGCCAAGATGGCACCAGCTGCATGGCCAAGATGGTGCCTATCAGTCTGTCAATTAGTTGCTTTGGCCTCAAACTCCTGTGCCTCCTTTTGATATGTGCACTTCTTTAGTCTTTTCAAATCCAGGAAACTGCCCTGCCTAGGGGACTAGAAAAGGACAGCTGCAAATTAATACAAAAATATATTTTTATAATTAATATAAAAATGCTGATTCTTTTTGACTGTCACCTGCCCTCAGCCCACACAACTTCCTAGTTATTATTTTGGAAAGATGAGTCAGAAAATGTTGTTGGTGTATTGACTTATTAAGACCTTGTGCAACTAACTTTTTTCATTCAGTCTTTTATATCTAGTGAGTCTCTTTTTTAAGAAATGTGTTAAGAAATGTGCTGTTGCTACGCAACTGTGAATGAAACATATAGGGAAAAAGATCAGGAATAGAGGAAGACAAGAGGGAGGTAAAAAAGGAAAGATGTTCTTGGGAAAAAAAAAAGTCGTCAGACTGTGACTTGAAAATCAAAGAAAATCTTTTTCTTTAGCCGTGCAAAGTAAGGAGGTAGAAATTAATCTCCCCTCTTGATCTCCACTCCTTCACCTTGTCCAATCACCTCAAGTTTGTAGGGCATGGCGATACTACTGAACAATTTGAGAAACAGGAGCTTGTGTGGTTGAGGTGGCTGGCAGATATTCCCTGCTCACCAATTTTTTTTTCTGGGTCACCAAAGGCAAACTGTTTAAAATCCTGTCATAATTTCATTCTTCTACAACAGGGATAACACCTCTAACTCCTACTTTGTCAGTTTAGACTACAAAAGCTTCATAATAAACACAAATCCCAGTGAGGTCTCAGGGTCTCTTTGCTGTAATGATAGCATGGAAAAGTAAAATAGAGATCATCACCTGTTACTGACCTTTCCACTCTGGTAGGTGCAAAACCTCTTACAGTGTTTGATATTGAGGCCTGATACATTCCCACTCTATCTTACTCTCCACACTTCATGGATGTGAGGAGGATTTCACCTCATCTCACTCCAGGCCTTCCCAAGGAAGTATTTGTTCCTTGGAAACAAGTCTCCTTTTGTCCTCAGAGGACATACCTCTAGATGTATTTCACACTTCAGAAATGCTCTTCTTGCCTTTTTTTGAAAACCTTAGGTCAAAAATCTAGAATAAATAGGTGTGTAATTGGGTTAATTCTCTAAGATGTATCCAGGCCGCTTTGGTTTGTACACGTATTGTACAGCGTGGTGTTTTTACACAGTGCAAATCTGCCCTTACTTCCTAAAAAGAAATTTCCAAGCAGAGTAAGAAAAGACACAGAAGGTAGAACCAAGCTCTGTGAGAGAACTGGCAGGACAATGTTGCCTCACGCAGAATTAACTTGTTTGTGCAGTCTTGTTAAAGTAGAAGTGGCATTTTACTTGCTCTGATGAAGACAATTAATTTCACTATGATTAACATTTCTGCTTCTTAGAGATATTTGCTGGTGTTCAGCTTTTTTGCTTGTGATGGAGGATCATTTTAAAACATAATTAAAAGCTCCATTCTCTGTACTGACATGACAGTGCTTCCAAATATTGAATTTTTATCTACTGTTTTGAAGTTATTCAGGGTTTTGTTTCAATAATTGGCATAGCTGATATGCTAGTCACTTGTGCTTTCAAAATGAGGAGCAGTCATCATTGGCCACGAAATAAGATACGGATAGTCCTGGTGAAGATTTCTCCTCAATGCACTGCAGTGCACCATTATGGGGCAAGCCAACTCTCTTTTGTGTACCTTCAATAACCTTTCTTTATATTATCTATTCAGACAACAAACTCTTTGTTGGAAAACTTCAGCTCTTAGGCAAAGTATTTAACAGTAGAGCATCTAAGGCATGTTAGATCAGGAGGCTAAAATTTGTGTCATATTGTCCATGTATGAGTAGATCCTAGTTAGGATACTGATAAACCTTAATCTTACACTTAGTTCTGGACAAATCCTTGATTAAATTAATCTTCACTGTGTGTTATCACATCTTCTATTATGGAGGAATTTCCTCAATCATAACAATTGCTGCGCAGCTAGAATCTGTGACTGCTGTGGCTGTTTCAGTGACCCACCCATCTCAATCAATGAACCCTATAACTTTCAGCCACTACTGGTGCAGATGAACTTTGTTCTACTACAGCTGAAGGAAATGCTCTGCATCCCCTCAACATTGCCTTCTCCATGCTGAGTTCTGACACCAGTTCCATGGCATGACTGTTTATGCCTGAATGGCTGGTAGAGCAGAAATGTGAACCTATTAAATAAATATTCCTTCTGACTTTCTAATGGTTTGTATGTAGCAAACATTTCTCATTTGTCTTGTATGAGATATAATTAATTTTAAAGTAGTAAATAATTTTGCATATATAAAGCTGCATTCTTTTAGGTCATTAGTAGACAGGGAGCATCAGCAATAAGCAGGTAATTGTAATGCAAGCTTCAGGTAGCTGGTGTTAGATGTTGTATTAATTTTCAGTGATAATTAACTGTGGTCAACAGCTATTGACTAAACAGTGTGAATCTCTGGAGACTGTAGAACTCTAGTTTGCAAACTGGTTTTTCTGCGTCATGATGAGATTTTAACATAGTTCAAAATTAGCTGCCAAATGTACATTGTACCTGGAAAGCATGCGATGCCTCATGGGAGAATAAAAAGGAGAATGAAAACCCAAACTCTTAGAACTAAATTTGAATTGCCAGTTGTTCCTGCTTGGCAGTGGAATGACCAAAGAAATAATATTTTAGATATAAATTATAAAGTTTTTTTAAAGACATACTTTTTTTAAGAGATTGAAACCCCATAAGCAGAGTGAATGCACCATGCATCTTATATAATGGAAATAAGATTGACTTTCTGCCACACTGTTAGAATAGCTGCCAAAAGCCACATTTGCTATAACCAATCTCTGCTGTTTACTTTCTTCTTCTGCGAAGACCTTGTTACATAAAAAGTTAACCAGTTCCCAACACTGCAGATTTTAGAAATATCCCCGTCACGTGTTGTACTGAATCATTAATTAACGATCTGAATTCTCTCATTATTTAGCTTTTTAAAAAAGGAGGTAAAATAATATGCACTTTTGATATGAAAAAGTTATTTAGATATAAAAAAAAAATATTCCAACTGTATGTTTCTATTGTGGAATAGCAGAGGAATTATTAGAAGCAAAACAATGACCAAAGCCCCTGTTTGGTTTTTTCATATAGACTTCTAAAATTTAAATATTTGTTGATGACTGGATATTTTGAGAGCAATTTTATCAGCAAGGTTACCAAAGTTTCTTTGCAAACTACCATTCAGACTGTGGAAGAGATCTTGGTTTACATAAGTCCAACATATTTCAAATATTTACTTTAAATAATGAGGCAATGTTTAATTATAATACTGACATTTCAAAATTAATATTCACATTAATACTAGGTAAATACAAATATCTATATATGGCTTTGAAAACTCACAAAACAGGAGGAAAATGGAGGAAGGGGGTATGTCAAACATTGTGTTAGGAAAAAGGGACAGAACCTCCTGAACATAGTTTTTTCTGTTTCATATTAACATCTGTATGTTGGTCTTTTTCTTCAGTAATGTTACACTACAACTAGACAAATGATAAATTAGAAGTTCTTCTCTAATACAGGGTTAAAACAACAGAAAAGACTCCATCACAATTTTATAGTTTCATAAGAATACAGATTTGCCTAGTAGAACTTTTCCAAACAGAAAAAAATTCTTCAGTTAGAGCAAACAAAATAGATCTTTCCCTTAGAATATGCCTTGTTTTCAAGTCAAGTACTTTTATGGTGTTTTTTAACTCCTTAAAGACTTCAAGGAGTAAATGCTTGTAAAAATACCCCACAAAACTGTTTTAGAGTTGTTCTGATGGACTAGAGAAGTGTGTGTTACTCTGCTGTATTGTGGTAGGTTGCAGGTTGTGTTTATACTGTGGGGATGACAGGGCAAGTTGAGTTAGACATTACAAAAAACTTCTTCCTGGAAAGAGTCATGAGGTTGAATCACCATCCCTGGACATGTTTCAATGTTGTGCAGGTATGGAGCTTGGGGCCATGGCTTAGCAGTGGGTTTGGGACAGATGGGTTAATGATTGGACATGATGATTTTAAAGGTATATTCCATGATTCTATATTGTGTTTGGCTATGTATGTGTGTGCCTATCAATGGAATGGTATTTGTACAAAAGAGAAATTGGAGTTTTCTTGTTGCAGAGATAGGGGTAATTCTAGCTGTTGTGGACAAAGAAGGCCAGCAGCTTTGTCTGAGGCTGTGAATGTTGAAATGTTTTGGGGGATGGATGTGGAACTGGATCCAGTGTTCCAGGTTTGTCCCTCCCTGAACAGACAGGACATTGTGGGGATTCTTTACTCCTCTTGCTACAGAAAGAAGTACTTTACAGTTGTGACAGCCAGTGGAACTTAAAAAAAAATGAGTGAAAATAAGATAATATATCACTTTAACAGCTAATATTTCTATTAGGAGTATTTTGAGAGGTGTCCCTGCCCATGTCCCTTTCAGCTTAAACCATGAAACTGTGGTGGCATAAATTTCTGTGAGGCTGACTCAAGAAAACAGCGTGTAACAGAAGGCTGCTTTTGACTATCCATCAGGGTGGATGATACTCTGATGGATGGTATGGGTCTGGAACAGTTTTTCAACATTGGCAGAAGTAAAAAAGTGTTATTACTTTAAAGACACAGATCTGTTGAAAGCACTTCATGAAGAAAAGTTAAGATACCATTTCAAAATCAGTTGAGAATTATTTGGGTAACCATAAAGTTATAGAGGGGAGTAGAAATGGAAGTCAAACAGAAGGCATTTTTACTTAACATCTATATGTCTTTGGTATGTTTTTCTGTCATTACCTTGGGTGCTTCTGCTGCATCTGTCAAGTATGTAAGACAGAATTTGCCTCCTGCCTCTTTTTTGATCCATGCCTTAAAGATGTAGCTTTTCATCCTGAGTTTCTTAGGAAAGCAAACTATTTGTTATATTTTCCTGCTCCTGAGAGGAGTGACTGGAATGGACTAGCATATACTTCTTGAATCTAATGATCAGCAAATGACCTTTCAGGGCACCCTAATGCATTCTAATCTTAATTGGGTTTTGAATGCCTCAATATACTACCTGTCTACCAGGTGCAGCATATGCAGCACTGTGCTTAAGGGGGGTATAGGGAAATGGTGATTGCTCAAGCTTCAGTTCACAAATGTTCTTCCTAAAATCTTAAATATCTAAAAGGGAAAAGTGGGTATTGTATGGCACAGAATCATGTAGATATGTGAGAAAGGAGTGTACCTTTTTCAGTGTAATATCCCCCGAGATGGACTCTTTCCCTTGAAAACCAATCTCCAGGACTAATAGTCGAACTCATTTGTATCTGTTGTGTAATGTAGGGTATGTATTTTACTGCAGTGATATAATGTATAAATGTAAATTAGGACCTGGTCTATTTCTGTATTTTTAGCTGGTAATTGAAAAAGTTGTTTCAGTCCGTGCTTACTCACCTCAATTTGTACTGAAAGTTTCAGAGACTGTGAACACTTATCTCTTTCACTATAAACAAAACATGTTCTTGAAAAGGCCTTCTGAAAATCAGAAAGTTGAGGTGTTTAGATTTGGAAACCAAGTCTGACTGATACGTTGTAAGTTGATTATGTCTCAAGCCATCCCCTTGATGTATAATAAATAAAAATAAATGTATTCACTAATCTCTTAAGATGTGTTTATGACAGCTAAGTCTAACCATATTATTTCTTCCTGTCCTTCCTTACCAAAACCTTCCACTCTCCTATTTATTTGTTCAGTTCATTATGTAATGCCTAAAATAAACATGGAAATTATTTAGAACAAACAAGTACAAGCATACATTTGGGTCCTGTGAAATAATTAAAAATGCTAATGCAGTGCTAATAAAAGAAGTGAGGCACTGTGTGTCTTAGTGAATTACTTACTGCTTATAAATTATTTTGAAATACTCATTTGGGGATTGCATTGTTAAAATAATAAATTTTCTTGTAATTATGCAATTTTGAGTTATCATTGCTCTCAAAACAATGTGGCAAACCTAGGAAAGGATTTTTTTTTCTAAACAATTGAGTTAAATTGTTCTTGTTAACTACTTGTCAAAACTTTTGTCAAAAATGTCCACAGAATATGGTATTTAAGAAGAAGGCACCATATTTCAGGTGCAACTGTTGTACTCAAAGATTCCAGTGGGCAGTACACATGCTTAGTGCCAATCAAATCCACAGCATCCTCATGGTTACAGTCCTATTTAAGGTTTCCTCAAAATTTTTGAAATGTTAAATTTGATCTAGTTGACCTTTCTGTGAGACTTGGTGTTGCTCTTCCCTACTTGTCTAGTCCTTCCAAACATAGATGTTTGCCCATGGTCTGCATAAAAGTCATATTGTGTGCTCTGGGCAGAAGTGCAATCAAGTGGATCATCAGTTCAGATCAAATCTGTGCTGCGGACTATCCAGTACAGCACTACAGCTTTAGTAAGACATCATTATGAGCTCAAAGAGTATAATTTTAAAATTCTGTGTGATTTAGCTAAATGCAGCGGGACACAAGTTATAAACTGACTGACTTTATGAGCTAATCAGGATTAATATAGTATAATCTATGAGCTCATTGAAGTTCCTCACGTTTTTGACAAGTATAGAACTTTGTCTTTTAACAAACTTCTAATGTGAGCATGGAGTGATTTCTTTTACATCACCTATTATGTAGAAAGAAACTCCATTCCAGATATTGTAGTATAATACACATGTCGTTGTTCACATTACCCTGTGAAACAGTGACTGGAAGCACTGAGCTGCAAAATGTGTGTTGTTAATCACTGGGTCATTAACCTTAACAATGTCAATGCATTCCCCTATCAGATGCAACTAAATGACTGCCCCAGGTAATAGTTAAGAGAACATTTCACACAGATGAACATATTAATGCTTTATTTGGTTCTAAATGCAGTGTGAAGGATTTAGGTGAAGCTAATATATGCGAAGAGGGAAAAGATGAAGTACAAATGAAAAAGGAAAGTTAAAACTTTCCCAAAGAAAGCAAGAAGACCCAGTTTTCTGCAGCTGAGAACTGCATACATATCTTACTCTATTGTAGTTGCAATCATTCAGATAAAAAAAACCTGCACTGCTTAGAGGAGGAAGGCCTGAAGTTTCATTACAAACCAAACAGTTTTTTAACATCTTATCCACAATTTCCTTAACTCATGTGAGTTCTCTGATGTTACTTTTCCACAGTAAAATAGAGATGATAAGAATTTCTCTATTTTACTACAGCTGATGGGTTTCTGCCTAAACTGTGTTCTTCCCACATGTAGCAAATCACATCTTACACATACCTTATACATACTCTGGGGTGAGAAGACACCACTGTAATGCTCAAAAATGTTTCTGCTGTACATGTCCAGTGCAGCTGACCACATATGGCACAAACCCCATGTTCATGTTCTCTTTGTGTCAGAGAAGAACCTGGAAAGATGCAATCCATCAATAGACTTCTGCTAAAGTGCCCTATTTTGCAAGCTGATCCTTTGAGACTTCAGACTGAGTCTAGGACTGGATGACAGACTAAATTAATTTTCCTAGTACTGTTCCTGGATACTGTCTTTTCCAGGGACTTGAAGAAAGCCTTTAGGCATTTCTTCTGGGCCATTTCACATGAATATCTCTTGAACTTTGGGTCAGCTCAGAAAGTTGGTGATACAGGATAGCCTCTTGCCATTGTCTGAAAAATTCACATAATCAGCAGCTGTTTCCCACGTTGAATTCAGGAAAAAGCCTATAATAATATGCTGGAAATTGGTCCCGGTGGTCTACAAATGGCCTGGAGGATGTATAGAAAACAATTCAGATTGAAGGCCTGCCTTTTAAAACAATTATTCCAAGCCTTTTCACTGCAATTCCTTTCAAAAAGCCTCAGTTCTGGGGCTTTCACACTTCTTTTGGAAGACTAAATATACAAAATGACACATTTCAAAGCCAGTTCCTATTAAGCTGTTACATAGCCTACCAGCTTACTTCTGTAAACATGAAGCATTGAGTCATATTTGCTATTGCAACTGGTCCATTAACGTTACTTCATTTAGCAATGAGCAAGGAAGAGATGGTACTCTGGTGAAAAAAACAGAGATAGGAGTTAATCAGGGGCTCTCAAAATAGAAAGTGTGATATCAGCTGGCGGGTGTTTACAAGACGAGGCCACTGATTTTTCTAGTTTTCATTCCCTTTCCTGACTTTTAGTTATGCTCCATGGAGGACCTGAAATGTCATTCTTCTGTCCTAATACACTTTATAGACTATTACGATATTCTCTCAGCAAAATTATGCTATTTGAAATGGCTACTGAATTAGAAAAGTGCTAAATATTATTACCTAAAGATTCTTTGTTCTTATTATGGAAAGTTTACCTGGTCGTTTTGTTGTTTCTCTCATATGTGTGGATATAAATCAGCTGGTAAATAAACTCATACTTCTGCAATAGTTGGACCTTTCTGTTTGCAGGTCTTGGAAGGGAAGATTTGGTAGTTTGTCAATGCTAAGGAAGCTATTTAATATCTCATTCCTTTTAGGGATTAAAGATTTGGATCTTGATGAAGGGAGTGAGCTTTTGTCATCACTTTTAGTGAGACATTTATAATCTCTCTTGATTGTATTTTGGCGGTTTTATTGTTGCTTTTTAAAATTTTTTATTTCACTCATACAAGCAGTCACTCAGTGAAATCTTCTTAGAAGAACTCCAAATCTATTCTGGTAATGAAGAAATGAATGTGAAGCAAAGCAATTTTTTTCTAAATTTAAAACTAATTCTCTTAGACAAGATCAGAACTGGCATAAAGAATTATCTTTTACGTGTAAGAAAAAAAAACAAGCTGAAGCTCCCCAGTTACATCCAATGGCATGGAGGTAAGGTGACATTCCTAGCCATTAACAATTTGCCACAAGTAATCCCAGTCATTGCATGTCACATTTGTTTATGTAAAAATTAGGAATCTTCAATAATAATTTTCTATGGGAATAAAGTTTCTGCAGCTGTTGCTAGGTCCAACAAGATTTAGGTTCTATTTCTGTACATGTTCTTGGTCTCTTGTCCCGCTCTCCCTCTCCAAATAGTTGAAATTGAGCCCAATAAAGCTAAAAGAAATGAAGATCAACTAAGACACAGAAAGAGTCTGAAAGGACAAAACTATCTCAGCAGAACTATCTGGGTATTGGACTGGTATTGTATTGTTAATATTTATGTGGACCTCTAGCATAGGATTTGTCCTATCTGAGACAAACTCTACCTTCTCTGCTCTTCCAGCATTCAATTTTTCATTTGGTTTTCCAGAGTGGTTGCTACTGTCATCAGCCTGGCAGAATTGTGCAAACAGCATAACCTCACTTTTGTAGCAGACTTGAAAAATCGTGAGGTTATGCAAGGCAAATCTTTTTCCTGCTAGACACATCTTCCTCTGTTTTTGCAAGAAGGTATGCAAAGTGCCTCTAAATTCTGTTTGCTTTCTGGAAAATATTATGATGTGGAAATGCAGTTGGTAACCAGGACTGATTTTTCTGAGATTAGAGCAGTTTGGCCTGGGAGCACTTCATTTTTCTTCTGGGCTGCTGTTCATCGTACAGTAGAAACAGGTAAGATGTTGCAGTAGATTTAAACTTGCACTCCTACTTTAGCATTATGGATAAAACACTAAGGCCTTATCCCAAATCTGGTTTTGCTATTGCAAATCATCTGTCTGCACCTATGGCAAGTCTAACTCATAAAGATGACCTCAGATGTGCTCCACAGGTAGTATAGAATTGTTGAAGAAGCATAGTAACTTAGGTTGTCACTGGCAAATAAATATGTGATACTGAGTAAGACAAGCAGCTACATCCACATAGTACTGCAGAAAATGAGCCAGAGATAGCCAAGACAATGCTTATAGGTTGGTATAGAAATACAGCTACGCATGTACACTATTGTAATTATTTTAGTGGATGCTGGGAAAGATCTTGTTACCTCAGACACCAAATGACATTTAGTGTTTGGTATGCTGTTTAGTATCCCCTTGTAATACTGTATTATAATGTACCAGTCAATTATCCCATCCCAAGTTATCTGGAGTTTCAGGGTCTTTACATTTTCATTTATCCTGTGTCATGTGATCATGATATGGTGGAAT
>VZRI01014366.1:1908-46418 GCA_013397515.1 Upupa epops
GGGCATGTGGAGGGAGGGGGCTCCACCTTCCCGACATGATGAAACGTGGGGAAGAGCTGGGGGTTAAAGGGGAAGGGCGGTAGCGCCGCCCCAGTGCCCCTTAGCGGGGCGGGTGCTGGCGGAGGCGGTAGTGCCCGGCGATCGCTTCCTCGTGGCCTGCAGCATGAAGCGGCAAGATGAAGTCCAGGCGGTCCGCTAGAGCAGCGTCTCAGTGTCTAATGAGTAGCAGCAGCGAGGGTTTCCTACAGGTTTCCCCACTGGTGAGGGGGGAGAGCGGGCATTGCGGTTCCTGCACACGATGCCCAGCCGAGCGGCGGCTCCGAGATGTGGCACCGCTGCCCGCTCTGTGTGAGGAGATGACACAATCACAGAGCTGGAAGGGACCTCCTTAGATCATCTAGTTCAACTCCCAGCTAAGTCAGGACTACCTAGAGCACATCGCTCAGGGCTGGATCCAGGTGGGAGTCGAGTGTCTCCAGAGAAAGCGACTCCACAACCTCTCTGGGCAGCCTGTTCCAGTGCCTCATCACCTGCACAGTAAACAAGCTTTTCATTCTATCTAAGTTAAACTTCTGTTCCAGCTTGTGCCCATTGCCCCTTGTCCTGTCACTGGGCACAAGTGAAAACAGTCTGGCACCATCCTCTCTGCAGCACCCTTCAGGTATACATAGCCATGGATAAGGTCTCTTCTCTTTGCTAGGCTAAATAGTCCCAGCTCTCTCAGCCTTTCCCCATCGGAGAGATGTTTCAGGGCCCCAGTCACCTTCACTGCCCTCCACTGGACTCTCCAGTAGTTCCCTGTCACTCTTAAACTGGGGAGCCCAGTATTCGAGGTGTGGCCTTGCCAGGATAAGGTAGAGGAGGAGGAGGATGACCTCTCAAGCCTACTGGCCATGCTCTTCTTAATGTGCCCTATTGTGGGCTTATGGTCAGCTTACTGTCCACCAGGACTCAGAGGTCTTTCTCCTTAGGGCTGTTCTCCAGCAAGACTACCCCTAAATTATACTGATGCATGGGGTTGTGCCTCTGTGGCATGGTGGTGTGGTATTGGCAAGTCAGTGTATAATGACAGTCCGACAGTAGTTTCATGCTCTTAAAAGCCCTCCTTTTCCACTGAAGAACTGTTTGTTTCTTTGTTTTGAAACAGGTGGAATGGTGTCCCACTCTTTTAGACGTACCTGCTCAAACTAAGTTTGATTATGTGGTGACTGACCTCAGTGGAGGACCTCAGCCTCACTCGCCGTATGATGAGCAATACAAAAAGACCACCTTCAAGGTGAGGCTGTGTTTCAGGGCGGTTTCACGTTCCCTCGGTAGACTTGTTTATTTCTATAGTCCACTGGAGACCCTTCTTTTTGTTTGCACTTAGGGTGGTGTCATTGCAGGACAGCTGACAACAGTGGGGATGCAGCAGATGTTTGCCCTGGGGGAAAGGCTGAGGAGAAAATATGTGGAAGAAGCCAACTTTCTCTCACCAACATTTAATCCCAATGAGGTCTTGTGAGTCTCCTGGTTCCCTTCCGGACCTTCCCTTGTTCCCTCCCTGTGCTAGGGAACCATTCTGACCAGCATAGCCTCCACCACCTCATAGAAGACCTTTCCTCAGCCTGCAGAGCCTGGTGCTAGAGCTCACTTGTGACACAAAGCATCCCCATCACTCCTGAGTGCAGATTCATCTCCTCTAGGTTTAGCCCTTGGCAGTGGTATGAGGCACCTTTACCGTGAGTGAAGGGAAAAAGGCATTTCTGGAGCACACCTTAACTCACTGCAGATTACACAGCTAAACTTCAGAGATGAAGCATGCCCTGCTGCTCACATCAGTAATGCTGGGAGTGTCTGGTTTAGGATGAGATAAAAATTACACCGTGGAAGTGCCAAGTTATCTCCACCATCTCTGATGGAAGATAAAAGGGCAGTTTAGATCTAAAGTGTCTAAGATAGCTGCAGTGATGCAAGATGAATACCACCACAGGTTTCCAAAGCCACAGTGAAAGCAGAACCTTCCGTTCCACCAAGTCTCCCCAGCTGTAGCCACATCCACATGAAGGAGAAAGCGCTACCTCACAAACTGCTTTCTCTCTTTCAGCATCCGTTCCACTAATATATTCCGGAATCTGGAGTCCACACGGTGCCTGCTAGCTGGGCTGTACCAACAGCAGCAAGAAGGTTGGGGACACTTACGACCAGTGCCTTTCCCTGCTTAGTGTTCTCTAGTTGTACGCACCTCTGACTCCTGGTTGTTAGCTCCTTCCCTGGTTCCTTGCACCTGGCCCTTTTCCCCATACTCTCCCAAGTTCACATGTTCTTTACCCACCTGTCACTCGCTCCCTCTCTTTGCGTAGCTTTCCGCTGGTGCTCAGCTCAGATTTGTCACCGCAAGTGCTGCAGTTTCAGACCTGCTGAGGAGATTAGCATTAACCCACTTGAGAGTTGGGAGGGCAAAAAGTTCCAGACCCGATGCTCACAGAGTTTGTCCTCTGCAAAGAGTTTCTCAGAAAAAAACCCGTATTACAGCCAAAATCCTTTACAGGTCTGGTAACTGGAATCACTGCCAGCTGTATTCTGTACTTGACAACTACTTGCAGGTCCTAGAAGTACGCTCTGGGTTTTGAATCTCTCATTTCTGCTTGCCCTGTATTCAGCTCCAGGAACAAACAGCAGCAGGGACTTAGCAAAGCTCCTTACACCTCATGACACAGACACCCGTTCTTGGCACGTACGAACAGCAATAAAAACGAACGCACGACTAGAGAGCTTCACAAGGAGCACAGCAGACAGCCCTGGGGAATTAAACGCTGCCTGTGCAGAAACAGGCCCATGGCTTGTGTTGCAGGTGATAGTTGACAACAGTAGGCTGGAGCACAAAGACTGCAGGAGTGATTAAAGTAGTGTAAAGACACGCAGATGCACTAGTGATCATAGAAGCTTCCTTCTTGTTCCACAGGATCTGTTGTCATTGTCACTGATGAAGCAAGCTCTGAAATCCTCTACCCCAATTACCACAACTGCCAGCGCCTGAAGTGCTTGATCAGGTAATTGCCAGCCATACCTCCCCACATGATTTCACCGCTGTTTCACTTCAGCAATAGTCATTTAAACCAGCACATTTTATTCCCATTTCCCGGTGTCTTCCCCTATGTTCTTTGGGAACGGTGAGCTAGCTGTACAAAACAGTGAGCAGGAGTTATAGACGAAGCAGTGGCACCAGAAGTGGGAATAAAAAAAAAAAAGAGGGACTTTTTCTGGAAGGACCAATTTAATTCAGCCTGCGTCTAGCAAACACTCATTACTGGCTCACGTACAGCTATTCTGCATCGTTGCTGTAGGGCAGAATTAATGTCATCTACATCCCCTAACAAGCTTTTCAAGTGTGAACATACTGGGTCTCCTTTTCATACTCAGCTTCTGGTTTGGGGGTTATTACGACATTGCTGTCACAATTATACCTTGAAGAAACTGAAATGGACTCAGCCTTGACATATTTTAACAAAGACTAATGAAGGAAAATAAGGAACATTCTACATAGTCAGGAAGGAGGAGGAAAGTGGTCTGGAAGTCAGGAGGAAATTCTTCACGACGAGGGGGCTGAGACACTGGAACAGGTTGCTCAGGGAGGTTGTGGCTGTCCCCTCCCTGGAAGTGTTCAAGGCCAGATTGGCTGGGGCCTTGAGCAACCTGGTCTGGTGGGGGGGGTGTCCCTGCTCATGGCAGGGGGGTTGGAACTAGATGATCTGTAAGGTCCCTTCCAACCTGAACCATTCTAGGAATCTCAACAGATGCAAGAACACTCCTATTTGCAGAGTCAAGTGCTCTAAATGCTGGTGCCAGGCTGGGCACAGAGCAGAAGAGAGGCACATGTACTGCAGTTCAGTTGGATTATACTGTAGCTTTTTTTTTGTCTGAAATTCAGGAGCTGTCAGAATTTGCTTGCTAAAGCTCATTATATAATGCTTGACTCTGCAGGCAGGGATTGATTTTGACAGCAATGAGGTCACAGCCCAGAGAAGCAGGACATTCAGCCTCCTCCAGTAGCATTAAATGTCCAAAAAGGGAGTAAACTGTAAGCTCTTCCTCTCCCTCCTCCTCCAGCTCACTAACTGAGCACAGCTTGTGACTCCATCCAGGTCGATTTTTTGAGGTGCAGTAAGAAGCATCCCCTCAGCCTACAGGCTATCTATGCCAGAACTTCTCACGCATGTGATTTCAGACAGAAAATAAAGCTGTTGCTAAAAAAAACAAAAAGCAAACTTAAAAAACTTTTCCCCCAACAGATCAGGGGCAAAGAAAACAAAACCTATGCACTACGTTTTGTTCAGAGTGGCTGGCGTGGATAGCCTCAGCTAAACTTTTAAACATTGGATTTATAAACAGTGTAAAGAGGGAAATGGCTTTAACAAAGTTTAACAAAGCGAGAGGTAAATTTAAGCTACGAGTGGGTATCTAGGTGGTTCCCTTTTCCCACAGCAGCAAGCAGTTCAAAGCTTCTACCCCTTCTTCTTTCATGAGGCAGTTAAAGGCGACTCCCTGAAGACACAGACTTGCACTGTTCCAGTATGACCAGATCTGTTAACTGATACACGGGCCTTGCTTATGGGAACCACCTCTAAGGTGTTCACATCTCATCTGAATTTTTTCCACCGCCTTTGTGAGAGCAGATAACCAGCTCCTGTCCTTAACACCTAGACACAGCGTCTGTCTGCTCTGCAACTTAAGACTCCCACCATCAGGAGTCCCTGTGGTGCTTCTCTCACTGACATGAGACAACATCACCAGGCTGGGGTCACCAGAAAATAAACCACAAGAGACTAGAAGTCAGCTGTGAAAAGATTTTGGGTTTGTTTTTTCCCTTCAATTCCCTGACAGGCATAAGTTGAAGAATCGCCTTCAACAGCCAGGTTTCTCTGATGACTTGAAAACAATTAAGGAGAAGATGGGTATTGATGGTGACAACTCTGTGGATTTTTTCCTTCTCCTCGATAACATTCTTGCTGAACAGGTGAGCCTTAGCAGCTATGCCACACCATCACTGACACACCCCATGCTCTTACCACACAGGTGGAGGAAAGCATGGAGTGCCAGGACTCGCTGATACCTGTGGTACCTTTCTGTGCAATCCAGAAAGTTTCTAGAAGTAGCATATCCTTTTTGAAAGGCAGGATGCAGGGCCAGCCCTGCTCTAGGATGGATGAAGACTCCTTCTGGTTGTGCTGATGGTGGAGTAACTCTGGCTGTTTCACTCCTTTCATACAGAAACACGTTCTCAGCAACACACACCTATCTTTTTGGTACACAGAGCAAGTCTGTGTTTAAAACCATCCCAGAAATCTTCCCACTATAGTCCTGTAGTGCAAATGCTGTGATGTGAACAGCTGTTTTCTGTGGGCAGCCATCCACGTGTCTTCAGGCTGGGTTCAGGAAGGGTCAGACCCTGTTGTTACGCTGTGTTTTCTCTTCCCAGGTGCACAATTTGCCAAGCCGCCCTGTGCTGAAGAACTTCCAGCACACAGTTGAGCATCGATCTGTGGAGCTGATGCTTTCTTTTCTGGAAGAGAAAAGGTGATTGCCTGTATCCGTGCCTTACCCTTACACTTACCCAGGGCGGATGACCTGTTACTGTGGCAGCTAGAAGTCCTTTCTAGTCTGCTGCATTGCCTCACCAGAGGCTGCTGCCCTCTCATGAGGTTTGTGCCTCAGCCACCTCAGTGCCTTGAGTAAGAAACAGGAGCTAGGAAAAAGGATTTCAAAATGTGGGCTTGTGTCCCCTTTTGCTGTCAGTCATGGACTCATGCTGAGCAACAGCAGAAAGCCACCGAGGCAGGCAGTGAAAGCCTCAGCAGCCACAGTTAGGTGAACCTGTGTCGAAGGTGAAAGGAGAAGAGGACAGGAGATGCTTCCAGCCCGGGTGCTGAGGTTGCACAGGCAAGGCTGCCATTGCAGGTACACAATTACAACCTGAGTTCCAGACCAGGAAGTTTATCCCAGGGATGACACCTGCACAGCTCCACTGAGAACTGTGGGTGCTAGTGGAAAAGCTGATGCCAGACCCTGCACCCTTGTAATTACTTGTGAAATAAGCTGCTGCTACACAGCTAATTACCTCCTCCACAGTTGTTTGTAAAGGTGACTGAATTGCTAACCCAGCAGCTGCTTTCCTTTCAGGATCATTCACAGCTGCCATAGTCACCAGCTCTTGTTACAGGGTGGTACAGGACTGCCTTTGCTATTAGGGCAGTTGCCCTTAGCCTTTCCTTTTAACTTGTATTAGAGATCTCAGGTACTGAAAGACTGATTTCCCCTGCTCCCACAACACCTGGGAGAGCCTGTTTTCCTCCCTTTCCACTGATGCATTCAGTTGGTAGGGGGAGTTTCTTCTCATCAGAAAATTGCTTGTAGACAACTATTCAATACAGGGATAAAAACTCATTTGTAAATACAACCACTGCCTCTCCCCTTCCCACCAGACCCCATCCAGTTACTGTTCTGCAGTCAGCTACGGTCATCTTTGTTAGCTGAAAATCACACATCCAGAAATCACAACTAGGGAAACAAAACAGCATCGAGAACATGAAGGGGTTTTAGATTCCCATGTATGCTGGCCACACCACAGGAGACTGCTTGTTCACACCTTGCCCCTCCCAAGCTGCAGTTGCATTCGGATCTCTGTGGTGACTGCAACTGCTGAAATAAAAAGTAACCATAGGAACTGCATTTCATAAGTTCTTAGCTACCCGCGATGCGTGGTGCCGCTCGGCAAGAGAACAGCGGGTTCCCAGATGTTCGTTTGAGACCGGTTTATTTAAAAGTTTAAAAACTAGTAGATTTATATCTGCTTCTCTTACAGAGAAGTTCTTCAGATGAGCATCGGTCTCCTTTTCTGCACTTTACAGAAGAACCTTAGCGAAGCATTAGATCCCTCATCTCCAGCTGGAAAGGCCAGGTACGGGGCACATCTCTTACTCTAATCATTGTAAATTCTAACTTGCCAGTGTGAAAAACTGGTTCAGAACAACTTGGAATGTGTGGGGTAGAGTGCTCACCTGCTAGAAAAAGCAGAGTGCTCCTGGCTGTCCCCAGAGGAACACAGTCAACATTTCAGGTGGTTTTTATTTGTCCCTCTTTACCAGAAAGCTCATTCTTTATGCTTGTCATGACACGACCCTGATTCCTCTCCTGGTGGCACTGGGTACCTTTGATCACAAGTGGCCACCTTATGCTGCAGATGTGACCCTGGAACTGTATCAGCACAAGCAGTCCAAAGAGTGGTTCGTTCGCATGTCTTACCGTGGAGAGGTGAGATGCCGGGGGAAGCCCTTGATACAAACCTGGGGGTGGGGGTTGCCATGGATGCTTGTGAGCACGCTGTGGTGCCTGATGACAGAGGAAGGCACCTAGAGCACATCCATGGTAGCTAAGGTATCTTGTGTTGAGCTGGCTATTGACTTGGAGTGAGTTTAGGCAAAGACTTTGAACCTCTTGTCTTGGGGTGTGTGTCTGCCTTGACTAACATACTTCCCTGCCCCAGCGCGCATCAGCTTTAGCGCAAAAATACAGCTTGAGCAACACACAAGATCTGTGCTTTTGTCTCTTTGCAGGAGCAAGTGGTGAAAGGATGTAGAGCAGGCCTCTGCCCACTGGAGGAATTTCTAGAAGTTCTTTCACAGTACTCAGTCAGCCCAGAAGAGTACAATCACCTGTGCTCCCAAGTGGAGGAGAATCAGCACACCGAGTCGTGATTAAGTTATCTTCAATTAAATTGAGTTTCTTGTCACAGTATTTGACTGGGTGGATTTTTTTATATTCCTGCCAGCCTTCCCTATTATAAATGTATTTTAGATGAGGGGACGTTTTCCTACCAGATGTAGGGTTGCACAGCGTCACTCTTCACTGTAGGCAGGAAGATAAAAGCAGCAGCGTTAACAGAATGGCCTCAAGTTCACTTCTGAGGTAGCCACACAAAAGCACCGAGGCTGAAAACAGCAAGGGGGAGAACAAACCTTTTTTAATTGCTCTGCTGCGCCAGGAATGCCAGAGAATACATACCTGTTCCTCCTATACTGGGAGATAAAGCCCAGCTTGCTCTGTGCCACCAGACCCGAGAGCTTTGACTTAACAATTGCTGTTCTGTATGGCAGGCTGCGGAAGTGACTGTGCCTTTCCCGTTCTTTTGTCTTGTTGGAGGGTTACTCTGCAGAAGATGAGCCTCCCAAAACTGCGTAGAATTTAACTACCCCTGCTTCTCGAGAGTGCTCCTGTGCACACTAAACCAAAAGGGACAGAAAGCCTACAAACCTCTTCCACTCCTGTGCTTACGGCAATTCTGCTGCGCACATACAGAACAACCACGGCGGGACAGGGACCAGCACATGCACTCTTGGTGAACTCTGCTTAATGTGCTTTAAGTGAGGAAGTCCAGGGAGCTGACTTCAGCTTTGGGCAGCATTGCATCTGTTCTGCACTTGCTGCAACGGGAATATACCAACATAGCAAACAGAAGTACTTGTAGCTGAGATGACGACTCTCCTTCCCGTAAGACAGTTCTAAGGATAAACTAGGTTGCCAACCCCCCCATTTTTTGATCAGTAAATAAAACTGGGATCCTGACCTACTTTCTTTCGGAAAGAGAAAAGGCTAAAATAGGGAGATCACTTATTAAAACAGCCCTGCAGTCGTGGTTCTGCAGAACCCTTTCTTGCTAAAAAAAAACCAAACAGACTGTGGTGATGTTGGTGCAAGTCACTGACAGATACACGACTGCAGGCACTACGGTGCCTTCTCCTGGAGAAGTGTGGGCTGGATTTACCTCTAGCTCTTTCATTAGCCTTCCCACACCACAATTACATGTTGACACTGTGCACAGGGAACAGAATAATCTGAATGCTAAATGCATTGCTTGAGGTCTCAATAAGCTGCTATTAGAAGCTGTCAAAAAGGCAAACAAAACATTGGTGGGAAATAACCAGGTTTTATACAGCCTAAAAACACCACGTCGTTAGGAAAACGTCAGTGGCCTACCCTCGCTCAAGAACAGCACGTTCTGCTCTAGTCAAGCTCGCACTTATGCATGGGATTTGGAGAACAGTGATGGAATATTCAAGCATTTGATTGCAAGGTATTTGTGAGGCTTGGGCTGCTTGAAAAAAGGAAGAGCAGCAAAACCTTTGGCCGTACCCATAGACAAAGGGGGAATTCACACAGCTTCTCCTGACCACGAGCTGGTGCTTCCCCCAGCAAAAGCAACCAGGTTAAAAACTGCCACGCTGTCAAGACCCACAGAACTTGGCAGTGCGAGCTGTCCCAACACACAGGAGGTTGTTAAAGGGCTCCACATTCACACTGTTCAAATAAACCTCGCACGTTGGGCAGAGCAACATGGATTTTGGTAACAGCAGAAGACCTCAGACAAAACAGAACAGCTTCTTGGTGGTGTTCAGAAAGAAACCTCCCATTGGGAACAGGTTACTTCACTGTTGTCTTTAGGGTCGTTCTGCAGTGTCTTCTGTGCCCTATTCCAGAACTACCCTCAGTATGGGAAGGGATGAGCCATTCACTAGTCTCATTCGACTGAGCAACTGTGGCAGGCGTGGCCCACAGTACGAAGGGGAAGTCATATTTGACCACACCGAGCACAGATTGTTTCAGAAGAGGATTGGTGGGACTGTGGAAGAATTTCAAGACCAAAGGACACAGGTTAAGTGGGAAGTGCTGAAGTGCAAAATGCAGCTGCAAAGAGCTGAGGCATTTCTGGGAGCATGAAATACCAATCTCCAGAAATCAACGATGTCCAGTGCACTTACACGAACACACAGAGAGAACTGGGAAAGACACCCAGGGGACAGAAAGAGAAATCCAAACCTTTCCTATGTTGTGCTGTTAATATGAACTGCTGCTGTGAGCAGCTAACATGTTCAGCCTTAGGTTCCCACAAACTTGAGCTGAAGCTCCTAACTCAAGTTAGTCCTTCCCTTGCTGTTTTAGTCCTATGCAGTCAATACAGGTTGGTCAATGAGAACCCAAGATCCATGCAGTAGGATTCACAGAGGCAATGTTCGTACAGCAGGTAACTGGTAGAAAAGATGTCAAATCTAGTGTTGTCTCACCATATAAAACATTCTCTTTTGCAGTTTCCAGTATCCCAGTCAAAACAGCATCACTTTTCTTTCTTGCCTAATGCTTTGGCTCAAACAAAAACAATCACAAGCTTAAAACCTGAGTGTGCAATGAGTCCAACATTTCTAGTTACAAAACATTTTCTGGTTGAAAGACAAAATGGGATAATAACAGGATCACAGAATGTTGGGGATTAAAAAGGACCTCAAGAAATCATCCAGTCCAATCCACCCTGCCAGAGCAGGATCCCCTAGATCCAGTCACACAGGAACATGGCCAGGCAGGTTTTAAATGTCTCCAGAGGAGGAGACTCCACAACCTCCCTGAACAGCCTCCTGCCAGTGCTGTGTCACCCTCACCATGAAGTTTTTTTCTTGTGTTTATGTAGAATCTCCTCTGTTCAGCTGATACCCACAGCCCCTTGTCCTGTCCTATCATTGGGTGCCACTGAGCAGAGCCTGGCTCCTTCCTCCTGACACCTGCCCTTCTATATTGATCAACATTAATAAGGTCACCCCTCAGTCTCCTTTTGTCCAGGCTAAAGAGACCCAGCTCCTTCAGCCTTTCCTCATCAGGGAGATGGCCCACTACTTTCATCATCTTTGTGGCTCTGCACTGGACTCTCTCAGGCAGTCCTGTGTCCTTCTGGGACTGAGGGGCCCAGAACTGGACACAATCTATATGTGGTCTCATCAGGGCAAAGTAGAGGGGAAGGAGAACCTCTCTCGACCTACTAACCACCTTCTAATCCACCCCAGGATGCCACTGGCCTTCTTGGCCACAAGGGCACATTGCTGGCTCATGGTCACCCTGCTGTCCACCAGAACAAGAAGATAGTAAGCTTAATATATTTGTCAATAAAACCAACTTAACAGAGCTAGCAATCTGAGTCTTTTTAAGGCCTGAGGAACTCTCCTGACTATGTGCTTTACCTCAAGCAGATAGAATACCTGGGTAACACATCCACCACAACAAAGAGCATTGCCAGAAATTACTGGAAACTATGACGACTGGCTAAAAACTGTGAAAAATCATTCAATTAGAGGTCACCTCACCAGAAAGACAATACAGCACAAATGCAAGACAACCTACCTTTTTTAGGTCAGAAATCACTATCAAGTGATACAGGGAAGTGTGTTCTACTAAATACAGCCCTATATCAAACATGGATAATTTATCCTCGAGAAGTACTAAATCAGGGAGTAAGTTTCAGCCAACAGTCTGCCAAAGCTGCACGAGGAAAGCAGTTAACATGACTGCAGAAGAATGAAATGTAATCAATGAAATGTAGTCTACCACCACCACAACGAACCCAGCATAGCAGACCTATTAGACAGCATACCAAGCACTGGAAAATTAAACCTGAGAATATCACTCTTGTAATAGCTCCAACACTCTGGCAGAACAAATGCTGCATCTCAACAGTCTAAGAAGTGTGTATAGCATTCTCATCCTCAGGAAGACTCAGGCACCCACATCTTTTCCAAGTCAGGATGCATGTATTGTACCAGCAGCACCTCAAGCATTTAAATGCCAACCGAGACTGATGCAGATTAGATCTCAGCACACTAGTCTGTCTTCTAAAATGTCACCCATTAGATACCACTAGGAGGTCAGGACTAAACTCATAAAGGTGGGCTGCTTGCTTGTCATGTTCTTTGGTAGATAAGCTAGCTCATGATACCGATACAAAGCTTGGGTTTATTTGGACAGTGCTTACAACTGCCAGAGTACTTCACAGATGACCTGTTTGCAACAGTCTAATACTTTAAAACAAACAGATTTCAAATATTTTAAACTTTTGATTTAGCAGGCACGTTACTTGGTGTTGCAGAAGTTCACCATCTGCTGGGTTTACCTTTTAAGTCTCTCCTCACTCCGGCTGCGCAGCCATCTGGGATGAGATAATTTGAAGAGCAGACTGTTTCCTCCCATGTTACTAGAGAGGAAGAGCAGCCAAGCATGTATGAATAAAGTCTATTTCATTCTTCCAAACAAAGGTGGAGGATGATGATTTGAAAGTTTAAAAAAAAAAGAGAGAGAGGGAGAGTAAGGAACCTAAAAATGGCAACCCCACTGTCTGCAACTGCACCATGACTGCCAGTGCTGAGTCACTGTTACTACTGATAATAAATAAGCAGGATAGAACAGAGCCTGCCTCACAGATCCCGAGGTGAATCTGCCAGGCTGGCAGCTAGCAAGGTTTTTTTTTTTTCCCCATTTGCAAAGCAAAAACGAGAGAAGCAGAATCAGAGCAAAACAAAGAAGTACTGTCATGGAGTTGTTTTTCCAACCTGAGCCAGCGAAAGTGTTAGCATCTCTTGCCCACCAGCTGGTGCAAAACCAGGTAATGCTATGGAGGTTAAGTGCACCTATGTGGAGACTCAGGAGAACCCACACGTGCATTTTATGTAGGAAAAATCTTATTAAGACACCATCTGAAGTTAGAGGGGCACAGAAATCACCTGGCATCTTTAAACTGTTTCCAAGTAGTTTTGAAACAGTGACTCTCCTAATTCTGCTATAAGAAGTTGCAGTCACCTCAATGCAAAACACCTCAAGAGGCAGACAGAGGAGGCACTGAGAAAGACTAAAAACACAAACCACAAACCCTCCAGGTTATTTCTATGTCGATCAACCAGTGGGCTTTGTTCAACATGGCTAAACCAGTCAGGAGTCATGGCAGAAGAGGCAACGCTTAAAACAGCTGCACTGTGACAATTCCCATACAAGATCCTCAAAAGAGAGCTGTGCAACCGTTGAAAGAGAAGGTAACTCCCCTCTACAGAAATAACACTTGAAGTGTCACTGTCAGCTCTTTCTAAAATTTTGACAAGCCTGTGCTTCAGGCAAGCTGCTTGTCTTGTTAGAGGGAAGCACCACAACATACATCCTACACTTTGTCAAAAGAGTAATTCGCACCCAAAATCACTGTAAATTTGCATGACAGTACAAAGGTGAATGTGAAAGCAGGCAACAGAAGGCTTGAGGCTTGCATGCCTCCAAAAGGGTACAGCCTTATTCATTTGTAACACAAGCAAAGAAACCTTGGTACCCCAGGCAGCCACTAACAGCAATTCTTTCCCTACCTGTTAAGGATCACTTAACCCTGAAAAACCCTCATGCACAAGCATATTAAAGACACCCATTCTCCAGTGAAGCTTTACACTCATAGCCAGCCCTTTGAGGAAACTACTCATTGAAATCATTTCAAGTAGCACTAAGTGGAAGGAAGAACAAGATCACACACTCCGTATACAGTGCTGGAGGACCAGAGAGCAGCCAGCCACGCAGCACACAGAGCATACACTCTGCCCTACAGATCCACATCTGGTTCATGCTGGTCTTCTCCAGGAGTGGGGCTCAAATCCAGACCACGTTTTGGCATCCAATCTTTAGCTCCTCACAGACAACACAATAAAACCTTCCTGCGGAAATGCTCTCAAAAGACAAGTTTGAAAAAAACAGAGGATTAGGGAGGGATCGATGAGAACTACAGCAAAGCAACAATTTACCCAGCTTTGTCTTGATAAAAATCTGCTCGCTGATGGTTTCTCTCTCGCCTTTGGTAAGTTCATTGGTTCCTGCTATCTTGGCCTCTGAGAGATGGCAATCCAAAGCCCCTAGCGGGGCACAACCCCAGTGCAGCGCTCAGCACGCAGACACCAGTGCTTAGGGAAAGCTGAAAACACCTCCTACCTTGTAGTGCTGCAAACTCTCACCAGGAGGAAGTGGCAGAGACAAATTTCATCTATTCCTCAATCCTCAGCAAGCTGAGGAAGAACGACTGTTGCTATCATCCCTGTAGCGCTCTGAAATAAGACCTTGCTCCAAAGGAAAACAAGCTCCATTCAGGATGAAGCAAACTCTCACAGCATGCAAGGAGCATGCAGCTGCCTTACAAGACCAGAGTTTTAGAAGCTGCCAAAGCTTTCTGCACCTGGCCTCTAGGCTGGCGGTGATCGTAAGGAAGAGGAAACAATCATCTGGCCAGCTGTCTGCTGAGCAGAGAAACAACTGGACTGGATAAAGAAGAAAGTTCATTTTTGTAAGAAACAATATATTTTATTTTTCTGACACCACAGCCCTGGCGAGTGGTTTTGTACCAAATTTAATGGAGGTTACACAGAACGTTTTACGCTGGGGAGGAAAAAAAAAATAACCACAAAAAAAAAATCCTGGATAACTTTTAGTGTCTGTTCCACTCCCACATTAATAAAATCACTTGGGGTTTCTAAGAAAAGGAGAATAGGAAACAGTGAGAGAGACTACTGTAGGATGTAACAGTGTCCAAGTCCAACCCCTTCCTAAAAGTGGGAAGAGTCCCCACGTGAGGAGAGGCTCTGCTAGATTTACTCCCCAAAATAACACAATGTATTGCAGCTGCCATAGGAGGAGACAGAAGGGGGACGGAGAGACAGAGAAGCCTATTTAATAAAGAGTGGGAGGGAGAGACAAAAGGTGCTGGACAGCACGCCATAATTTGAAAAATATGTCCTTAACTTATTATTTATTTCTTTTAAAAGATTCCCCTCACTGAACTTAAGTTCCTTTTTGTGCTTTTCATTAATACTCTGCTCTGAGGTCGTAGTTTGGTTTTTCTATACATTGGAGTTGAAGGAAAATAGTCCAAAGTTCTGAAGATGGATTCTCCACCTAAAGTAAACAGCCTAGAATCCCATTCTCCTCTCACCCCAAAGACTAAAGTCTCTGCTAAAATCCCTTTTACAATATAGTACAGTACACAAAAAAAAACAAACCCCAAAAATAACCGAGAGTCCTGGGAGAAGCCAGTCCGAAGGACGTAAACATACAGAGAATGGTGCAACTTGTGACAAATGGCAATTCTCAAAATACAGCTACAGATTCTCAAAGCAGGTGCCGTCACGGGATACCCAAGTCCACAAAAATAATTTTTAAAAAATAAATCTTAAAAAAAAAACAACCTGTTAAAATGAATATTTTTTTTTTTCAGGTAATTCCATACATTCGAGATTTCCCAAAGCGTCCTCTGGTCTCTTTTCACCTATTGCATGGCCAAACTGTACTCCTGAAGCACCCAAAAAAAGCCCTCAGGACTTGGAATCTCATCTTGACAAGGATCAGAACATCCAGTCTTATGGTAGCAGCTTAAAACATCATGTTCCCCGGGTTTCCAGGGCCTTGGCTAAATCCTCCCATGCCAACGTCAGCAGCCATACCTCGGGGCCTCATCTGAGGGGGAATCATGATGTTTTGTTGGGGTCCCATCATGCCCTGCATTGACATCATCATACCAGGTGATCCTACAGGGCCTGGGTGGCTGTACAGCCCTGCGGGGGCTCGGTCCTTGCCTGGGATCATGCCCACTGCGGCCACCGGATTACTCATTAACGCGGGCTGGCCAGGCATCGCCGTTTGTGCTGGTGACATCATGCGGTGGTGCGGCCCCATCATGCCTTGCTGCAGGAAGGCGGGTGGTCTCATTGGGTTATGACCTGGCATGGATGGAGCCGTCCCAAGAGGGATATCTGGAGTTCCCACTGGCCCGGGGCCCCCCATGCCAGGCAACGTTAGTCCCATCCTCGGGGTCTGCTCTCCTATCATCCCTTGCATGTGGGAGAACCCAGGCCCAGGACCCTGCGGTTGTTTGCGACCTGGCACCTCCCCACGAGGGAAATACTGTAGTGTCTGGCTAGGCTTCTCCGACGGGATAATCCTGGACAGGTCAAACTCCGGTATTCCCGTGGCTCCAGGACGGATCACCTCCTGCAGCTCTGGATCAGTGAAAACCGAAGGCATATTGTTTCCAAGAACAGTGAAGGAGTCCGGACCGCCAGGGCCTCCAGTCTTGCAAAGTGCTGGATCTGTTGAACTTTGGGGCAGGTTGGTAGGACGCCCCAGAGGTCCTTCTCCGTGGAAGCCCATTCCCGCTGGGAAGTTGCCTTGTCCACCGCTGGGCCCATTGTGTGGAAATGGCACCTGCTGTGGAGGAGACTGTACGGGAGGGAACCCCTGTGGGAAGCCCAGGCGTCCCTGAGGTACCATTGGAGACTCCTGGGAACCATGCCCCATCATTGGGTTGTGTGACATCAGGCCAGGTCCCACGGGGACCCCATGAGGAGGTATATTGGGTCCCATAGCATTTGGAGAGGGCATCTGGTTGTTATGGGAAAGAGGCTGGGTCATTCCCATTGGGCTAAGGGTTGGCATTGGACCCACTGGGTTTGGACCTGAAATTCGAGGATTCTGAGAATTAATGCCCATTCCTAGGGAAGAAATAAGGAATCACATTTAGAGAACAGCCAATAATAATCAATAAAGCTATCAGAGAGCTTTCTGCAAGGTTACCAAGTCCGCACACACACACACAAATAATCAGTCCTAGTTAAAGAATAAAATCAGCAGTGGCACTGGAAAATGTTACTTTAACCAGTCACTGATGCCACCTGCACGGGTGCCTCCCTAAGCTTGTCACCACCCTATCAACGAATGACTAAAGCCTGCTCTACAAGCAAGATCTCAATCCAACCCCTACCTTAAGTACTTCCCTGACAGTCTAGGTGACGATGACGCAGGCAGTCTGTGACAGACTATCAGCATACGGACAACTTGTCCACAGGGAAGCGGCCAAATCTCTTTTCAAAAACTCAGGAAGTGATAAATCAGGTAACCCTCGTAAAACTGGGAGGTGGTGATCAATGAGGTTAATGAGCTATCATCATACGCTTATTCAATTAGCCTGCTTCCCCAGGTATCTTCAGCCACTCTGATCATTACTGCGTAAAGCAGACAGCAAAGCTACATGTAATCTCATCAAGAGTTCATTACACATCGCCACTCACAAAACATCCACTCGCCCCTTCTTTCAACTGTGCTAATTCAATTGGGTGGAGGGGCTACAGCCTACACACACATCCCCACGACCAACAGCTTAACATCAGCGGGGATGGGATATCACAGGCAACGTGCTTGCCCACAAGACAGTCCAAAAGGACAATGTTTTATTTCACTTTAACTCCCTCAAGAAGGGCCCTGGACAGTTTCCCCTCACAGTTCTGGCTGAGGTCACTTGCTGCTACACATCCCCTGCAGGAAAGGCATATGTTTTGAGAAAGTGCTCCGACACTGGCTTCCGTAACAAAGGCAATCCACACCACTCTGGAAATGGCCAGGTGATTCAGGTGGAAAAAAAATACCCAACATAAAGGAAAAAACCCAACTGTGAGGCTTCTGTGACACTGCCTTAAGGCAGGGGAAGAACAGTTTCCTCTAGGTAATAGGTTGTAGGTCTAACCCTTATTCCCATGGGCAGCCTTCACTCACGCAGTGATTCCAGACTGCCTGAGCGGAGATCACTCCCATACATAAAGGTTTTGCAGTCACTTTATGAAACATCCATGTTTTATGCACAATAGCAATTAAAAAAAGGCTGCAAGGAAAACGTTTAATCCCTTATTTCAGAGGACTGCAACTGGCCTCTTCAAAAACAATCTATGGCTATACATTCTCCAAGGTTTTCCCTCTCACCATCTGTTTCATGAAGTTCTCACGAGCATTGCCCTCGCTGCATTTGCTGATAGCCTGGCGTTACATTTCTTTGAGTTTCTTACCTGGTACGCTGTTCATAGGTGGCAAGTTTGGGGAGCGTGCTGGAGGGGAGTCATCATCCGAACTGGCCACGGTTTTGATGGCATCATGATAGAGCGGTGTAGAGCTGGGCATGGCAAATTTGGACATCCTGGACATCATAATGGAGAGGGGATTCTGGGAGAGGGTTGGCTCTGGAGGCATTGTGTAAGGACTGCTAGAGGGAAGATTTCCAGGAAGAGTCACAGGGGCAGACTGGCTGACTGTGGAAGGAGGTGGACCACCTTAGGAGAAAAATAAAAAGGGGAGAAAACCCAAACTTTATTTTCTTTTCCTTAAATCCCACCCTTTTCTCCTAGAAACTCTCTTGATTGCCAAAGGCCACCTGACTAATGCATTCAGTGCATGGGAAAGGCACCCAGAAAACAAAGCCTATTGGTCAAGACAGTTAACCTGCTGTTCTGGATTCTGCATTTCTGCTGGAACTATTTCAAGCTTCCACAAATCCACCTGAAGTGAAAATCCTACAGTTCACTCTTCCATACACTGAAAACAGGCTTAGGTACAAGACCTAGCTATGAAATCTGAGATCTATAGTTAATTAATTGCTCCTGCACCCACCAAATGCCAACTGTAACACCCTTCTTCGTTAGGAGACATCAAACAAGCATGCAAGACACAGGCAGCACAACTTAAGCTGTAGCAGATATTATGTTGAGACATGCAAGCAGATTTCTGACAAGCTGCATCAGCAGCTACAAGTAAAACCTGCTGTTTATGTTTCATTTCAGGTTTTATATACATGTATTCACCGCTCATTCCAGTCACAGAAGCGTTCCCTGCACCTATTTGCTTAACATCATCCTTTGCTCTCCCAAAACTAGAAGTAACTACCCTTCCAATCTCCTTAGTTCTTCGCTGATGGATTTCAGCCACATGCGTAGGAAAGATATTACACCCAAGTTGTACTGTCACTGAAAACACACTGCACGCTCCTCAGCGAGGAGACAAAACTCCTGTACTGCCAAAACACTGATGCGTTGGAAGAGCTGAATGCAAAAGCGTTCACTAAGCACAGCAGCGTTAGGTACAGACTAAAAGCTCTTGGTTCCCACTTGCAGGCTCCCGGGCTCTGATCGAGTATATCACTCGGGCTCCCTTCCCCATCACAGCGACCTGGACGACCGCTGCAAAGGGTTGCCTCTTCCTCAGCCGTTACCCGCAGCGGCACTAGAGGGCAACGCGGGCAAACGGCTCCTCCCGTCTCTTTCCCGCACCTTCGGGCAGCAAGACCAGAGCGAGTGTGGAGTGTGCTCCGGGAGGGTTTGGGAGCAAGGAAGGGGTTCTGCCAGCAGCTCAGAGACGTTCAGTAGCAGACAGGGCAGTACCAGCACTTGCACTCCGAGGTCGCAGGCATGGTGCGGCCCTAGTATGCCACCGAATGCTGAGTATACCGGTGGTTAACGCTCTCCAGCGTGGTTGAAGCCGGAACAGATGTTAGCATACCCTCACGGCTGTGGTAGTGAACTAGAAAACTCTAACCATACCTAGATACACGACTAGTGAACTCTGCTCAGCATATCTCTGTAGGAGCCTTTTGTCTCCAAGAATTCTCATATCAGCAGAATCTGCAGAGAGCTATGTCAGAACAGCCAAGAACACCTCCGACAGACATCTTCTCACCTCTCTTGACCCCACGCTTTAACATCCACCCTCATCTTAACACACAGAAGGAATAGTGCAAAGCCACAAGTGAAAGAGGAACATGCTCCACTCATAGACAACTACCAGACACTCAGCACAGCCTCCATCAAAATGGCAAAGAGCTATACGTACAGCTCCTGTCACCCTGCAAAAAGCCACCCCGTACTGCACAGTGAACCAGAGTGAAAACTGGCCAGCAGAGGTGGCACTTACCGGACTCCACATTCCCCAGCATGGCTGGAGAAGACATGGTGAGAGACGCCTTGTGGTTTGGGGGGATCCCAGGGCTCTGCAACGGAGGCTTTGGAGACGAAGTCCATCCAGGAGAAGGTGCAGGGAGAGACGGAGACTTGAGGTGGACAGGAGAAGCAGCAGCAGACCCCAAGACAGGGGGAGACTTAATGGAAGCAGCAGCAGCTGCAGCGGTGGGGCCCGCAAGCATTCCTGCCAGCTGGGAAGGCGTCTGAGGGGACTTGAGGTTCCCCGAGGGAGACCCCATCATGGGAGACTGGACCTGGCGCATCGTAGGGGATTTCAGGGGGTTGATTCCTGGCGAATGCACCTGACTGGCTGCGGAGATATCCAAGGGCTTGCGGCCAAGGCTGCGCTGCGCTGGGGGAGCAGTGTTGAGGCTATTAGGGTTACTGGTGGGATTGAGAGGTAGTGGCGGCATGTGGCTGAGCCGGTTGTTAGTCCTTTGGTCAGGCCCAATCTGTTCTCTGAGGTTTCGGAGGCCGACTCCTGGGCCCTGAGACATGGGAAGAAAAGGCCTGGGACCCATGCCATACTCCTGCTGTGGGTGCTCCCCAAATGGCAGTGGCACCATTTTCTGCTGAGAGGAGAGCATCTCTGAGACACCAGGGCGCAGTTTCATCATCTCTTCTGGTCCAACTCCTGCCTCCCTCAGTTTCTGAGGGACGAGGGGTGGGTTGGAGCCCATGCTGACATTCATGCCCATGTCCCCCTTCATGCTGCCAGGGCCCATCCCAAACTCCATCTCCCTGCTAGAAGCCATTTGTGGGGGTATTCCTTTCGGGAAGTCTCCCCTGGAAGGGCTCATAGGCCCTTCTACCGGCATGCGAGGGAAGATGGGGTTGCTCCCAGGCTCCATGTGTCTCTGGGAGGGCATCATTCTGTTGATCTCCATGCTGGGCCTGATACCTTCCATGTTCAGGCCAGGAGGGAGGCCCATCTGTTTCTCAGCCAGCTGCTGCTGATAGAGCTCTTCAGGCAGGCCCTGTGGATTGGGGAATCGTTCCCCTCGGCCGGGGCCACTGAAGACACCCTGGCCAGGAGGGAAGTTTCGGCCATCTGGGATTTTTGGCACATCGTCTGGCCAACTAACTCCTGAAAGCCCAGGCCGGGAAGCGGGATTTGGGACATTGGGGCCCTCCATGTCGGGATTCATCATTCCTGCAAAACCAGGCAGGCGCATCTGGCTCCCAGGTACGTTGGGATGAGGAGCCATGCCCCTGGGGGGCAGAGAGTGGGACATGTTCATGCCTTCAGGAAAGGGCTCTGGACCCCCAGGTCCCCAGCCCTCCCCAGGGGTCATCTGATAGGGAGGGGGAGGGCCTCGGACCACTCCACGAGGCCCATGCTGATGGACCATCATGTCCTGCAGGGAACACTGCTGCACCACCACCTGCTCTTGCTTCCTTCTCTTCTCCTCATAAAACTCCTGCTGCAGCTTGAGCCATGCCACCTGCTCAGGAGTCATGTGGTCCAGGTGGTCTGGGCCTATGGGCCCTGACTGGGAGTTCATTGGTGGTGGCCCCATTTCGTCGGGGGAAAAAGGCATGTCTCTGTGTCCTTGAGGGCCAAACGGAGCCCCTCCATCTGTCCGAGACCCTGACCCTTTGCCTAAACTTTGGGATTGAGCCATCATGGCCTGTATCGGCCCTTCAGGTTTCTTTTGGGGACCATCCAGCACCCCAGCATTTGGGGGTGGCCCCCCACTTTGCCCTCCAGCAAACTCCTTCTCATCAGGAAAGAGCATACGCTGTATGTCTCTCAGGGTCTGCAACGAGCGCTCTCGATGTTCCAGCTGTTCCTGTGACAGTCCATCTGGATTCTCACCCAAACTGGATGGGTCCCCACCAGACACTTGTTGTGGAGGACCTTTGGGTTCTGCAGCAGAGCTATTGCTACCTTGGGAAACTGGGCTAACTGCTCGATTATTGGGAGTTGAGCTCTGCCCAAATCCTTCTGTCTGCAACGGAGTAGAGTTGGCAGGGCTTCCCACAGACATCACTTTGCTTTCCACGCTGGGACTCTCCTGATCTATGGGACACGGGGGACCAGTGGATTTGGATACTGGTGCTGACACAGGTGGAGTCGGCTGCATTTTGGTGTTCTGGGGCGGGTTCTGATCCTGGGTAGCAGAGGCCTGGGGTTGTGGCAGGGGCTTGGGTTCAGTCCGAAGTGCAGTGATCTGGGGGTTCTGCAAAACAAATCCACATGCCGTCATAACTCCTCTTACAGCACTCCAGCAGTGTCGTATAACCAGCAATGCAAATAAAATGTCCTTTCCCCATCACACCAGCACACACTTTGCAAGGACAGGTAACCTTCATGCAGTAAATCACAGAGCAGCCTCTTGGTCATGCACAAACCTGGCTTGCTCAAGCATTACAGCAGGTACTCCACAGGCACAATGGGTCAGAAAGACACTACGCAAACAGTGCAAGACTCAAGCTTGGCTTTAGATGATCCAAGGCATTTATCTGCAAAAGGCTACAACAAGAACTGTCTCTCTTCTACCTAAAACTTATTTCAGAGTGTAAATAACCTTCATTCTCTTGGATTCACACAGACAAGCTCATTCACCACTTCCCTTCCCACTTACATGCAGGTTTTACATACCAAGGGTACAGTGTTTCGTTCCGCCTTGCTGTTTGAGATGTTCTGGATATGAAAGGACACAATGGTTTCCACCTGTCCCTTCAGCACAGCTTCTGCAGCCCTGCAAAGACAGACAAACAGATGCACATATCCAGCTGAAACCAAGAAGCAATTTTTCTTTACCACACTCCTTTCTATCCTTCAGCTGGCCAAAGGGAAAAAGGCTTCACCACACACAGAACTGTACAATGGCTTAGTTTGGGAAGATCTTTAAGGTCATAGAGTCCAACCATTAAACCACGTCCCTAAGCTTCATATCTCCATGACTTTTAAACATGTCCAGAGATGACAACTCAACCACCTCCCTGAGCAGCCTGCTCCCATGCCTGATGACCCTTTCAATGGAGAAGCTTTTCCTAACGTCTAACCTAAACCTCGCCAGCACAGCTTGGGGCTGTTTCCTCTTATTTCACTCTATATGAGTGGCAAAAGAGAAGTGTTGATGTTACAAACTCAGCAGCATTCAGAGATCATGTATCAGCTTATGCCATCCTGGCTAGTCACTCTATGGGCTGCAAAACAATATCCAACAGCATTTGCAGAAAACTCCCAACAATCCACACCTCAGAGGAATAAATCACCTCTCAAGAGGGCAAGAGGTAGAGACATTCTCCACTTCAGCCCCTTCTGCATCCCCAAACCAGGTAATGACTCTGCTACAAGAGCACACTTAATGGAGAAAGCACACTTGAGAATCTCTTAACAAAGGGAGCGTAAATATAAGCCCTGCTCCCTGAAGACGTTCAAGCATCTACCTACTTACTTGTTGGCCATCTCAGTAGAAAAGACATAAACCACTTTGGATGGAGTCTTCTGCCCGCTTGCTGGCTCCAAAGTGGCAGTCAGGCCATGGGAAGGTGTGGAAGACCTTGGGGCTGAAGCATTTGAAGGAGTCATGGAGTGTGGTGTGTGCTGAGACTCCTGGGACTTCACATGATCAGCAGAATTGCAGTCTAAGAAGAGAAAAAGTAGAAAAGAAGGGGATCGCTACCTCTGGAGCTCTTTGGAAACCATTTCTGGAAAAAATTTCCCCCCTGAAATTTCCCACTTCTCCGTGAAGTGCTGCTAAAGGCAATTCTTCCCTCTAACGCCACGGTGGCCTTCAGGCCCCAATGCAAGAAAGCTCATCTGGTCCCTTTCCAAAACAAGTGGCAGTTCCCAGAGCTGCTCCCTTTGAACTCTCTAACGGCCACATAGAATATCAGGAAAACTATGTACTAAAATGAGCCAATATAAATACATCTGTGCCCAAGGAGAACACTGACTTTACTCGTTCTTTTACCTTCAGACACTTTAGCCAGGCGACTTGTGCAAATGGACAAAGATTGACAACTGCACACAAGTCAACTGTTTTGTTTTTGCACTGCCTCACTGCCAACAGAGGCAATGTTGGAGGAAGGAACAGAACACAGAAATCCCAACTCTCTGGCTTGTGTTACCAGTCACGGTGCTACGGGTTATGCATCTGTGTTGACAAAACAGGCTTGCATATTGTTCAAAACTCTAGTTACAACAGAGCAGTTCCTGAAAGGTCAAAGGCCAGAAGGAAACCAACAGGTTGCATTTGTACTTTCAAATCCTCTGGGGGAGTTTCAGAGTTACAAAGGAACTTTCCCACCAGAGTCAGGCCTGCACTTTAACTGAGCACAAACAGAACATTTATTGATGCCAGCTATGGCAACCTCTCCTCATCACCTGCTCTCAAGACCTTTAGACTTCATTGGCTGGAACACCAGAATCCTGGACAAATATTTCAGTGACACTCGTACAGTGATTCTTCATCTCACCATCAGGACTCGGACTAGTTGTCTGCACTTGCACATGAATCCCAGCAAACATACCTTTGATTTCAGGGTCCTCATTAGGAGTCCCAGCTTCCCTCTGTTCAAACGAGTCTGCCGAAATGCTCCTCTCTCTCTTCCCCTTCCCCTTGGCACCATTTCCAGCCCCATTCTTCAGCCCCATGCTCCCACCTGGGCCAGGGAGCACTTTGGGGGGATGACCTCCACTTTTGGGGTCACAGGGAGAGGGCTGGGATTGGCTGGTGGAGCCCCCTTGTTTGCCCTGGTTAGAAAATTTGGAATCCAGCTGAGGGTTGCCAGACGGGGACATCACTGTAGGGGGACGGACCATCACCTCCTGCTTTGATTTGGGGCTACTGAGGACAGAGGGAAAAAGAAGGAAACAGAAGAAAAAGTGACAAATTACACCATGGATTAATTCAACCCTGCAGCAACAGGTTAGAAAGAAGCAAAAACAGCCACTGCCACCTCTGCAAGCTAAGACAATTGCTGACAAATAAAAAATGTCTGCAAGCTTCGAGTCATGCAGGTGCTTTTTTCAACATGCCCTGAAAGGGTTATTATCCAAGATGGGATCTTATTGCTCAAGAAGGCACCAGGGCAAGCTACAGACCTGCCAGATCCCAGAACCGTTGTCACATGAGGACCTACCTCTGGGGCTTCTGTCAATAAAGACAACGGTTTCTATGTGCACAGAGAAGCGCCTCACACCAAGAGCAGCTCAGAGCAAACAAACAAGGCACAATAAAGTTCACCTCACCACTCTCCTGCACCCCAACTGTATGTTGAAGTTCTAATTAGAGCAGACCCCCCCCCCCCCCACACCCCCCCCCCCTTGCACCTCCCTATCCAGTTCTACAGGGAGCACAAGGAAAACCCAGCATTACTGCAGCATTCATCATACATCAGGGAAGGCTGCCAGGAAAACACAAACCTCTGACCGTGAAAACAATTAAACCAGCTACAACCTGCCTCTGAATAAGGAGAGGGAAGGATACCATCTCCCTGCACACTCGTGCAAAATGGGGCAGATGAAGATTTTTTAATTTGCCAAAGGAGATTCAGAGCCTTTCCTTCCCTCCTTCATTCAGCAAACTGCAACCTAAAAACATTTAGCTTCTCTCGATTTGACACATGTATTAGCCACCCATTTCTCACTCTCCAGTTACTCCACTGCTATTGGATCTTCTACATTGTTTTCCTATCACCACTGCCACTTCATGCAGCACTTGCTAGCATCCTCACTGGGATTTCCACAAGCCATTTCCTCCTTTGGACAGACATCTGTCTCAGAAACATTCCCTCTGAATTACTCTTAAGCTCCAGATCTGCTCCAGAAGTAAATAATCAAGCTCAAGAATGCTGCCAATCAGACCATTCCGAGACCCTGGACACTGCTTCACTTCCATATTTTTCCCCTTCCAAATTAGCGGAGGAGAGATGCTGACCTGCTGCACTGGCAGGTGAATGATGCAGAGGCTCTCAGTACCCAGCTGATCAGATCTCCAGGCTCTTCAGGCCAATAATATGGAAGCAGCATTTTGTGCAAATGTACAGACAGAAATACCTTCTGCTGCTCAACTACCCCTCAGGGAAACAGGTAATTAGACTAAGGGGAAGGGGGAAAAAAACAGATAGGAACAGCATGTTTACTCTCCTACAGCCTATTCAGACACCTGATGGGAGGGAAGAGGGAGTGAGTAATAGAATATCTGTACTTCATGGGTTTACAGCTTTCAGCTCATCCTGAGCCTAGCAAATGTGGAGGCTCATCAGCACTGCACAGGGCGTCCAAAGGAAGCGCGAAGAAGGACCAGTAAACCACATGTACCAGTCCTTGGCTAATCCTGCAGCAGAGCAGGGATAGCATCCTGCACCAATCCAAAAGAGCTCTTCTTACCTCTGTGTGTTGCCTGACGGGGAGTTCCTCACTTTGGGGTTACTGGAATGCATTGACAGAAATCCTGAGCTCACAGTCTCACACACACGCAGATGGGCTCTCGTCAAGTTCCTCTGGGGACTGTGCCGCCAGAGGCAGCGTCGAAGCACTTTCTGCCACCCGCTTCTCTCAATGCTGGCTGTCTGCTTGCCTTTTTTCTCTTCGCTCCTCTCTGGTTTTGCACAGGGCTCTTCCCTCCTGCAGCTCCAGCATTCTCTAGACGCGTGCCTCCTGCTGCCCAGGGGAAGTCTCGCATCTCCAGGGCACACTGTTAAAACCACCCCGGCAAAAGAAGAGAAAACCATTGACTTCCCAAGCAGATGTAACTGGTGTGAAGCAATAAATTGTCATTCTTTTCAATATTACTGAGAAGCTGCTTTCTGACAGCCCAGTTCAGTCGAGTATTTCACAAACAAGAGGTTGCCCCAGATGACCGTTCAGTTTACAGGCAGCAATGCCATCTTCCCTTCACCCAAAGCAAACCACTCCAGTGTCTAGAAAAGAGGGAAGCACCTTATATGCGGACACTTTCAATTCTGTGCTTGTGCTCAGCTAAAAGACACCTTACAGCAAGACAGGAGGAAGCAAACATTACAACTCCCCAGCATGAGTTGCTAACCCAGAGTTCCCCTACGAGTGGCTGTAATCTGGCATTTCTTAGGAATACAAACTCTGCTCCAATCTTTTCCGTCTCCTTGGTCCACAATAACTAGACATAGGTTCAATACTGTGTGGTAACGGTTGCACAAAGAGAAGAAAATAAAAGGCAATCCTGATCACCTGTAAACAACAAGCTATATTGTGATTACTCTAAGAATATCAGAGGTTAGTCACTTGTTATATCTATTAGAGACCAGGAGATCACTGAAGAACTACCTGTATAAATTTGCTCAGCAGCTCTATGTAGATTATTGAGATTTTAAAGGAAAGAACAAACAAGTTCAACCAACCTAACCCCAAATAAAGCTAAAAACAAGCACTTCTTCAGCTTCTTTCTAAGGAACAATATGCATGAAGAAGGATAAGGCGCATAAAACTGTTTCTGGAGGAGGAAACAGTTCAACATTACTGTTCATATCCTTTGGGCTAAATTATTTTGGAACAAATTTCTGTCTTGTTTATGTTTCAACAAAATCTCTCCTGTTCATCTCACCTACTCAGATGCAAATCCACTTAATTTAGAATCTAACCAAGATTTATTGTTAATGTATTAAGCATTGCTAGTTAAATATTATTCAAATGTAAATATTCCCGGTACTTCTCAGCACCAAAGAAAGCCATTTCTTCCTGTGTATATCAAATGAAACAAAATAAATCTCACCAGACCGGGAGTGCCTTGAATCCTATGCAATAACTACTGTTCAAACTGCATCTAGAAAACAAAAATTGGCTTATGTGCTGACACCTGAGGATTAATAAACAAACACAGGTAGTATATGACCACCTTAAGGAGAGTTACCAGTAACTTGGTAGTATAGAGCAGCATGGTTTTCCAGTTCCCCAAATCTATCTTGTCATGAGGCTGTGTCATTATACTTTTTAGTGACTTTACACTGCTGTACAATAACATGATAATGCTCCACACCGCAGTTGTTCCACGAAGCTGGTAATCATCTCCAAGAGTTCTCCTCGCTACCATATGCATCCTTCACGACACAGAGAAATCATCCTGCTCCCTATTCTCACCTCAACTGTGCTGCAAAAACCCATCCACATGGGGCAATAAAGGTCTCATTTTTAAGACTTCCTATTAGGCACCACCAGACCAACTCCAGTGTAAGCCACACAATCCAGAGGATCCACATGCCTCTCTGGGGCTATCAGCTGGTTATCCCACTGATTTTAAGAACAATGCTGGAGTTAATCTATTACTGTTTTTACTATTGTCACATTGTAATTGGAGCTGATGCTACAGATACTCTAAAGACAAGAGAGAAACCTTCACAAGCATCTAAGCTGCATCATCCTTGCATGCAAATTTGGACCCTATGTCTGTTTTGACAACAAAACCATTACATTATCAACAACAGCCAAGCCCACTTTCCTAGAGATTTATGCTTCTCTAAGTCAGTGATACTCCAGGTGAAAGTGTGACTGAAAATACGGTAAATTTGAAATAAAAACAAGAAAAAAGGGAACAAAACCATTACAGAGCTCAATGCAGGATGTGGAGGCCTGTGTGATGAAGTATTCTAGTTGTTTCATCCTCTGCTTTTCCAATTTTCATACTAATACATGTTACCTTTTATTGTAAGATGACAATTTTCTCAGACTCCCCCCCTTCTACAGTGCAATGAGAAAACATGAACAAGAGAATCAGAATCACCCTAGCTGAACAGTATTTGTGACATCAGACTTTCAAGTAGTTCACAGGGGAAAAAAGGCAAAATAAAAACCCCATCATCTCATACTTGTATCTACCATCTACTAGAAGCTATACACTCTGCACAGGAACTGTGTTTTCCAATCTCCACTTAAATTTCTTCTTACCACAGAGAGCTATAAAGGATACATCAGGATATTCATTGGTGGAATAAAGGCAACTCAGATTCCTCAGCTCTTCATTTCTGAGCACCAGGAATAGACCATCTTTTATAATGTGAAGTGGAATGCCTCACATTTCTCCCAAATGCACTTCTAACATAGGTATGCCTGGGAATCTAGGGTTCAATACTAGAAAAGCTCTAGAAAAAGTGTGTTTGTGCAGCTGGAGTCTGCCTGCCACAGCAAAGTCTTTACTACAGCTCTAAAATTAGAGGTAAGGTCACTGACAGTGAATGGTCAAGCCATGTTTTAAGACATTTTGGCAAGCTACATCCCAGTCTATTTTCAGGATTGCTTTAAGGTATGCCAGACAGTTGGCTGCTGGAGGGAAAGAGATGGTTCAACTGGCTCCTCATTCTCACCACCTCTCTCACCTGACCACATCAGGGCAAGATCTGAATGGGAAATAACCCAAGGGAAACAGCAGGAATGTCTACTCAGCTGGATTAGTCCCCTGATCTGGTTCATCCACGTAACCACATCAGTGCTACTGCAAGCTAAAAGGAGGAGGTGAGAACAGGTGAAAAGTAGTCTCATCCCACTAGGCTGAGGCTTACAATTTGGATGGTTTAAAATTACTTCAAATCTCAAATGCAGAGACAAAAGGGATGGACTGGCATTTGCATAGATATGATAGATTCTCTTCTTCCCAACAATTAGCTTACCAAGACCCCTGGTGTCACGACACAGCAGTACTCATTGTGGAGGCCATGAGTTGCAAATCACTTGTCTCACAGTAGAAAATCACCTGGAAAAAGGAGAGGAAGAGTTTCACCAACAGGAATGCACAGCTCCTCCCATGCATCCAGTCACAGAAACAGAGGAAATCAGAAGTTGCTCTGGACCTCTGGCAAGGGGAAGCTCAGCCTGGCAGGATTTGTCAGCACCAAAGGACCACCACCAGAATGTTGAAGTCTGAAGCTATGTGCTGCGCGTAGAAGTCAGACCCACTTCAGCACTTCCACATTCAAGGTAGCTTGATTCCCATGAGCTCATTCGTGCTTAGAGAAACTGGCACAAAGTTCAGACATGTAACCTCCCCTTCTTTGCACCCATCTCTCCTTCAAAGGCTTACCTTCCCCTCACTATGTGGCCAGCAGCTTCTGGCAAACCCCCATGCTCTTCATATATACACCCTTCTCCACAGCCAGTATGTTTAAATAAAAGCCTTCAACACCAGGTAAAGCCAGACAATTGCATCTAGGGGAAAACCAGGCAGGTTTTAGAAGGAAGCAACACTACCTACTGTTCTGGCAGCTCCTACATCACATCATTGTGCTACACTACAGGGGGAAGGGAATCCAACTGAAAGCCTTCCCAAGTAAGACATACTGCAAGTTTGCTCAAGACAGAGGGGTTAGCCCCACCTTGCCCTACAGGTATTTCCTAAGGCCAAAAGAGTTCATGGCCCAGAACTGATCAGCCACACTTTCAGTGATGGAGACAACCCTGTGTAAGTTAACATTTATTCACATGTTAAAGCAGGTTTAAGTGCCTGAAAGTTCTCTAAAACAAGGAAACATGGAATTTGAGGAATTGTTTAACGGTGAATTTGAGGTCAGTAAAAGACAGAGCAGCTACCTGCCAGCTTCTCTCTCAATCACTGTGAAAACCAGAGAAGCTGCCTTCACACTGTTAGGGCCAGCATGGTCTCTTAGAGCACTCTCGGCTATTTACCAAGCACAGTCTTACCGTTGAAGTATGACTGCAAACTGAATTCACTACTGGAGATTTTCTGTGCAACCATAATGCTTTCTGCTGACCGGATCTCCCCACAGGAACACAGGAGCAGTTCTAAGGCTCAATTAGCTACACATTGTGAAACCCTGTGCATATTCTCCAACTATTATCTTAATAATGTAGCAATGCACTGCAATGTAATCCACTCCAACAAAACCAAACTACAAAGCTAGTTACAAACAATGCAGCTACATTCTCCACCCAGTCCAGCCAAATCAAACAATGAAATCATCAGCTGTGATAGACCATCCTTATCTGGCCAAGTCACACCTGCCGACAGAAGCTGGAACAAACACCTATCGCAACAAGCCACTTCATCCAGTAAAACCTACCACAGCAGCACAATCATCCCTGAATCCAATTACCCAGTTATATCTCCTCTCCCCTTTCCCCCACTCCACCCAAAAAACAATACAGGCTAAGCCATGCCAGTGCCAATACCCACACACCTCCATTAAAGCTGTGACAGAAATCTCCTCTTCCCTTGAGCAGGGATGCATGAACAGCAGCACACATCAGGATGGAAAGAACCTATCACAGCAAAGGGTGGGAGCTCTGTTACTTGAAATGTTGAGGCCCAACTTGGCAAAGCAGAGAAGTCTTAGAGACCATAGCTCAGAACTGCACAAATGATCAGAGAGAGACAATCCATCCTAAGGCTACCCAGATCGCTGACTGTGATGTGATTCCATCCCCCTGGTTTACCATCTCTGCTGCTCACCTGCAGGGTCCTAGCCCACACGCAGCTCAAGACAGTTTGCTTCAGCATTTATTTAAGTACAAAAGGTGAGAGCATGCATGCACACAGGCAACTACCATAAAATAACTAAAGAGAAACAAATTAAGATCTTACCTTTTGCTAAAGTATTCATGACCCATACCTGCACTTTCATTGAGTGGCTACCATGTTATATTATAGCAAACAGAAGGGGAAAAAATTAAACTCAAAACAACAAAACATCCACACTACCTTATTCCTAACTTCTGCCCTTAAACTGCAAGCTCAAGTGGTCAGGTACTTGTATAATAGTGTTATGGCTGCTTCGGCAGGAACAGCTGCAGTTATCACTGATTCACTTCAGTCTCTTCTCCCTCTTTGAGAAGGAGTGTGTGGAGAGATGAAATAAAGGCATACCAAATAGATAAAAGTATCAAACTTGTGGCCTTACTGTGACATGAAGCATTAAAGGCAAGAAACCTCTTTCTCTGCACACAAGAAAGAGCACAGTTCTTTCTTCCCCGCGGCCTTTCTGAGACTGTCAGTCTGTGCTGGACTGAGGGTGGTGAGAGCCCAAAATCAGCACGGAAAAAGAAAAAAGACTAGAGACCTACTGCCACAGAAAACAATTTATAACTTTGAACGCAAGCTATGCCAGCACCCCGAATTGTAACTGTGACAGTGGAGTGGGCAAGAAAGGAGAGTGGAGTACGAGACTGCAGTCGGAAGAACAGCAGCTTCAGGAGGGGTCAAGAACAGCCGCAGCACCACTAGCCGGAGCTGTTTGAGCAGCCACTTATCCTGACAGGCACCAGGAAGGAACCTCTGCGTGTGCCTCCACCAGTGGATTCCCAGTGAGATCGAAGAGCTAAGAATCAGCCGACACACTCGACACACTCTTTCGGTGCAATTTTACTGGGAAGAGCAAATTCTCTCTCTCCAACCCTCATTCAACCACATAAGAGGGAGAACAGCTGCACTGGCAAAAGGTGACTTTGCTACACCCAAGACATCCCAAGAGCTATCGTTGGCTTCCACCACATGCTGCATTTACCAGTTTTTGTTAAGCACGTGCTCATCTTGCACGCTCGCAGCTGAACTGCACATTTTTAATGAGCTGCTGTTTAATAAAGTACTTGATTACACACCTCATTGATAGAGAGTGCAACTGGGAAGCACAGAAGACACAGGAAGTGTCATTATTCAATGCTTTTATTGAACTGTCAGACTCCCTTGAGAACATAGGAAAGTAAAAGCAAATAGATACACTGAGATGAGAATTCTACAGCCCACACATCTCCCCATGACACTTGAGCATGCAGGGCACTCAAACCCTTTGGTTTCTAGATATGGGTCTTGCTGAGGGCTTTGAACTGCACCTTTAATTCTGCTCCTACTTCCCAGCAAACACTGTCCTCCTCGTCCTTTCCCATGAACACACAAAGCAGGTGCTTGTAATACAGCTAGTATCAGAACCACCAGCATTCAAACAGGTTTGTCAGAAACACTGCCTCACCTTCTGTACACCAAGTGCATGCTGAACACAGAAGAGCAGCTTCAACAGCCTAAGTCTATCCAGTTACAGTCTTTCCAGCCATTACTAGAACTTGTCATCCAGCTGCATACTAGCTCTACATAAGATAAGACTAATTTTCAGGAGATGAGCTTCCGGCTCAAGAGGTCACAAGCTCACCAGCACTGACACAAAGGAGGCAGAAGTAACTGATAGCACAGGCTTCAGCTGGTTGTTCCAACACACTTGCATCCTTCTCCCACCAGAATCTCTCTCTCCTTTTCTTAAACAAGGGCAGAAAATACATCAGGTACCTGAGGCTAATGACAGATATCAATATGTATACCATCTGGACTAACTACAACTCCTCTTGTCCAAGCCAGTCATCAGTAGATGGTCTGACTACCTGGTGTCCCGGATCTTTCTATTGCAGGTTTTGCAGGCCTCATCCTTTAATCAGACTACAGAGGCATTACACAGCAGAGTTGCTCACGGGCTCAATCTGTCAGAAAGATAAGTGCCCACTTGCATCAGAGGCACTTGATGTGATAGATGGACTATACCCAAACCAGATACTGATATGGGTAAAATACCATGTTCTGTGTCCCCAGTGAACCACTAATCCTATCTACTTAATAAATTATTTTCTTAACATCAAGAGGTAACTTGTTAATACTAAGCTGATTAAACTCAGAGCCAGCACCAGTTTCTAGATGGTCTTATCATGAAACAGGATGGACTTCTCTACACTTATGTCTTGGCAGTAAAAAGCAATGGCATATGCAAAGTCCTCACAGTTTTCCAAAGCCAAGAATTCCTCCTTATACATGTGAAGAGAAATCACTGCTAATCCCAAATCCGCACAGCATTGCCTCTTTCTTCATGAACTTGTACCAGAAGTGAGTCTCAATCAAAAGGATTGAAAACTTGTCATCTAAACTCATTTTACTAAGTGAATGTGGGGACTACAGAAACTTCAAGCTCCCTACAACCTCCTCTTGTTTATGTGGTGTGCACGTACCTCTCTGTTAACCAGCAGCTGCCTCCATGCCCTGAAGCACAGTGAAAGAGGTTAAGCAAAGATAGGCTTATTACAATGAACACCTTGATGACCTACAAGCATATTGATATCAAAAGAGCAGGCAAGACTCTACACCATTACAAGAAAGTGAACTTCCTTCAAGCAGCTTGGACTAATGTAAGGATTTAGGACCACAGGATAAGCTTCCCAGAAACTGCAATACATTTAATCACCCCCATGCAAATTCAGTATGCATGGTCACAAAACATAGCTTTGTTGAGCCCATCCACACATCTTCTGTAAGACAGTGCAGATGCTCTTTCTTTTATGCTGTTCCCCCCAAGCTGCTATCACCACATACATGGACATTTCCCAATGAACCAGACTCTCATTAAGTCCATTCAAAACACAGACAGACACAGAAAGTCCAAGCTTTTCCTCTCTATCCTTACAAAGTGTAGTCAAGGCAATCACTGACAAAGCACAACAGAAACCAGAAGATCCCAAAAATAAAGTGTATTATGACATTTTCCAGGTAACCATTCCCTGCCCTTAGACAATGGTATCTCCACAGGCTATTCCTTTCTTCTTCTGGCATGCACATGGATATCCAACCATATCCACTATGCAAAGGCTGTTTAGGATGCCATTGGCCTTCTTGGCCACAAAGGCACATTGCTGGCTCATGGTCATCCTGCTGTCTACCAGGACTCCCAGGTCCCTTTCTCCAACAGGTCAGTCCCCAACCTGTATGGGTACCTGGGGTTGTTCTTGCCCAGATGCAAGATTCTACACTTACCCTTGTCATACTTAATTAAATTCCTCCCTGCTCAACTCTCCAGCCTGTCTAGGTCCCACCGAATGGCAGGACAGCTTTCTGGTGTGTCAGCCATCCTTTGATTTTAGTGCATCGAAGTGCATCTTTGGAGTATTTTTAACACAAGGGGAATAAACAGCTGTCTTAGAGAATTTGATTTTGTACAACTAGTTCCACAAATCCTTCCCCAAAGTAATGGAGGAGACAGAAACTTACGGACACTGGTGAGCAGATTTAAGGTGTGCACAGCCAGACACTTGGGAGCCCATTTCAATTTCCCAGGTGTAAAGAAAAACCCTTGAACTACTTGGTCTATATAGAACTGAAACAACCTCTTGGCAAATTCTGATACAGTTCCAGAAATCAGTGTGCAGGCAACAGCCAGAAGCCCTGAAGAACCCCAAAGCCTAAGCTACAACTATCTACTTCTGTACAGGAATGCTACAAACACTTCCCCTTGCTGCTCACACTATTTCAGTATCGCCAGCATTAGTTGTTTTAGCAGATGCGGGTTGTCCAGACTGCTGTCAAGGTGGTAGGTACACTGTTGTGCCACCTGTAACACACCATGACATCACATTGACCTCAGCACGCTCCAGCATAGTTGCCAACATCTGTTCAGCTCCATCTATGCTAGCAATGCTGAGAGAAGTCTATGCACATTAGGACTTAAGTTTTAAGCACTTTACATGGAGTATCACTTACCTGAGCCTGTCTGCTTTAGAGTTCCTACTACTGTTAATGCTGATAAAGATCAAAAGCTCTAGCAATAAAGGATTTTTCAAGAAATGTTTTAACAGCTCTTCGCTAATATATGACAGGCTTCTGCAGTTACCACATCATGTTAGCAGTTAGCATCCCCAGCATCAGCCAGCATTACGCGCAGGATACCAATGGATAATGGTACAGCTTTCTGCAGACTGCTTTCATAGCTTTGCCTTCTGTCAGAACTTCATCTACTTTACAGGAAGTAGGAAATGTGTTCTGAGCCAGAAGCAATCTTTTTCCACTACTCTTCTGAACTTATTTTTTCTAAAGTTTAAATAGGGACATCAGCACAAATAACCGGTAGGTAAAAGACACCTGTATCAAGCTTGCCAACAGCCCACTCTTCAGAAACAAATCTGGAGGGGAGGGGGGGTGTGATGTGGAAATCATGGATGGGAGGAAAGACAGGACCAAGGAGGCACCAGTTCGTTCTTCACCATGTAGTAACACCAGATTGTTTAAGCAGAAGGCTTGGGAGAACTAAGTCACCTATCGGTTCAGTACAGAAAAAAAAAACAGTGCTTATTCTTTTCATTTCAGTATCCCTTCACTAGACTTCAAAAATGAAAGATAAGAAACAGTCCTCGGGCATAACTCCTCGGGCTGCTATCTTGTCACTTTTCATAAGCTACGTGGGGCAGGGATGGGTTGGTACAGGACAGACCTCCTCACTTCCTCAGAGGAAAACCCAGTGCTACAGCAAGCAGGAATTCCCCAGAATGCTGCAAGCAGACATCACAGACAACATCTGTCAGAACTGCTTGGGGTGACCCACACACCTTTACTCACGTTAGCATTCACCTCAACAAGAACCTGGTCTCTCTCATCTCAAACAGGCAGTTTTTCAAGGCTCCCCAAGGCTCTGCCGCAAGACCAGATTTTAAGATTGTCACCACCAGCTGTCCCTCTGCCCTTCTCTTGATGTTTCGTAGCACCAGGCATTCAGTGTTGAGGTCCTCGGGTGCAAAGCTGGCACTTGCACAAGAACCAAGCTCAACAGCTACTATAGCCAACAGTGGGCTGCATAGGATAAGACGTGTCAGGAGCCATGAGTTCCTGGTGCATTGAACCTCTCCTTTCTTTGCTCTCAGACCCACACAAGGCGGTTAGATGTAGCACAAACTTTAGCAACAAAGTGCAGAGCTTCTGTGCACTGGTTTCCTAGTTGTTAAATGTAGAATCTTCAACAGAGCAATGAGTCTTCCAAGGAGTAAGGCACTTCAAAGAAGCCCAGCAATGACTGCATGTACACAGCACTGCACGAAGCTACATGATTATATCAAAGCTGCTTGGATCAAAACCTGACATTTGATAAATAACATGTGGTCACCTAAGAGATCTCAGAACACTGCACCTAAAAATGTTATTTTGACAAGAAATTAAGCAATTGTATAATCAAGTCTATTATCAAATATAGTGCATTGACATGATCCTATGAAAGTATGAAGAGTATGCAGTTCCAGTTGCTGCGGGATCCTCCTTCACTCAACACAAGATGTACACATTTAATATTCTTCTCGTTAGCCACGCATGTACAGCAAATCCTAACGTACTTCAAAGTATTTACTGTACTGTATAAACAGAGCACTACTTTCAAAGTCTCATAACTGTCAAATCAAAGCTAGCTTTCACAAGAACATTCAGAAGCATTTCTGCTGGATGGTGGCTATTTGCCTGACAGTTTCAACTTTCCATCCCCAACCACAAGAAGGTTAAATATTTTTTAATTTTTTTTAAGAGACAGAAGAAAGCATTTTCTTGCTAACAAGCTGTCAAGTCGTTCTGGCCTGAAGTTCTTTACTCCCTTTCTCATAAATACATAAAAAAATGTGGTGGAAAACTTCGATTCCACTAGCAAAAGTTTGAAGAGAAGTTTCTCCCTAAATAAAATTGCCTATAAACTCTCAATTGCAACAGCTCTTACTGAAGAAATTGTGGCTGCTCACCTGCCCAAGCAACAGCTCTGTTTTATGTTACACTGCAAATACATTTCTAATCAATCCTCAAACAAAACCAGATTGGTACATAGATAAAATACTGCCATTTCACAGGCGGCAGTGGTAGCAGGACACCTGAAGAAGTCAGCTTAGCAAAACACGGAGCATAGCTCTGAGCAACCTGAAAAGGATCTACTGCTTGACCTTATCCCCATGTTTTTGACCAGTGACTACAATTTTCCTTCAGGTTTTGCACAATTCTACACACAAAGACAGCTGGCAAAGACAGCTTTATGCAACACACAAGAACACACTCACGGATTTAAAACAATTTGGAGAGAGTAAATAACATGGTCAAGTAGATTAATCACAGGCATCCTAAGAGTCAGGTTCTGTTCTCAAGTTTGCCACCAAATCAAATCTAACCTGTGTTTAAAGAGAGCCCACGGGCCCCAGCCACCCTGCTAAGGTAAAACAGATATCTGCACTCTTTGTTCAAAAGTAGTAAAGGACAACAGGCACATAGAGACCATCTGGTGACAAGGCTGAAAGTTCCCTTGCTCTGCTGCTCTCTGCTGCTATGCAGACAACCCCACCAGAACGCTAAGTAGCACAAATACAGTGGCACTGCTTTCTTCAGTGGCCAAACAGCCAAAAAAACAGAACAACCAGCTCAGAGTAATTGCAAATGTTGACCAAGCAGCTGTACGGCTATTGGTGCCTGTCCCAAATGACTCCATAGAGAAAGCAGCAAGCTCTCCCTCAATCCTGTATGCAGCTATATTATTGCCCATGTCATACACTCTTTTTGCCATAGATGGTACCACTAATAAGCACTTTAAATCAGTATTACTTTCAAGACTACAGCACCCAATTTTCAGTGAACTCTGAGAGGACGTTGCTCTACCACCTCTCAGCCATACTTTGTTGAAAGAAATTATGTCACCGGTAAAGCAAACTTGCCATTTTCCTTGCTTCAAAAGGATTTCATTGATTCTGCCCAGGCTTTAAAAACAAACAAACAAGGCAACCACCTTACAGTTCCACTTTTCATCTGCCTTCCCCATTCCACAAGCTTCTTTTCAGAGGCCAAACAAGGTAAAAAAGCTCACCTTTGATTTTAGGTCTGTCTGGAAAAAAAAAAAACAACAACCAAAAGACATATCTTAGAGAATGTCTATCTGCTCTAAAGAGATAACATTCATTCTTCAGATACAGTAAACGGCAATTCATAACAGTGCTTAAAATAAATTCAATGAGTGTTGTCAAAGCAGATCAAAAATAGAGCACCGAGATCTGACTCTGCTGAAGAGCAGGGTAAGAACAACCCTCAGAAGTAGTGGTAAAACAAAGGTAAAAAGTCAGGAGGCAGCAGTTCACTTTGTAGTAGCCACCAGTTTGGAAGCTCAGACCAAGTTTCAGCACAGGGTACCCATATCCAACCAGAAGCCTAAGCAGTTTAACCGCACATCTCACACACTGGTCTCAGTCAAGATCCTAAAGAAGCATGTGAGAACCTCACAGCAAAACCAGACACAACACACTCTTCCCTCCCTTTCCCAACATAGAGGCAGATCTGTTAAGAGTAGAATAAGAATCAACGTTTAGACCACAGGCTTAATAGCTATTCCAAAACTTTTCCTGTCACTGATTATGATAATTGAATATTCTTCATATCCCTACAGACATCTGATCCTTTTTAACTCTTGTTGAATTCTTGCTCCTGATGATTCTCACAGCATGAGTTTCACTGCTTAATTGCAACCATACTATATAGTCCATCATCAATTTACACTACATGTTCTGTATGAGACAAGTCTAGAAGTAGCAGACACTTCTCCCCAGCTAAAGCACCACACTTTGCTTTTTGCCCTATTTAGAGCTTCTTAAAGATGGTTTCTCTTTTTTATACATTCAGAGATGAGAAATGCTTTTGGCAAAAAGAATGAGGTAAGCTGAAGGAACGGTTCTCAGGCAAGAGAAGCTGTAACAAATAGGTGTCAGTAACATTTACCAAGTTTAGCAGACTCTTGGGGGTACAGCTAGATGAGCATTCCTTTTGGCAGCAGCAACAGCTTAAGAAACTGCTGGTACCAATATTTAACTTCCACTCCTGCTCCATGCTGTGTGATGCGCCTGTACCACCACTTGCATGGCCAAACAGTGAAACAGTTTGGCAAGCTGATGCAGCCTAAGCGAAATGTTTTTTCAACAGGCTGCTAGGCCCATAGGTAAGGTACAGCCACAGCTTGCAGCTCCACTTCTTCATAAATAGAAGCTGAAGTCATGTCTTTGGATTCAGCATACATTAAAATATCACCTCACATTTCCTGTTGTTGTTAACTGGTGTCTGCAAGACTAGACCACCTTAAAGGTAGCTCTTCAGAATTTACCCAACAGATTGGGTTTTTTAATTCGAGTTCATGATTATCCAGAAGTCCTAAGTATGACTAAGGTCCCTATTCTTTTGCTCTTACCACAGAGGAGTTCCTGCTCCAAAAGCATTAAACTTTTCAAACAAAGAAAACAACCCACAAACCTAGCAGACAAGTAAAGGTACCGGGAAAGCTACTTCAAATACAATAGGCACAGCAGTGCTGAGACTGAAATTCACCAATGATATATCCTTCCATTCACAGATTGCTCTGAAAACCTCAGTTCACACCTTCATTTTGCCAGCAGGAAGACTAAAGGGACTCCAGCAGAGCTTGTAAGCAGGAAAGTCAAGCCCACAGCAAATCTTGCTGGGTTAAAGGACTTCCTATCTGTGTAAACAGAACACAGACCTTACAGAGGCACAGATATTTCTGTGAAGTCCAAGGCCACATGAACTAGACAGAAGGATTTTATGAAGGTTACTTGCATCAATCTGAAGATATTCTGGTAAACTTCTGGAAAGCAGATAGCACAGCTGACATTTAAAATAGGAATTAGTTTGAATCCTCACTTGAGTGTAAATTGCCCCACAGGATAAAGTTGTTGTTTTTGCATTCGTCTTTTTCATTGACTTTATAAAAGACAAAATGCCTGAGCTACAGGCACAGTTTGTATGGCAACAGAATTGACACAGCATGTCAGAAACTCAAGAGAGGAAAAAAAAGTGTAAGTGTAAAAAAATAACCCATGCAGAAAAAATACCTATGCAGAAATAGGTACGGGAAGTCAACATACTAGAGAGCAACAAGCCTTTGAATCACAGCGAATACGGATCAAAGGTTCTCCTCCATTCCACCTCAAACATATAAACTGTTCAGAAAAGCTGTTGTATATGAATATTTCAGCCTTGTGGCTTCTGGTTGCCTTAGTTTCTATATTTGGATATTTAGTGACAAATGCAGCTTCTCTGGCTGTGGACTAACCCTCACTGAAAACAATCCAAGTACACGAACTGTGAAGATGAAATGCAAGACAGGGAGAGAAAGGAGGGGGGTGAGGGGAAGCACAGAGAAGAAAGAGTCCACACCCTTTGTATTCATAATATACAGAAAATTTCTACAAAGTTTTGGGTTGTACGAACTGAAACCTGTTTCTTTTCTTTCACATTAAAATTCAGGTCCTGTCTAGCTTAGGTGGTGGTGTTGACCAATAAACAAATTAACTGATCACAAGAGAGGAAAGCAAAACACCTCCGCAAACCCACAAAAACCTAAGACGACACCTATCCCCACGCCCCAACAACAGTACTGTCAGAGTCTAGGTACTTCCCTCACACCAAAGCAGATCGCAGTTTCTCCGAAATCAGTTTTATCGCACCTATGAGCTAAATAATCTGTAGTGGAAGAACTATACAGGCAAGACAGCATCAGAATTTTTCCCAAAGCCAAGTACATACACACACAAAACAAATCCCCAAAAAGATTTTCTAACGTTAACCTGACCAAAGATGAGCAACTGAATGGGAGGGGGGCTTAGACAAAAACTTGTTTAGGGTGGGGTTTTTCTTGTTTGGTTTTGTTCACACTTATTTAACGTCAATGATTGATTAACATTTTGGATAAAGGAGGTCTTTGTTAGTGATTCAGCATCTCCACCCCTTCAATTAAGGTGTTAAGAGTTCACAACAGTGCAGTGAGACCCAAGATCCCCAGACCCCTACTCACAAAAAAAAAAAGCTCCAAACAGATCAACAAAAAAACCCCACCCACCCCACTGGGAAAATTCAAAAATCCCAAAACCGACATCGTCGCTAACTCCAACTTAAAAAAAGAAAGAAAGCTGCCTTTCTTTTGTTGTTTGAGGAGGGGCCAGCAAGGGAGACAGGGAAAGAATATGAGCCCTTGAGCCATTTTTATGCTCAGACTAAGAAAAAAAGAACACATTCATTCAAAATAATCTCTTTAGAGATCACTGTTTAAAAAAACCTAACAAAAAAAAACCCCACCACACAACTGAGCTGTCATGTCAGCTTGTCCAAAATGGCTCTAATATCTCACCAAAGCAACTCGTGAGATTCCTAGGAGAAAGCAGATCGGTCAACTATGGGATAGAGGCATGTGCCCTTCCTGCTAGCACAGCTCTGTCCCGAGCATAAGCTGAGTGTGTGTGAGCTTCTACACAACTTCATCCCTTCAACACCTTACTGTATAGAGCAATCAGGCATCACAAGCCTAATATAAAGCAGGAGGGAGGTAAACAGAATGACGAGCTGGTGTAAGGATGTTAATTCTACAGTTCCATACTGCAGTTTTATTTCTTTTTAGTTCATGCAGTGCCTTACCTAGCTTTCCAAAGTTTGTGTTTTTGTAAGATTTTGAACGATCACTGACCAAATATTACCTTCTGACAAAACAGAACACAAAAACATCTATGGCACCTCTTTTTTTCCCCATCTCCTGCTTTTAAAGCCTGATGCATTTCAGGATGCTCCAGAGCTTCCTATGATGCCTGTGTGGGCTTTTTTCATGGAGAAACACTTTCAAAGAAAATAAAAACGTTACTGGAACCCCAAAAACTTGAAAGAACAGTCTCCCCTGCTTCCTCCAACTGAATTTTCACAGTAGAGCAACTAGTCACCAAAAGGAAAGCTTAATGACACCGACTTGACTTGGCACAACTGTTTCTTCTCTGCCCCAAAATCAGTGAGGCTAATGCCTGAACCAAGAGGAAGATGTTGCTTTAGAAGGTACAAGCCACAAGACTTGATGTTCCTCTTCCAGAAAATGAGGTTCGGTTAGATTCAGACCAGTTCCAGAGTCCAAGTCAGATTTGGAATCTGGAGAATAAAAGCTTCTCCCCTTTCACATTGGAGGTCCTAGAATTAACTGTTCTACCGTCAGAACCCTACAGCCACTTACACTTTTCTCTCTTTGCTGCATGATAGTTTCCTGAATTCTCATTCTGTTTACTATTAAACCCCTAACCATGTACCCATCCCACCTTAGTATTTTATACTCACACAATAAACCACAACTGTCACGTCAGGTTCTTCCCATCCATGTACTCATGCTTTCTCTACTCTCCTAGAATAAGATCCACCTTCCACATCCCAAACATGCAACAGCCAGAAGCCTTTTTATCCCAGTCACACCATTTCCTAGACTGGCCTCAGGAACAGAACATTGGTCATTGCATGAATACAGGGTGCTCTCTCTCTAGAAGTAGTCTTTCCATTTCCATGTGCCTACCTGTCCCATCATTTTCTTAAGCATTTGGGCTGTCCAGTCCTGTTTTTCTACACACACATATATATTGTCGAACCCTTAGCACATTAATTTTCAGTATCCCTATAGATTTAGCTTCCCATCCCACTGACAGCATCCCAAACATCCTTTTACTGTAGACCACGGCATAGACTCCAGCTCATGCACTAAGGCACAGTGTCTTTTATCTATCTACCAGAAACACTCACAAAGATGCACATTTCCCCTAGCTCCTCCAACACAGCTCTTCCCCATGACGCCTATATACAAGACACACATACACTCAGTTTCCCCACAAACTCCTCTCTCACAGCTATCCCACATACTAGTTCAGCACTGTGTGCTTGGCTTTCCTGGCTTCCTGCTCCCCTGAACTCTCTATACTTCTGCTTCCCAGGTCTGAACCCCTACAATTTCCTCTACCCATGACCATCCATCCTCAAGCTGAACACAATCCCACTCCTGCATTCCTTTATCCTAGCTACTCAAACCCTAGCTCCTCGCAACCTCCCATCACCACTACATTCATTGTACATTCTCTTGTATCAACTTACTTCTCCCCAGCATACTTCACCTCTTCACATCCCTTCTTCAAGGCACCTGTATTTCAATTTTCTCCTGCAAAAACCTGATCCCTATTTCACAGCACATCCCAGATGATCTAACATCCCAGGTACCATATCTACCACCCCTCACTGTATGTTTCACAACATATCCCATTATGTCCCTAATGCAGACCTCGACATTTCAGTCCCTCAAACCCAGTTCTCAACACTCTTTGAAATGGCTTATTTCTCCAAACCAATCCAAACAGCCTAGCTATGGTGTTGCAGCCCCTCCTACCCCTTATGTCACAATCTCTTGCTAGAGTTAAAAAAAAAAATCAAGACTGCCCCTTTAATCTACACAACACCATCCTCTCCATACAGTACAATCCCCAGGGCCTCTCAAGCCCATCAGTGCACCCCAGACCACTACACACGCCAAGTCATACAGCATGGCCTCCAAAGCACCCCAGTGCTGCAACTCACAGCACCCCACACCTCTCCACACAGCACAACCACGTGGCTATTCACAAGCACCACCGCGCAACCTAGAGCGCTCCGCACATCTCTCCACGCAGAAGATACCCTGGAGCATCTCCCGCACCACGGAGCATCCTATATGTTCCTTCCATGTAGTACAGCTCTTAGGGCATCCCATGCACCACCACAACGCAACTCGGGAGACCACACGTATGTGTTTAGAGCACGACCTCTGTGGCAGACCCCTGCAAGCGAGAGCAACCGATACACAGCTCCACACAAGCACACCCCGCGGGGCATAGCCCCTGCACCACAATGCAATGCAAGGCACTCCGTATGCCCCTTTATAGGGCACAGCCTCCAGGACCCCTGGAGCATCCCGAAGCATCCCACATGGCCCTTCATAGAGCACAGCCCCCAGAGCATCCCCCGCGCTTCACACATCCCTACAAGGGGCACAGGCGCACGCCGCAGCCCCCCCAGAAAAATACAGCCCCCGAGGCACCCGCCATCCCTTCACTGGGGTCACCCCCTCGGGCATCCCCCACAGCCCCTCCAAGGAGCGCAGTTTCGGGGCACCCCACGCACCACGACTCATCCTCCCGCCCCACACCCCACCCCGGGGCAACCCGCACCGCTCCGCGCACGGCAGCGGAGCCCCTAGGAAACGCCGCAGAGCCCAGCAGAGTCCCGGAGGCCGCCAGCGGAATCGTCGGGCCCCGCCGGCGCGGGTCCAGTGCTCCCCTCTCAGCCACCCTCCCCC